>JAROYE020000006.1:51546841-52146841 GCA_029619315.2 Dynastes maya
AAAAGGAGAAAATTTGTTTGGGATTTAAAAGAAACTTTACAAAAACCTCATAGTGCCAGTCCCACCCATAATCGCTCTCATAATTTTCTTCTATATTACGAAAACTGTACTTGCACAACCACTGGAACTTCAAAACTACGTTCCAAACCCATTACTTTGAATGGAAAACCACGAATATGGTTTTTATTCGATTTAATAGCAGTTTATATATGTATAGAGATATTTTTTGAATAAAAAGGAAAAATTACTGCTTAAACTAATTGGCAAATTTCCCAAGAAAGAGCTAACAGGTTCATTATATGTGCATAAATTTAATTCTGTTTAAATTTCTTTCTAAGAATTTATGATATTCTAATCAGAACTCTAGCATTAGTATTAAAATGTTATATACTATATATTAGGATCGACTCCAATTTGTGTTAAATTTGAGTAAAATATTGTAATGTTTTAAAAATGGTAAATTGTTGAAAAAAATAAATTTTCGAAAATTATTTGATTAATTATATGAACTGAGGGTTCGGAAGTGTTCTAAAACACTCTTTCGGTAATTTAGATGGACTTTAATACCAATTAATGGAATTTAACGAAAAATTAAAGCTGAAAATTGAAAACTAACCTGGATTTTATGACGATGTCAATAAACTTTATATTTATGTGGCGTTTACAGGAAATCCGTCTACTCTTAACCACCAACCTTCACTCCTATCTTAAATCTATGGTGCGATTTGAAAAATAAATACTAGGAAACTTGCAACAAGCCAGATATGTGTTACCTCGATGAAAACTTGAGCAAATTTTGATAATTCCTTTCCAAACATAAATTGACGATCAATTCTTGATAAATAAACTTGTTTATAAAAGTAACATAATCGAATGGATGTAGTGACGCGACTATAAAATTCCACCGACAACCCAATAATAATAAAACTTACTGACGTTCTAGACAAAAACGTGACAAAACACATTTAATTTACAAAATTATGCTAAAAATACCTCTGAATTTACGCGGTTTGTTGTAGGAACATTTTTAATTAATTTGGAGGATTTACGAAATTAACAAAATGATCAGAAGATGAGTTTCTTCTTCGTTACCCCTTCGTTACGTTTATCGTTGGGTGGGGCACTTCAATGTTTACTCAAAAATTGATATGTTGATACCGGTTTTTGTCAATTCGTACGCATAGCATAACTTCTTCTAAGAAATCAATTTCAAATTTTTACGATCAAAATCAAATTTGTCCCTAGAAATTAAATTGGAACGCTATCGTATCATTTACACATTACTCCGAAGACCTAAACGCAATTAAAATTATTCGTATTCAAACTGCATCGTCCGCAACGGACAAGACACACAAACAAACAAGAGAACTTAAAAAACTGCATCCATTCAGCACCACCGCAAGTTGTAATAAGAATTTCCAAAATAAAACAACGATGATCCTTCCACCATTACTAGCGTTACGAATGCGATGCTTTTACAATCGCATTAATATGCATTGAACCGCTGAGAGGAGTGAGGGGCGTTCGCTGGTGTTGCGTCCTTTCAGAAATATGGAAGCCCACACTATCCTCGCTTGGTAGACGCCTTTGACGGCCCAGTTTTGATAGGATTTATTCATGTCTCTTTTCGTAGAAAAATTCGTAAGCGAGAACTATAGAGACGTGCGTTGCAAATATCAAATTAACTTGGAAAAACTTGCTCTGGAAAAATTCCAAAGTTACCAAGGAAGTTGAAGATGGAAGCTGGTTTCGATAGTAAGATTATGCAGTGATGTTATCCTGATCTCACATTTTCTTACTATTTTGCCAAACGTTTTATGTTATACCAGGTGTCCCAGATTCAATGTCACAAGCGATATCTTCTTTATTTGTCGAGATATAAGATCGAGCAAGGTGTCGTCGAAAATGATTAGCAGAATTTTAAAAGACAACAGAGGAGACTCCTTAGGTTCACCTCTAACACACACTTTCTGAATGGGACAAAGCTGTAGTGGATATTTTCACTATAATCTCAAAATAATTCCAGCAATAGTAACAATTGCTAGTTTAGTCCAATTAACTCCCTCAATAAAGAAGAGTCGGACGTGATGGGTGATAGGTTATGTCATTTCCATGCTGATCTTGATTCTGTAGATTTCGCAGAATGCTTTTTAGAGCATTGATGCAACCACATTCCAGTCATCTTCCTTCGAAATTAACTTCGTTGGTGTCCTACTTCGAACAGTTTGAGTTCTAGACCTAGTTTTAGTGAATCGTTCCTTTCTCCAATCTATTGTTCAGTGTCTGATCTGATAGGTTCACCCAGATCTTCCGTTAAATACTCATTTTCAAGGAATTACAAGTTTTTATTTGACATCTACATGTAACATTGCATCTGGACTTGTATCACATTTTCTTATGTTTATTTTTATTCTGATTTCAAATCCAGCATCTCCTTTATCCAGCAGATGGTTCACGAACTTAAATAAATGTCTGGTATTTTCAACACGAGTAAGCAAATTAAAACTTGGGTCCGCCTCACCTCTATCTCATTGGTTTTAGTGCCTTACAATATCAGGAATTGAGATTAGGAACAAAGATTATAACCAATCAACTATATCACACACAATTGTTGGTTTATGTCAAGTACTTCAATAAGTGTGTACACCAATGATACTCTACAACGCTTATTTTGAAATTTTAAGCTGTTAGAATGTTTTCCTAAATGTTTACTAAAGATAAACCTGCAATAAGATCGTCCGCAACATGCATAGACATCTGTAAATATTGTTTATAGATAAACACTTAATAGAAATGTGTCGAAAAACGAACCCTTAGAAGATTACCGATAACTCGGAGATATTAAGCAACCAAATAAGATATTTACGATCGAACAATCATCGTCCACATCCGACTCGAAGCTCGAGCCTTATCCAATTCATTCTCAAACCGCAACTTAGACCCCAAATTCTACTAGTCGAAGGCGTAGAGGGACTCCTAACAGATGAAACGCGATTGTCAACATGTGGCCATAATTTTTACTGAATGAAGCCGGAAAATGAATGAAACGCTTTCGACGCAATCATTTGTCAAATTGGGAAGAAGAACGGCGATAGCCTACTACGATTATCGTCTCTTTCTTTCCCGAATCTGACGCGTACGTGCACCAGGGAAAATGCTTACGTAAACTAAAGTTAATAGCTACGTTATACGCGTTTGAGTTTTATGTTTGTTTGTGTTTCGGTAATTTACATCTCGTAGTGCGTTCCTTTTTGAAAGAACCATTGAAGAAGGGATAATTATCGAATAAGTTTAATGGAGATGGCTAAAAACTTGGAAGGAAGACGTGCTTTGAGAGTAGTGCATCTCGATTTTATGGGGTTTAACAACGTCGATTTAGTACAGCTGTTTTTGGCAAAATGTTTAATGGAAACTACATGCTGGAGATCATAGATTTTTGTGTGTAAATTTACAATTTTAAATGGAATTTTACATTTTCTAACTGTATTATTACGGCTGTTTACTTATTATTATCTTGTGTATAAAACACTGCATAGTAGTGAAGGGTACAAGACGAAATAAACAAATAACGGAAGTGCTAATTGAAAAAGAAATTGTTGTGCGGTATTCTTTCTATCAATTTCATCAGACTAGCGGGTTCTATTTTAAGCCGGGCTTCTTGTAGTTGCTTCCACAAAAGCTCCGTGGGATTAGCATGTGGGCCTTGAGGAGGCCATTTCATTATTTTGATATTGTTTTCACGTTCCACCGATTCTAAATATTCGCGGCACAGTTTAGAGGTGTGTTTCAGTCAGCGATTATTGTTATTCCAGATAGTATATATAGCATTTGTTTCCGAAATCTCCCAGTAGCGCTCTTTTCTTAAAATTTAATCTATTTTAACCAAGTCTCCTACGGATGCCGCGTCAAAACAACCCCAAACCATTACCGATTCACCACCATGCTTGACTGTAGGTACTACACATGTTACTGCTGCTCATTCTCCTTTCGATCTTCGAACGAACGTTCTTCTTTTGGAACCGAAGAGTTCAAATTTGGACTCATCGATCTACAAAACATTTTTCCACTCATCAACTGTCCAATGTTGATACTCTCTGGCCCACTTTTATTCTATTTTGCTTGCGTAAGAGTGCTATTGGCGTTTGACAAACTAAATAGAAAAAAAATCGTAGATCTCAAAAACAACTACATAAAAAATAAATTGATAAGGATAATAGAAAAGGGATAACAGCAAAGATCGAAGTAAAAAATGGTGTAAGACAGGATGATGCATTGTCAGTAGTTTTGCTCATTACATCACTGGATAGCGTAATAAAAAAAAATAACAAATAGAGGGATAAATAAAAACACAATACAAGTAGTAGGATGTGCAGACGACCTAGTAATAATTCCTCTGGATAAAATAACATTAAAAACAACGTTTCTAGAACTGGGAAAACAAAATACATGCACATTAGTGGAGACAAGAAAGCACATTTAACAAGAATGGTACTGCATACGTATAATTTTGAAGAAGTGGAAGCCCTCAAATATCTCGGAGTAATGGTTAACAGAACAAACGATAGATTAGATATGAAACAAAATTACAAGCAGGAAACAGGACATTTTACAGAAATAAATATATATTAAGAGATAAGACGGTAAGCAGAAGTACAAAGATAAGAATCTACAAGACAACAATAAGATCAATGGTGACGTATGCCACAAAAACATCCAGCTTAACACAGCAAGAAGAACAGCAATTAAAAGTTTTTGAAAGAAAGATAGTAAGAAATATAATGGGTAGTAAAGGCAATAAATGAATAAAATAATAATAAATAAACCATGAAATAGAAGATGGAGGGTGAAAATATTGTTGAAACAATTAAGGCACAAACGATAAGATGGTACGGGCACATAAGAAGGAGAGAAAAGGAGAACCCAGTAAGAATGATAACGGAATGGGTACCACAAACAACGAGAGTACGAGGAAGGCCAAAAATAAGGTGGAAGGAACAAGTGGAGGATGATATAGGAAAAATGTAGATAGAAAGTTGGAGAAGAAAAATAGAAGATAAAGAATAGTGGAAGAAAATAGTAGAGGGCAAAGACACACCAAAGACTCTAAGAAATTAATTAAAGAGAAATGTGGACTGATCTACCACGTACAGTAGGATCATAAAAGTGTAAAACTGCTACAACTTCCATGGGAGTGTGCTAGCTTACATATATATATAATAGCATAAATTCCGTTTAGTCGTCATAATTATTCGACGATCTTCCCCTGGTGTTGACACTTTCCATCGTCCTGTTCGTTGTCTATTTAATACAAATTGAAACCTCTTGATATTTTTGAACGTTATAGTCGACAGTTACTTCGCCGAAGATTATATAAAGCAACAATCATTGTGCGGATTTCTAAAGGCAATTCTCTTGTTTTCCTCATTTTAATACTAATTTTAGATTTTTTAGAATTTCATTAACAATATTGATCCTTTAAAAGAACAATAACAACTAAATCTAAATTCATAATTCATAATTCTAGTTCGGGTAAATAGGAAATTGTCATCTTTACCTGCACTTTTTATGGCCCTTAATTATCGGATTACGGAGATTCAATCGATAATTATACTCCCTAAATAACAATAAATACATAATTTTTTAAAATCCAAGCAAAAATATGGATGGGGAAATAATTATGGCCGGTAGTGTACGTGCGAAAGTAGAACAGATTTGTGTGAAGTAAAAATCCGTTCAGAAATATAAGAACGGTGCAAGCTATATCCATGCTCTGCGTCTAAACTAACCTACTCGGTTAATAAAACGTTATAATTGACCTGCTTACTACTTGAATTCAGCCGCCAGACGTAGAATATCATGGTACGAAATAGATTTGTATAATAAGAACCTATTAAAGTAATTGACATCTCAATTTATTCAATTTAGAAATGTTGCATAGGACATTTATATACCCAGTGCGACAACTACCCGTACGCAATGAATTACAGCCTTTCTATTCATTTCATTAAAGGAAAAATGTTCGCAATAAAAGTTGCTTAAAATTGCTTAGAAGTATATAGGCTGGTTAGTTTCTCTGGAATCTACCAACAACGTTCTACATAATATACACAAATGATCTTTGCGAAAAACAACTAAACGGTAAAATTTATACAGGCTGTCCCGTATCGTTACCTTCAAATTTTGCGAACGTAAAATAAACTAGAGTCGTTTGTTATTTGTTTCAAAGACCTACAGCTTTAGCGTTTTTTTTCTTCTTAGAACTAAGTCCACTTTACACTTCCAAAATTTTAACATAACGATATCGGACGCCTTGAATATACGCAGATGATACCTGTATTTTATACTCCAGCAAGAAACACTGTACAACAGACGATAGACGACGATTTTAATGATATAGAAAATTGGTACTTCAATAACCTAATAACTAACCTGGGCAAATATGCGGTAACAGCCAGTTAAAAGTCTTCCGTGAAATCACAAACTGGGTGACATCTGTTAAATATTTGAATCATTAGATATGTTTCCACAGCTGTTGCCGAAAACGACCGTTCGACATCTAGCGATGTTATATTTGCATATTTAAAATAATCTTTGAAACAACCTAATGCATCTTCACGCGCACCTTCACAAATTTGTCTTAATATAAGAAAATCGGAGTCTTTCTCTAAAACACTTTCAAATTTTCGTATTACACACCAATTTGTTTCGCCTTCTACAGCGCATAACTGTACGTGAACATCATTCGCAATTTGAACAGAATCCACTAGCGACATGAAAACATTTTGTAATTTTTCTATTCCCTCCGCTATTCCGAAACAATTATTGTGAATAGTTTGTAAATCTCTTTTAACCTGACTATCTTGAAATATTTCCTGGCTTTTCTTGATTGCTGCAGCTTCTGTCGGATTGAATTTTAAAACTACCTTCTTCACTTCATCAAAATATTTGTTGTAATAAAACGCAGCCTGCAACCATGTTCCCCAATGCGTAACAATCGGCTGTGTTGGTTCAGGTAAATCAGGACACAGTTTGTGAAATAGTCGGGTACGTTTCGGGGACTTTAGAAATACTGCCTTTGTACTAGTAATCAATGCATTTACTAGTGGAAAACATGTAGGAATCGTTTGTGTCGCAAGATTTAGAGTATGGATTTTACACGTTACATGTAAGAAGTTACCACTGTGTTCTTTAAGAGATCGGCCCACAGAACGCATGTTTGCGGCACCATCACTCATAAACATTAAAAGTGCTAGTTGAAACTCAATTGTCAGACTCACACCACCTTAAAATCTACGGCATACATATAACTCTTGAACAAGTAGAAGGGGGATGACGGTCGATGTGATTCCATTGTACGCCATGACATTAACCACGGAATGTTTGAGGATCTGTTTCGTACACAACACGTCTTACTTCAATCCGTCTTTCTTTTTCTATATGTTCATGACAATGGCACTACATTCGTATCGATGTGCGACTGGGTAATTTACAGTCCGCATATTTATTCAGAGGAGACAAATACTTCTTGTCTGTAACGAAGATAAATTACATAATAAGAGTAACCATAAATCAAATGTAAATTTGTCTTGGTCTCGTATGCCACTTTTTGCAGAAGAATGCTGTTTGCTTTCGATGTGACGTTGACAATGGCTTCTGGACCAACACATTAAAGGCATTTTACAAACTAGACATTGAATTTTATCAAAAATTAAGTCCGGCATGTCCACTATAAAGTTCTTAACTGTGTCTGCCATTGGTCGTTTTCGCGACGTAGCTAACTGCGACATTTTTAAAACAAACAAGCGTACAATTACGAAATAAGTTACGACAGCCTACATCTACAAAGAACTACTCGCATACAACCTCGATTTAATACTGGCGCTGTAAACGCGTAAAATCGCCGACTCCGACTGTTACCGCTGCTTGCCCAAACTACTAATAACCATAAATGGACGAAAGACCGAATATATGTTCTTTAACAATACCAAACAACAATTCCAACTAAACATAATGATCAACAACGTACAAATCAAGGAGACAGGAATTTAAATTTCTTGGACTAGGATTGACTAATATAATTTAAAGAGAGATGCGCTTGTAGAGGAATTAGTTAAGTATAACAACAGGACAATCGCTACAGCAGTAAAAATAAAGAAATATCTCACAGATAAACTAAAAAATCAATTTTACCATGCAATATCTATGTCCAAAATAAATTACTTGATAATATGGGAAAGCACTACCAACATTTGAATAAAATCTAGCGGCAATAAAATAGAATTCTAAAAATATTATACTCCCTAGACAAAAGAACTAGAACGAAAACAGTTCACAAATAAATAAAAGAACTAGTCTGTACTGGTTTTTATTTATTTATTCATTATAGTTATGTACTCATATTCAATCATACTTCACGGTGTGTTTTAAATGTATATATAGACATATACGACAATGTCAATAACACTTAAAGAAGGAAAGTTGACTCTGCTTTCGTCATGGTCAAGTTCAGTGGAAGTTCCAGGCCTTTCATTTGAATTTATATCTAAAATTTTTCATGTCGTACGACACCCTGTACTTCCCTACGAGTTTGAAATTAACCCCATACAAACATCTAGAACGTAGTTGCCTTATTAAACGTAGTTCTTTTCAAAGAATTCAATCGAAAATCCATCCATTCACACATTTCAATCCTCAACGAAGCGAAACTAGCCTCTCATCTTCAAGATTTGTTCGTATTTTCGAAATCCTCGTTAAACACGGAAGCAAAACAGAACAAAACGCGTGTTACGGTCGTCGCGATTGTTTGCGCAAATCTCCGACGACAGCAGCCAAGTAGGATCCAATAGACTTGCCGATAAAGAGAACGAGGGGACGTTGTCACTACTCGCTACTTTCTGAATTAATCCGGAGGTTCGAGATTAGAACCTGAGACGAACGAGAAACAGTCGGACTCGTCGCCATTAATTAGAAAAGTTTTCCTTGTAATCAGTCACCTATAGTGTGGAGAGTTTCGGAGTTGGGAGGAGGCCAAGTGGGGGGAGGGTGAAAGATGGCGAAAATGATAGAGAAATGCAGCTGCGAATGCATAGGTACAGTCAGAGACATTCAATGCAATGTTCAAGTTCGCTTTTGGTACCAGAAAAGAAATAAGTTTTATTTAATTACAAAAATTATAAGTAAAAGCTTCACTTTCCATTCAGGTCATAGTAATCAGAAGTTCATCAATATACAAATTACCCAAAAATCGAGAAAATAGGTAAAAAACGGTGACAATACTTTGTGAAAAAGGTTATCAAAACATTGCTATGCCTCTCTTGATTTGTGGACGCATTTAACAGCAAACAAAGTGACCTGTACTTAAACAATAATAGATCTTGTCTCTTCCAGTGTAGATTACCTCAAACCTTCTTGTGGCACAAGTTGAATAGTGCTGCATTCTGAGACCTGATGAACTCCTTATCCTTGTCAAAGGTTTCTGTATCTTTTCCCTTTCACCTTGAGACGACAGAAAAAATAGACAATATATTTTACGTTGACAATCATTGCCCAAATCATTATAATCATTAAGCCAGACACAATCGGTCTTCGCAACAGAATCGGATCAGTTGCATGGGCCGCGGAAGTGTTTTTATTGCTTTTATTAGTCTTTTTTTTGTCGTTTGAAAACGGCATTTGTTGTATATGTATGTAATGTAATAACCGTAAAAAGTAAACAAAGTAGTTTCTTCAAAAATCTGTTGTACTTAATACCGTAATAATAAATAATAATACAGTAAATAAACGTAACTTCTTAACGGAGTGGATAGGATTGTTGAAAAACTTGCACCATCAGGTATGTTTCCACATTTGTCTCGGTGAAGGTTGTTCGCTGTGATGAAAAAATGTTCTTATATTTCGAGGTAGACTGTTAAATATCTACGGAAGGAACACAGGCATGATCAAAATAATCCTTAGAGTCAGTTAATGAATCTGCAGATCGATGCACCACCACACATTTAATCGTATAATCGGAATTTTTTTAAAACACTGTCGAACTTTGCTATGACGCAACCCTTCTTTGCGTCGTTTATACCGTGTAGCGTTGCACTGATTCTACTAACGACAACCCAGTACTTTGCAATTTTTCTATTGCGTCTAGTAATCGTTTATAATTGTTGCTGATACTTTTAAATCTGTTTTAACAGGAGTATCTAGAAATATTCAAAATAGAATTGTTTTACAATCTGTCGTCTCATCAAGACGTAGCCACAACTGTTTATCTTTTAATTCTGCTTTGATCCTATTTTCGATATTGTTCATCCATTTAAGGTTAGATATATATGTATCTATATAAATCACTTCTGTGTTAGAACCAATATATTATCTTCTAAGGGTGGTCGTTAAAAAACACCTATTCTCGACGGACTGACAAGTTCATGACTAGGGTAATTTATGTGACGTACAACTAGAAGTGACAGGGACTTGATTTATTTATTTATACTAGCAAAACTATATGTATACCTCTTACTAACACAAATTGTCTTCTTGCCGCGCAAGCGGTCATACCAAGTATACAGTAGTTATTTGATTTAGCGTTTCTTTTCGTAATTTCACACATCCTTCCTTTGATCAGCCATATTTACCAACATGATCAGAATAATATGCTTTCCTTGTACCCCACACCAATTTAGTTAGATTAAATATGCGATGATACGGAGGAAGATACAGCATTGTTTGGTCACTACAATTGCTATCTAATTTACCAGCTTCATATATACATAGATAAGGGCTTGCGTTATTCAACCAAATCCAGTAATTATGTTTTCAGTGCAGCTTTGGAATAATAAATATTGTTATTCGTAAACCATTGAATTTCAAATTCAGTAGGGGATGTAGGGCTTTTAATTTTGTCAGTGCTATGGTAGTGCGCGCTGTCAATTGCAAATTCTTGAGTGGGTACGTAGTTATTTTTCAAACAGAAGATTATTCCTACTCATATCAGCGTGCAAAACAATATATTACCTTTCTTCAACAACCTTCGTTATTTTAACAGGTTGTATACTGTAATTTTGCCAAGATTTGCCCCTATTTCCATCTTGGAAGACCAGGTTTCATCGAAGAAAACAAATTATCAAAATACGCAAAATATAACAGTAGATGCCAAAATAATTCTTTCAGTGATGATAGCAAAGACTGTGAGGTACTATGGCAACCTAGACTGTAGAAAACCCCCACACTACTTAATAATAAAGCGAAATATTGAATGAGAAATAAAAAAATTATTGAGAGGTTGAATTGACTAAATGATTAGATCAGAAATATGATTGAGACTAAGTGCTCCATCGCAACGAGAGTTCAGAAGAGAAGGGGACTGATCAAAATACTCATGGTAATATTATTGCTTTAGAAGAAAAACCACAAAACATGTATATATTCCTGCAAAGTATGCACGAGTTCCAGTATAGAAGACTCATCACCATCGGTTATAACAAACAGATTTCGTCGCAGATTTTACTTCTAATTCTGAACTAGAAGCTAAATATACACACCGCACAAATTAACGCCTCACTGGCGTTAAATATCCCAAAACCAGTGATCGTTAAAACTGGTCTAAATGTCCTCTTTTTCAGCTGGGCGTTCCGCAAGGTCTGGTTGTCTTTCATCGGGTGTCTAAGGTTACCCGAGGACGATATACTACTATAGACGCATTTCTGTCAGAATATCGGTGATATGTGCGTTACACCAAGCCGCCCAAAAAGAAATCCTCTCCGTTCTTTGCCCGTAATCGGACACCATAGACATCTGCACTTGTGAATAATCGTGTTTACCAACTTGGGGATAAAAGCAAAAAATATTAAATGAAATAGGCGGGGTATTAGTTGATCTATTGAGGATTTCACACGTTTTAAATTATATCCCTTTATCGATCTACTTAATTTTTGGTGCAAGTAACATTTGTAGACGACGGGAAATTTCATTAAAAACATGGAAATTATTTAAGAAAGTCGGATATAATTAAAACGTCGCTTTGAGGGTGTCAAATTTAGAATGATATGAAATTAGATGTCAGTGAAAAAATTAAAATGTCATTTGAAATTTTCCTTTCAATTTGTGGTCTCTTTATTTGAATACGTTGTACATATTTTTTTTTTTTATTTAAATTAAAATGGACTAAAATGTTCATAATTGAAATTGGGCCTATTTTACCTTCCAGAAATTTAAATAAAGTTATAACAAACACCTTATACATCCATAAAGCATCATATGGGAATAGCTATTTATGAAAAAATAGTTTTGTTTTTGAGTGGATAAAATTTCTTTATTCACGTGTGTCATACAATATTTTTTCCAATTCCTCAATTTTCAAAAAATGTTATTGCTTAGATAATTCATTTACATAAATGTTAATTATACTATTACTAATGTGATGAACATTTAAAGAAGGAATGTTAACTCTGCTTTCGTCAGGGTCAAGTGCAATGGAAGTTCCAGGCCTCTTGAGCATTCTTTGAGCAACTGATTCGTCAATATAGCGTTCTGCCACTGTGGAAGACTTCAGCCCTCCGTCCCTTTTAAGAACTAATAAGTAGAGTTGCTCGCTAGCGCCAACCGGCAGTGGCGGAGGTTCAATACAACCCTTAGTATAATTGCGAGTCTCAACCAGATCTGTTGTGTATACATATACGCTGCCGTAAATACTATTTCGTAGTTCTACGTTTGTTTTAAAAATGTTGCGAAAACGACCAATGTTGGACAAAGTTACAGAATTTATAGCAGAAATGCCTGATCTAAATTATGATGGCGTTAAAATTCAATGTGTAGTTTATAATATCCCTTTAATGTGTTGGCCCAAAAGGGATTGTCTACGTCACGTAAATAGTAAACAGCATTCTTCAAAAAAAAATTGCACACGACACTATAACAAATTTAAGTTCAATTTATGTGTTACTTTTATTGCATGTAATCTACCGTTTAATTTACTAGACAAGGAAGCATATGTCTTCTTTTGGAATAAATGTCCGGACTGCAAATTACCAAGTCGGGCATCGTTACAAAGAATTGTGCCATCTGCTCGTGAACATGTTGAAAAAAGAATTAAATCGCAGTTGAAAGATAAAAAAACTGTGATTATGTGTGGACGAAACAACAGATCGTCAAAAACATTCTGTGGTTAATGTAATGGTACGTACAATGGAACCACATCAATCGTCACCTTCAATTCTATTAGCTTCCAGACGAGTACAGCAATGTACTGCCGAAGTAATTTCAAAGTTAGTGTTAAATACATTGGAAAAGTTTGAACTTTCAACAAACGCGAGCTTCTGTCGTTCAAAACTTAGGAGTGGACACTTTAGGACCACACCGTATATTATTGAGACGTAAAACGCACTTTTATTTTCATTTATGGTGTCTGCTATAACCAACATAGAGTAGTTTCAAATGGTTGAACATCCTGACAAAGAAAAAATTATTGTATGGTTTATTTAAAAATTCTATGTTTACCCGATGTTTCCTTAAATACAATTTTATTAGATTTTACCAAATAAAATCCCCCGCTGCCTTATTTAAATTATATTTGTTCTGGATAATCGTTGTAAATATATTTTTTCAGATAACATTTATAAAATCGAAAAGAATTGTTTCGAAGAAAATCAATCAATCCATGCATGTTTTCTATAAAAACTGTACGTAATGTGATATGGTGAAATGTGTATTTTCTCTCGGAAATTTATCGATATTAAAGTTTTAATTTGAAATACTTAAAATCTACACTTTTCTCATAACAAAGCCACATTTTTAAAAAAATTGACTTGAGTTAGCATAACATTTGGCCAACTTGCAACATTATCAACTTTTTTAATGAAACTTTATTTACATAATATCGTTTATTTATCGTTTTAAACAAATGATTTTTTTAAAACAACATTTGAAAAAAAAAGGCGAAAAAGTAAACATTGACTTAGGTAGCCATGACCTTAAATTTAGGTATAATTCTTGATGCCAAACAACCTTTTCAAATAGCATTTTTCGATATTTTTAAAAGTAATGGTACTTTACTCTTAGGACAAAATCAAGTTTTCGGACGTACCCCGTATAATATTAGAAATTTTCCATATTTTATTGGTATATGTTTAATTTTAGGGGATGCACCAACTTTTATCAAAAATAACTTTTTTCGAAAAACCCATAATAAAGAAGTTTCCCATATGGTTCGTACTTTATAGATGACACTGTATATAGGGTGTTTAAAAATTATTAGACAGGTACTCGTGGCGGTGTTCCTCGTATAATTCTCAATGGAAAATCTTAATACTAAAATGTCGTATCATATTTCCTTTCACAATAAATTTTCATACTTAATATGCATATACGCCGCATTAATTGATTCTTGAATATATTTCTGGATAGGCTCTCTGTATTTTTTAAAGGAAAATACACATCTCATTTCCTTGGTTTTCTCCCCTGGCTTTTCTTCTTTCCTTATTCCTTTTCCTCTATCCTTTTCCTCCATACTTACATCGTTATCCTCGTTTTTCTTCTCGGCGACCACTCACACTGAATGATTTATTTCCACTGCGCCATTAGCGACTATCCAAAAGTTGGACCGTTAAATGTTTCTACCCCGGTAACTACGAATTGCGCATCCGTCCGCCCCGCTTACATCTCCTCCCCTTTTGCTTCTTTTCCTGCGACGTAGAACACCAGCAGCCCAGCTACGATCCCTTTCCTGCATTTCCTTCGTACGAACTTTTCGCGTTTTCTTACTGTTTTTTTTTTCCTTTCTTTCTTTCCTCGGCCACCCTCAGCAAGCCCTAAAGTGTCTATATCTATACAGTATAGCACACGCTTCACACATAAACCCTTCGCAGTGGCGGTAAGCATGTAGACGACATGGACACCCGTAGCGTGCTAACGAGTCTCGTTCCTCTTCGTTGTTCTCCACTTCCGGAAGGTAGAGCTGCTAGCGCGAGATGAGTGGGAGCGAGAGGACATCTCCTAGTAACCTAGGACTCTTTGAAATTCCTCCCGATGGACGTTTCCGGCAGAACAAGGTTCGTTTCGTTGCGTGTACAGGCCCTACTCGAGTTTTATGGTTTTTTCGGCAACACTAGAAAGCCAGGGCTAGAAGCTAGTGGATGGGTATGGGGAAAGCAGTCGTAAAGATGGAAAGCAGAGGTGGAAACTGGTTTTCGCGTGATCGTTAAGTGCCACATCTTCTTTTTTCCCTTACAGCCACCGGTACTTAGGAAAAGGCCTGATGATGGGTTTCCTAGTAATGTGTTCTGCATGTTTTTGTCGTATAGTAGCTTGCGCTGGGAAAGGATTCTACACATACTTAACGCTGTGATAGAAATTGAGAGAATTCGGTTTTTTTTTTCTTGTAGTTGAGTGAATTTACTTGGATTTCAAGTTTTAATAATAATAATAAACATAAACTAGGAATCAAGTATGAAATAAGTCAAAAATGACTGACATTTTATACCTTATGTCCAATTTCAATTGAAAGTTGCTAACACATGTTTTCCTATTATTAAATGAACATTTAATGACATAACTGCTGAGAACTATAAGTGGGCAAAATAGTCGAACACTTTTTTTTAATACCCTGTATATTGTAGTGGGACATCCTACATGAAGAGCGGGCGTTTACACGTTACTATATTCGTTTCAATCAATTTAATATTAAAATTCATAGAATATTCGAATTTAACCGAGCGTTTGCGGAATTCCAACTATTTCGGCTTAGCAATTTCTGCATTTTGATCATTTATATTATTAATCTTTTATTAAAAAACTCCATTAATGTAATCTTACAGGAGATAACCAAAGTTCCGGGTCATTTTAAGTATTTTACGTTTTGAAACATGATTTGTAAAAAATGACAAAATCACACATACAATATAAACACACATCATCTGCAACATCGAAATCGATCATCAGTACATCAAAATTTAAAATATCAAGTTGTTAGATTGGCAGCACCCAGACAACCGATAAACAGGAAGTTAGATACGAAAATTCTGACAGTAAACAAACGTGTTTTTCGACTGATGAATCTAGAAATTGTATTTTAAACCTAAACGTTGCTGAAATAACCGAGAGTATTTAATCAAACAAACAAACAATATGAACAAACAATCAGAAAAATTTAATCCAGAAAACGACCAGAAGGGTTCTTTCAAGAGGATATTGAACATTAACTGCTGAAATAGAGGAAACTCAGAAGAGAAACACACATATAATACACCCGCAACATTAACTGTAAGTAATTAAAAAAAAATGTTGATCTTTGTAAATGAAAAACTTATAATAAACAGAACACAAACTATCTCCCTATTTAATATTTTTAATCGTTATTTGAAACATCAGAATATATTAATTTTAACTTTGACACAATCTGCCTTATTCTATTTACCATGTATACTAATTTTAAGTTTAGTATTTTTTAAAATACAAAAAGAAAAGGATTAAATATGAACTCATTAATAATTAAACTAAATAAAAAGAATCCTTATCTATTTATATTAATAAAAAATAATATTTTCATTGCATTGTAACATTAAAAATTTCTCATTAGTACACTTGCTCGCTTTTTTAATTTGTAATTGTTTACATTTTATTTTTGACAAGTTTTTCCATTATTGCAATTTTCTCTTATTGGAATAATGCATAATAACAAAAAATTGTAAAATCTGAACCGCTTTTTCATATCTACCTTCCATTTTCATTTAATTTCGCAATTTTTCCTTATCTCATTCAACCCCTAAATAAAAGAAACAGTCCCCTCCATATTTACATATTATTTATCTATTTACAAAAGCTTTATCACCCCCGTCTGACATCATTTTCCATATATATTTCCTCCCCTTTCCTCAAACGATTGATAACGTCCCGAAAACACAACAAAATGTTTATTCGAAAATTATCGCCAGTCGAAAGAACACCGGCAAAAGAACCCGTGTCTTGTCGTCTTCTACTTCCACCCCTGTATTCCCCACACCGCGCACAGACATGGCCTATTATTTATTTTTTTTCGCGGATATCTGCGAGGCACCACCGAGCTATCCGTGCAGTGGAGCGTTGTACCGACAAAAGACCGCGGGCGTTCACGGCCCGCTGGATCTATTGTGCGTCCGCATTATAAATGACGATCGAGAATAAACGACTGTCGATGCGGGGAAGGATGTCACACGCACCATGCCGAACGCAGTCTGTTGAGTTGTGAGCCTCAGGCAGGGATTTCGCTTTCTAGCTACGAAAATTATAGAATTGTTCGATTTGGAGCAGAATTATATTTTGTTTTTTTAATTAGAAGAATCGTTTTTGTTCGTATTTTTCGTGCATAATCACTAGGCCGGACACAAAGAGCTTCGCGCCAGGTTAGAAATGAGTATGTATGCCGATGAATCGGCACGGGCTACCTCAGCTTACTAAACACAACAAAAATAAAGGTCCATACTCACAATTTCAAATTTTTGCTATTCATTTAAAGGGAAGGACCATCTGCATCACTTAAACTTTGTTTTTACTCTCATATATATTATCTTCTAACAGTACATATTCAGAAACAAACGAAACCCATCGAGTTATAAATAAACGTTGTTAAACCTTTTGCTAAAGTTTTGCTGGACGGTAAATTTTACGATTTTCTGAGGGGATTGGAGCAAGCCTTTTGTCAATATGGTATTAAATAACATCATCATTTACTCAAGATTGGTTTTATGAACATACGCATGAGCCCACTTTATTCTAGTAGAAGGAGTTAAGAGGAAGATTGTCAGACTCAAAAATGACCTTTCCCAATTGAATTGAGTTAAAAATTTTCTAAAAAGAAAGTTTTTAGAATCTTGTAGACTACCTTAGTGTAATATGTGTTTAATGGATATTAAACAGGTTGAAATCGAAGTGATAATATGCAAAGTCATGTACGCATCTTGTTCTTTCGCATAGATGCACGTTTCTCGAACATCCGGTCGTTACAACACTTGCTTGTTGAAGATATTACGAGGATGGTATGACAAATACTTATGTTGAGGAAAACATCGCAATTGTTTTACATTCAGCGAATTTATTTCTCGACATAATCTCTTTGCAGCTCTATACACTTAATCCAGCCATGTTCCAGCTTTTTCAAGCCATCGAAATAATACAATTTGTCGAACTCAACGCAAAATAGGTCTCTGTTTCGGTAATGACCTCTTCATTTGACGTGAACCGCCTTCCGCCATGGCACTTTTTCAAGTTTGGAAAAAGAAAGAAATCACAGGGGGACAAATCTGACGAATATGGTGGATGAGGTACCAATTCGTACGGTAACTGGATTACTTTTGCTGTCGCAATTGCCGATGAGAAGGTGGGGGCGTTATCGTGATGATAGGGAATTTTCTTCTTCGCTAGGTGGGACCTTCAGTAAAGAAATAAATCAGTATATTACTGTCCCGTGATTATCCTTCCCTTCTTCAAATAATCAATGAAGATTATACCTTGCGAGTCCTAAAAAATCGTCACCAAAGCTTTTCCGGTTGATAGAATCGTCTTCACCTTCTTTGGTACATCTTTGCCGGATAAAACCAATTTTGCCGACTAACCTTTGTTTTCTGACGTGTAGCGATGTATCCATAACGCCGCACAAACTCACTCGTATTGCGCTTAAACATGTCCAAACATTGCCTTTAAGTTATCACGCGATTCAATTTTTGGTCAATCAATAGATCATCTTAATCGTATATGACAATTTTCTTATTTGTTTATAGAAATATATAGACAAAATTTAAAATAAATAGAAACACTATCTTATTGTTGAATAAATTTGCACAATTTGAACGGAAAGACTGTCTATTATTTACCTGATTTACGTGGTTAAACAAAAACTACATTTACGACACATTTCTTCTATATGCGTGTAACCGTACCGCTTCTGTTGCATATATTTGGTTAAAAAATTCTTGCGAAACTAATACCAGTTCGCTAAAAGTTCCCGTTAGATAAAAGTAAGCCGTAAACCAGTAAATTTAATGCGAATTTTATATTAGATTGCATGTAAAAAATTCTACCGTTCACTTCAATTATTTATTGTTACAATGCACATACGCTATCGTTCATAAGTTGAACTGAGTCGCATAAATGAATCAAAATTTAAGCTGCTGACTTTCTAACGTTAAGTGATTCTGCGTCATCGAGTTGAGCAACGAATCTAGAAGCAATATGTTACCAGGTCTGTTAAAGATTGCTTATAGTTGCTTTGGAATTGATCTAATTGGCACATTATATAAAATCGACGGAACATTGATAAAGGAGGGTTAATTGAGTATTTTAAAAGAACTTGATGTATTCTAAGAATGTGAAATAATCGGACAAGGTATCAATGTTTCAACAGAACAATAATTCTAATCATACTTAAGAATTTTTTTGATGAACAAAATTAAGTAATATCAATAAATTATTTTTCAATTTTGTTTAATTTCTGTTTGGGTTACTTACTAAGTTTAAATTACTTAAGCAAACGTTTTATTTTAAAATTGTTTTTGTCTCCATACGTGATATACAAGAAATGATACGTCAAACAAATTTTGGGTATATAAAGCTGCGCGGAATCTCATTCTGTAGGAATTTTCTCCCGTCCTTTCCCCCACGTTCCTACTTGCATCGCAGACTAGCAATTAGGGCTGTCCTTAATGGGTATTCCACACTCACATCGCCGACGATTAAGGCTGTCCTTGGGAGTTTTGGCTTGCAACGCTGACGGCTAGAGCTGTCCTATAGGTAGGCTTTTCTGACCCACTCACATCGTTGACGGTTAGGGCTGTCCTAGGCAAAATCCAACCGAACCCACATCATAGATGTCTAGGGCTGTTCTTAGTGGGTATTCCACACTCACCTCGCTGACGGCTAGGGCTGTCCTTGGTGAATTTCCGCCTGCAACGCTGACGGCTAGAGCTGTCCTATAGGTAGGCTTTTCTGACCCACTCACATTGCTGACAGTTAAAGCTGTCCTAGGTAAGATCCAACCGAACCCACATCGCAGATGTCTAGGGCTGTTCTTAGTAGATATTCCACGCTCACATCGCTGACGGCTAGGGCTGTCCTTGGTGAGTTTCCGCCTGCAACACTAACGGCTAGGGCTGTCCTATAGGTAAGCTTTTCTGACCCACTCACATCGCTGACGGTTAAGGCTGTCCTAGGCAAAATCCAAACGAACCCACACCACAGATGTCTAGGGCTGTTCTTAATGGATATTCCACACTTACATTGCTGATGGTTAGGGCTGTCCTTGGTGAGTTTCCGCTTGCATCGCTGATGGCTAGGGCTGTCATAGGTAGGCTTTCTTGACCCATTCACATCGCTGACGGTTAAAGCTCTCTTCTATGAGTTTCTACTCGTCTCACTGACGGCTGGAGTTGTCCGTGGTGAGTAACCAACAGCACGAGAATATATTATTTTATTAAATTCCATTTTTGTTAGAATTTTCAGCACAAGTTTTTTACATTTACATTTCTTGTAGATCGCTATGTTCGAATCACCAATTATTTGCTATTTGATGAAATCAAAATTAAAAAAGAAATGGCTTCACGTCAACCAATATTAAATGCCTTTAACATACGCTCATCGCTTTTTCAAAAAACAGACGCCTAATTTCATCAAAAGCGCAAACCATTCACCCTCGAAATCGAGTCATTAAGTTAAACGGAACCTACCGTTTCGTAATAGTCCATCAGATGTCAGACGAAATTAACAAATTAATCAATACGAAAGGCATTCGTGTAGTGTGTTTACCAAGCACCACGGACATATCAACCTAAAAAGGCCTGTATATATGCAGTATCTACCTATGTAACGTATATCTTTTACAGAGTGCAGCTGGCCCCAATCAACGATAAAATGTTCAACCATTAGCCCTCTCTACGGGTCTCTCTTTGTGTGTGTGTGTGTGTTTTTTTTTTGTAAATGCGAAGGTCCCCAACGAAGTTAATACTCGAGGGGTAATAGCGCGACGTTAATTGAGATGCACTTACTTCCGGTCAGCGCAAAAATAATGAAAAGGAAGTGCGGTAATTAACGTGGTGTTGGTAGCCGATTTGAAATAGTGATTGCGATCGAACCTTGTGTTAGACGCTCGTCAATGAATTCGTTGTATTCGTAACAGTCGATTAACTTTTTATATTCTAAACTTATGTGAACTTGTTCAAATTGACGTTTTACAGTTACAATGAGTGTCACTAAAAACAATTCTGACATGTAAAAGATATTGAGGTGTCGATATAAATGTATTTCAAGTTGGTAGTCAATTTTAACTATTGATTGAGGTGTCAAATTTTATGTTGGTAACCGTTGTTTTATTGGCGTTCTAGCTCTATTTGTAAGTCTTAAACTTCATACTAAAGCTTCCTTCAATTAGCATAAGAATTAATGCGAAATTGGTGCAATCAATTTGACAACTGACACCAGGAATTTGTTTTGTCATAACTTAAATTTATTTGTTTGTTACATTTTAATTGCGCCATTAATATTTTCTGGAATAGGATTGTGTAAATAACTACTTCTTTGTATAGTTTTCTCTTCAAATTGGTTATTTCGTGTAAATATATTTATTTTATCTCCACTCTTTCGGTTTTGCTTTCTCTCTTCGTAGAATATATTGTAAGCACTCTATTGTCAAATTTCGTCAAGTTAAGACGTTTTCTCGTGCGGTGTGCAAGTTGTGTGACTGGAACCAAATTTGGAATTGGATTATTGTATAATGGAATCGCTTTTGTATTGAGCGGATTTAACTTCACAACTTGCACTAGAAGCGAGTTTATTGGATATTGTTTGGATTTTGGATCTCGCTTTTCCTTTATGGGAAATGGCTTACATGCACGTAGAAACCCTGAAAATCTATAATTTTCTAGCACAGAACATCTCATCCGATCAAGTAGAGTGTTGCAAATGTAGTTTATAGTACTTTTAAGTATTTTTACATACATACATACTCCACATACATACACACATATCTAACATACATACATGCCCAACATACATACACACATATCTAACATACATACAAACCCAACATACAAATATCTAACATACATACATACCCAACATACACACACACATATCTAACATACATACATACATACATACGCAACATACATACATACTTAACATACATATACACATACCCAACATACATACACACATAGCTAACGTACATACATACCCAACATATATTCACACATACCAAACATAATATCTAACGTACGTTATGTGTGTATGTATGTTAGGTGTTTATGTATGTTGGGTATGTATGTTAGATATGTGTGTATGTATGTAGGTGTGTATTTATGTTAACTATGTATGTATGTTGGCTATGTATGTATGTATGTATGTGTGTATGTATGTTGGGTATGTATGTATGTTAAATATGTGTGTATGTATGTTGGGTATATATGCATGTTAGATATGGAGATTATTCCGATAGTAAGGAAATGGAAATCATAACATGGCCGATCACCTACATCGAGTTCTTATTGGAGCAGCTAACAAATTTTAAAAAAATTTCGCCTAAACTAGAAAGTGGAGAAGGATTCAGAGTAATGTGTAGTTCCATGATAAAGGCTGGGGTAGAAGATGAACAAAATAAATTTAATTTGTGAGTAACATTACTGCAACACAAGAAGTTTCAATTCGAACTATATTCACTAAAAGCCTTTAATAGCAGGTCATTTTTTATTATTAAACTAAAAACCTATATGGAAAATTACACGATCTTGTGTGTTCCAAGCTTCAAGCTTATTCTATAGAACTTATTGTCGATTTTCATCCTAACGTCGACATTCTATGTTAAATTCGACTGCAAACAAACGAATACACGTACAGGCATAAAGTATCCCAAAATAATATCCCTGTTAGTGAACACAAAGCCACCTTATTTCACAGTCGTCGACGTTTAAAACCGCGCTAATTTTAATTGTTGCTGGCACACGGTCGACGCACGACTTTCTCATTATCTATAGAAGCAAGGACGTCGTAAGCTTGCATGCACATATGTACATACATCCCTTTAGGGACATTTAAAACAACGAATGCCTGTGCTAAGACATGTGTAACCTAGTAAAATGAAATATTGTAGTGTATGGTCTTTTGGATACATATATTGCAAAATGCAATAATTTAAAAGGAAATTACAATTTTTTTTTTATTACAATTATTGATAATTAAAAGGGGAAAAGTTAATTTTGATAGGTAAGAGTGAGGTTCGGTCGAAAAATATGCCGGCATTGGTGCCGACGTAAAATTTTCGCATGTAATTAAGGATAGTGCGAAATATTAAAACTACACTTTTTGGACTCACATCTGGACCTCTTTCCTCAAAACCTTGGCGCAATTAGTGAGGAGTAACCTGGGCAAATATGCGGTAACAGCCAGAGGCGTGGCGAGCGCATAAAAGTTTACACGTAAAATAGAAGGTAAGAAATAAATTATAAAACGTGCTGAAACACTTACCGCTTTAAAAGTCTTCCGTGAAATCACAAACTGGGTAACATCTGTTAAATATTTGAATCATTAGATATGTTTCCACAGCCGTTTCAGTCAAGTGAGTGCGACGTGCGGAACAAATGTTTTTAATGCCGAAAACGACCGTTCGACATCTGGCGCTGTTATATTTGCATATTTAAAATAATCTTTGAAACAATTTAATGCATCTTCATACGCACCTTCACAAATTTATCTTAACATAAGAAAATCTAAAACACTTTCAAATTTTCGTATTACACACCAATTTGTTTCGCCTTCTACAGCGCATAACTGTGCGTGAACATCATTCACAATTTGAACAGAATCCACCAGCGACATCGAAACATTTTGTAATTTTTCTATTCCCTCCGCTAGTCCGAAGTAATTGTCTCTTTTAACCTATCTATCTTGAAATATTTCCTGGCTTTTTTAGATTGCTGCAGCTTCTATCGGATTCAATTTTAAAACTACCTTGTTTACTTGATCAAAATATTTATTGTAGTAAAACGCAGCCTGCAACCATGTTCCCCAACATGTAACAATCGGCTGTGGTGGTTGATGTAAATCAGGACACAGTTTGCGAAATAGTCGGGTACGTTTCGGGCACTTTAGGAACACTGCCTTTGTACTAGCAATCAAGGCATTTACTAGTGGAAAACATGTAGGTATGGATTTTACACGTTACATGTAAGAAGTTCCCAAAGAGCGCATGTTTGTGGCACTATCACTCATAAACATTAAAAGTTGCTTAGTTGAAACTTCAAACTTGTTCAATGAGTTCAACACCACCTTTCAAATCTCATCAGCAGTACAATTTATAACTCTTTTGGAAGCAAGTAAGAAGGAGGATGACGGTCGATGTGGTTACACTGTACGTACCATTACATTAACCACAGAATGTTTTTGACGATCTGTTGTTTCGTCCATACACAGCCACAGTTTTTTATCTTTCAATTCCGTTTTCATTCTTTTTTCTATATGTTCACGAGCAAATGGCACTACATTTCGTATCGATGTCCGACTAGGTGATTTACACTCCGCATATTTATTCCAAAAGGAGACAAATGCTTCTTTGTCTAGTAAACGAAACGATAGATTACATAAAATAAAAGTAACACATAAATCAAATGAAAAATTTTCTTGGTCTCGTATGCCATTTTTTGCAGGAGAATGCTGTTTGCTTTCGATGTGACGTTGACAATGGCTTCTGGACCAACATATTAAAGGGATCTTACAAACTAGACATTGAATTTTAGCGCTATCAAAAATTAAGTCCGGCATGTCCACTATAAAGTTTTTAACTGTGTCTGCCATTGGTCGTTTTCGCGACGTACCTAACTGCGACATTTTCAAAGCAAACATAAGCGTACAATTACGAAATAAGTTACGACAGCCTACATATACACAGAACTACTCGCATACAGCATCGATTTAGTACTGACCCTATGAACGCGTGAAATAAATAATCGCCGACTCCGCACCACATATCTACTACACTGACTGTTACCGTTGTTTGCCCAGACTAGTGATGAGCATGGGGAAAGGTTTCATCAAGACATCTCTATGTTTGAAAAGCGTTCCAGTGGACGATGGAATGGAAGTATGCTGGCTGAATATTGCTGTTCTGTTATCAGGGACACACCAACAGATGCCTAGAAGAGGAAACTGCCTAAAAATTCATTTTAGTGTTTATTTTGTATCATCAAGCCTCTGTTACATTTCTCTGTAACCAATTTGTATAAATATGAGAAGTGGGTCTCCTACGTGGTAGACCATTTTGGTTTTCATATATGAATCAAACACCGTTTGTTTATACAGAATCACATAGTTTCACCTAAACATAATTACCCGCACTTCGTCTTGGCCAAATCGCAGTGTGTTTACAAGTTCTTATAGATTAAATTCAATAAATGATTAAAGTGAATGAAAAGATGCAAACAAAATGAATTAAAATGTGTGCGATAAAGATGTGATATCGATGGTAACAATGGTACAAGATCAGCATATTAAATGAATAGCAAAGAATTAAAACGTTACAAATAAATAAATGGCTATTCTTCTATATTGCATCGGTGACAGGTGCAATTCCATTTGAAGCTTCTGCAATATCCAATATACTTCCAAAGGTAGATAACGGAGTGCCTCTAAGAAGCATGTTATGATTTCCATTTCCTCACTATCTGAATAATCTCCATTCTTAACTTCAATTATTGTAGGTAGCGTGACGCGTTATATATTGATTTACTACATTCAGAGACGTAACCAAGACCAATTTGTCGAGTACGTGAGCAAGAGCGCACCATTCAACCCTTTGAGGAGTAGGAAAAGGATAGAGATCAAAATGAAGGAGTACAAGGGTGAGTATGAAACGGCGAACTGCTCGACCGATTTCTCTATTCATAAAGACTAAAACTCGAGGCCTGGGTGTAGAGTTCAACTTCGGGGTGACAATTTAATAACTTCACGTCTTAGGATATCGAGAGTCACGGAGGAGGTGGTAGTGGGAGATGGGATTCTCGCCTCCCGTACCGTGACACGGTTATTGCCCGTGGTGAGGGCCGTCCTTAATTATTCTAATATGAGTACGCGAAATGAACAAGAGAATAAGTGTTGAATTGTTGGTATCCCGGTGGATCTCTTACCCAGCGTTATAAAGACTTTCCTGTTGCGAATAAAAGACTAATCCTAAGAATTTTGCATATGCACACTAAAATAATGTAGTACAAAATAGAATAGTATAAAATCCAAAGCATTTTTTCGTGTTAAACATAATCCAAGCGATATTCTAGACCAGAAATTCTCAAAAGGTGTTCTGCTGAATCCTAGGGTTCCATTGATGTCTTGCAAGTGTTCCAATTAAAATGGAACTCAAAATTTTGTGATTTTTGCTTGGCATTCAAATGACAAACGCATTCAAGAAGGAGAAACACAGATTTTTTATCCACCTATCTAACATGCACGCCAGAATGCATTTGCCTCCTTTAGGAATAACCAGAAAATTCTTTGATTGGGTATGGATCTTATGAAGCCTAGACCTTTCAAGATATATCACAAACAGTCATGCCAGTTTCTTTATAATACAATTCTTATGTTATTTACCTAGCTATGAAAACAACGAATTAACGAACAAATACAACCTTATTTTTCCCGTATCGAATTGCTCAAATTTCACTCAGACACCTCTACACTCTCTCGCATGTACGGCGAGAGAACGAGGAAGGGATACCGATATAGCTAATTTCTCATTTTCCCAATATATATATGACAGATCTTAAGCGATTGGAAGCAAACATGAAGATAACACTATAAAATGTCACAGAAACTTAACATGAGAAAATTGTCGCGATAGCATATTGTTTTCATAGCTAGGTAGATAACGTAAAAAATTCCCTTCGTAATACAAAAAATGGTTGGATGTAATTCTTAAAACATTGTTAAAATATTGTTATTATACCTGAAGAAAAAAAAAACATTTGAAAAAATTGCCAAGAAAGTCAATGCGTTAAATTTAACATCTCTGGACTTCTTATATAGAAACATTGGAAAGCCAAAAAAGGATTTCTCTAGAAATTGAAAGTATATAAAAATTGGAGGAGAATTGAGATTCTAGAATTCACCTAAATTGATGTCAACAAAGTCATTATTTATCTTATAAGTGCATTGCTAAATTCTGTAATGTTGCTCCCTAAGAGGAGCAATACGAAGATGTTCCAAATTTTGGGAAATCAAGTTACGTAACCGCTTGCCAGAAAGTTTAAAAAGCTCTTCTCTTAGGATCAAGCTTTCTTGTATTTGTTTTAGAACACCAATCTTGTAAAGATGACCTGCAGTAAAACATTTTTCCAAATCCTAGATTTATTCGTTACCTTTACCTAAAGAAAATAACTATAAACTATAATAAGGTAAAAGGTTATCCACTACGTATTAGGATACGTGCTTTTACCAAAAAACAAAGGAACAGGATCGTGCTGTACATACAAAAAACAACCCGTCGCAATTATAGCGACAAAAAGAGAACCATAGAACCGGGATAGGACTGCTCCAGCTCGAATCACGGGTTCTAACGCGCGTACACCGAAGAGAGTGCAAAAAGAAGTCATGGTCCTGCAAAGGGACAGTATTTATGGAGTCGTTTGCTAGCAGGCGCGGTCACCGAACATAGATACAAACGCATGCCATGCAATATATCTTTCTTCATTGTTCTATGAGTGCGATCTGCATACGAAGTACTGGCGCTTCGAGTGTGTATAGGTTCACGTGTGTGAAGATAATAAATATAGGCGTTTGTGTAGCGGATATTCTGAGAAATACATAGTTGGTTTCAATTTCATTTGAGTTTCACGATACGTGTTGTACCTTTGGAGGTTAGTTTTCAGTTACCGAGACATTAGATTTTGTACCCGTATTTGGAGGTAGATGACACTTTGTCCTACTGTTAAAAGCGAACGTAAGAATCGTAAAGTGGGAGAGCTAATAGGACAATTATTCAAAATCAGGAAGTTTCGAGTTCCATTCTGGATTTAACTTTTTTCATTGGACCCTTGCCAAACTTCAACAGAGCCCCAGGGTTCCGCGGAACATACTTTGAGAACCGATGATCTTACATTTGATCTTTGAATTTATCGGTTTTAACTTCGTGCAAGTCGCTGATGAACATTCTGTTCATTAAATGTCAGAAGTAGGTGATCCTATGGATTTTTAAATGAGGGATACTCTTACAAACAATTTCGAATCCCTCCAAATAAATTATCACCACTACAGATCATCTAAAACCCTCAATACCGCGACCGTACCACACACCAACCCGCATATCCTGCGTCGTACCCTCTCGCCCCCTCCCATTCCGTCCGAACCAATTCGTTTCAGTGTACCGCCCCCACAATTCTCGATTACCATAATCTCCCGATATTAATTAGCGCTCTAGCGGCTTCGGATATATCGCGAGTTATCGCGCTAGCATCGACTACACACACCCCCGCCAATCCCTGCTCCCAAACGTATATACCATCCCGGACGTCGGTCCCCGGAGCTGGCGGGTCCGGTTTATCTGAAGTGCAGCTGCCTCTTTCCGGAGAGTTAGGAGTTGGAGGAGAGGATGAGTCCGCAGAGGGAGAACAGCGGGAGGAATGGACCAGTCGCGCTGCATCGCCGTTGAAATACGGCAAATTGGTCCCGTCATGCGTAAGGACGTGCATGAAATATTAATTTACCGCCCTCTCGGTTCATTGAATGGAACAGGGGAAACGGGGCGGGATGCAGGGAGCACGGGAACATGATCGAAGATGAAATATTCAAGAAAGAAGTGCATGTTTTAATGTTTGAATCCGACGGAGGGAGAAATGTGTATACTAATGTGTTGTTTTAGATAATTCAATGTATCTATTACACAGCATAATTCGAAAGGAAAGAAAATTATACAGTCCCTGGCCATTGGATTATAACCACTTAAAATTATGATTTTCGGGTAAAATTTTAAAAAGCAGTTGGTGATGTTGGCAATATTATCGTTTAATTACATATGACATGCAAGTAAATATAATTTGAACATATATTTACTAATATTTGCTTGCCCCTCCTCTGTGTTTTATTATTTCATCAATCCTTTTTGGCGTACTGCCAGTACTGCTTTTTATTGTTTTTTTTTTAATTTCATCGCTATTATCCCATACATCTTCAATATGTTGTTGTGATTCTTCCTTTGTAGTTGAGTTTGATGCATTTGCACACATCTCAAAGTTTTAATTTTATTTGTAGAATACAACATAGAATAGAATACAGTATGGAATAGAATACAGTATGGAATAGAATACAGTACAGAATAGAATACAGCACGGAATAGAATACAGCATGGAACAGAGTACAGCATGGAATAGAATACAGCACGGAATAGAATACAGCATGAAATTTTGCAAAATGTATTTCCTCGCCATTGGAAGCGTGCCGTTATTATACCCGTTCCGAAAAAGTTTGATATCTCTGACCTGAAAGACTTGAGACCAATTAGTTTACTACCTCTTCTCTCAAAAGTACTGGAGCGTGTTATGGAGAAGCAGATAAGACAGTGTATAGAGGAGCACTCGCTTCTTCCCGATGTTCAGTCAGGCTTTCGGCCTGGTCGTAGCTGTACTACTGCATTACTCTGTGTGACTGATGACATACTGGCGGCGTCGGATCGAAGGTTGGCGACAGCACTGATTCTTTTGGACTATTCGAAGGCATTCGATACTGTTAACAATACAATGCTCGTAAATATGCTACGTTCGAAGGAATTCAGTGCGGAGTCGTCGATATTGTTATCCGATTATCTATCGCATAGGTCGCAGTGTGTTAGGATCGATTCTGAGGTCTCCCAACCTAGGAAACACTACAAGGTTTCGCCCAAGGTGCCATTTTATGTCCAGTTCTATTCTCTCTATATACCTCTTCATTTCTCACTAACTTGAATTACACTAAATCACACTTGTACGCTGACGATATGCAGTTGTATTATTCATTTAGGAGCAGAGTGTTGCTAAGATTAATAGCGATTTGTCACTTGTCTGCGAAACTTCTTTAATTCACTCGTTGTATCTTAATCCGACAAAGTCGCAGGTCTTATTATTCGGAAAGAGGGAAGCATGTGAAGCATTGAGTGCCATGGCTGACTTTAGTATTAACAACGTACAAATTCCCATAGTAAACAAAGCAAAAAGTTAAGGTCTAAATCTCGACAATTCATTTCGTTTTCGAGACCAAATCAATAAATATGTACAGGTAGCATATTTCAATCTAAAAAAATTGTATCCTTTCCGCTCAGTTTTAAACAAGCAAATTAAAAAGTTATTGTGTGATACATATGTTCTCTCTAATTTTACTTACTGTTCTGAAGTATTTCATCCTTGCTTAGACCACTTAACAGGAAACAAAATATAAAAAGTACAAAATTCATGTCTGAGGTATATTCATGGTATAAGAAAATATCAACATGTATCACACAAGTTAATAGAAACTGGGTGGTTGAATATGAATAACCGCAGGGGGCTACAAATGCTTACGCTGTACCATAAAATATTAACAACAAAAAGTCCTCCATATCTATATAATAAAATAACATTTAGAACAGACATTCATAATATTACAACAAGGTATCAAGGTTTGATATCGCCACCCTTCCACAGAACGGCTCTCTTTGAAAGATCAATTTCTTTTTGTATATTACGATCTATGCTTCTCTGTTTTCCACATAGAGAAAGAGTGTGTAGCTGTAGATTCTATTTTTATTCGTAGTTGGTAACTATGCAAACTATGTATTCTATATATTTTGTTTCTTTGTTTTATTTGGGCACACACAGAGTTTAATTAATTTTAGGCATTTTTTATATATTAGAATTCTCACGCCAACAATACAGGATTAGGTAGAGCAGCAACATAGCTTCTATGTTACTGGACCTCGTCCTGAGATTGTGCATATTGCTACAACCCCATATGTGTTCTATTTTTGTAATTCTGAGGCAACAATAATATGCACAGTAAATTATTATTATTATTAATAGAATAGAGTATGGAATAGAATATAGTATTGAATAGAATACAGCATGGAATAGAATATTGTATTTAATAGAATACAGCATGGAATAGTATACATCATGAAATAAAATATAGCATGCAATAGAATACAGTATTGAATAGAATACAGCACGGAATAGAATACAGCAGGGAATATAATGCAGCATGGAATATAATACAGCACGAAATAAAATACAACATGGAATAGAATACAGCACGGAATAGAATACAATTTGTAATAGAGTATAGCATTGAATAGAATACAGTATTGAATAGAGTACAACATGAATTAGAATGCAGCATGGAATAGAATACAGTACAGAGTAGAATACAGCATGGAGTAGAGTACAGTATTGAATAAAACACCGGAGTCTTCAAAGAGACTGTCCTAGTAAACCCAATGCAAAGCTGGGGGGACACACAGGTTTGAAACTAAAAAAGACACTGCGTCACCAGTCGCATTTCAATTTGCATAAAAGAAAATGGCGTTCACTTAGACTTCAAATGTTTGAACATGTTTAAGTGTGACTATCTTTTTCCATACTTCGAAAAAAATGACTTGGCGGAAAGTGGTGGGCGTCAAATGAAGAGGTCGTTGCCGAAAAAGAGGCCTATATTGCAGAGTTCGACAAACTCTATTATTTGGATGGTTTAAAAAGGTTAGAACGTCGATGGACTAAGTGTATAGAGCTACGGCGAGAAATAAATTTACTAAATTCAACACAATTGCGTTGTCCTCTTTAACGCAGATATTTATCGTACCATCCTCGTACATATATGACATCATTTACTATATACCTTTCCTCTCCAATTTCGTAACGACAAATTTCTATTTTTAACGTATTATATACACAAAAACAAGCGATACCTTGAAAAAAAAATACGTGCATTATAAGCGGCGTAATTTCTTGCCAGTGAAAGTCAGATCCTGTAAGAGATATACATAGTATTTACGTATAACATTTTGCGTCGTTGTGTTGCAATCTTTCTACCGTTTAGATTGCATCCAATATTGCAGGAACTGCTTTTGTCTCCGTTTAAATGGTTTAGGCGGCGTGACTTACTTGCCTTGACTTTATTTAGAGCCTAATTTATTTCTGAGGTATATGTATATGTATATATACGTTAAGCACTATTAATAGCAACACAAAATCTCAGTTCCGTACACGCAAAGAAATGGTTTCTTGCAACAACAAAAAGATTTTCTTGCCAGAATCAGTTTCTATTCAAGAAAATATTTTTATTTCGAGACTATAAAAATGTATAATATATAGAAGAAAAAAATGTTTCTTATAATTTAAAACTGCTATTGTATTGTGGATAATTAAAACAGTAATTGTATTGAATTGAGGCTGACAATCTTGATACAAGTAAACGTTTCTGTGCGAGTAGAGTGGCTAATACTCAGAAAGCTTATAATCACAATCTTTTGACCGCTGGGTCTAAAGGTGAGGGCGGAAGAATTGTACGTGATAATAAGTAATCGAAATGGCGTTATACACACCAATAAAACAAAAAAAATCAACATGTATTTGTTCGCCACATTCAATTTCAAAGCAATATTAGCACTAAAACCAAATATTTTTGCAAATAAATAAATTCCCGATAATGAACAATCTTCTTGAACTTCCCAGGAACCATTTTCCTACAAGATCCAAGTTTTAACATTCATTCCACTTTCCCCCTAATAGGAATTAAAACTTTAAACGATGAAGCAAATTGTGCCAACGAACAAACGAATGCAAAACAGAAAAAAAAAAAACGAAGAGAAATGAAAGAGAAAAGGGCGTAATTTGTTTTCAACGTCCATAAGACCCAACTAAAGCTTTAACCGGCATACGGTGACCCGAAACGGACCGCATTGTACCTCCTTCAATTAACTTTGCAACCGGTTGTTCTTTGAAAAAAAAAGCTTCAATTGTTTAAGCACGCGTCAAGTTATAATGACGTGAACGGTTGGCGTTGACGGTCCCGAACAAAAGACATACGCTTAATTTGAGATGAATGGAGCAGGAATGGCATTTATAGAAAGAAGGGGTGGGGGTGAAGCAAAGTATACGATAAAACAGAAGTATCGAAAACTGCAATTGATTTGGTTTTGCATGAACGTTTAACTGTGAAAAAGATCTGTTCCCGATGGATTCCAAGCACAAAAAAGGCTCGTGTCAATTGGTATAAGGAAATGCTCAAAAAATTAGACACAGGAAGTTCAAAATTCGTATACAATTTTGTCGGAGACTTGGGTGTTCCCAGCTGAACCAAATCCAATGAAAAACAGTAAAATAATTTGTACCAATCTTTTATTATTTTTGTCAAAACTAAAGAGGTGCCCCTAAGTCACTATTTTTTCCATTTATAAGAAGCTTTCTAATCTACGGAAATTTAAAGATTTCCTTCGATTTCAATTGATTCACTAGAAGAAACCTTAACAAATTTCCATAAAATAAGGAAAAAAATCTGCAAAATCCTCTAGCGAAAATTTTAATTAACCATCGTCTTAATTACAAAAAGAGAAAGTTCTACTTTGCGACGAGTCTTTGGTATCAACGGGACCCTTCGAGGCCATATTTTTAATATACCTTAACCGTCCTTTTAAGAATATTTTCCGCCAGTAACTCAGCGAGAGGGAAACGTTAAGAAATTGCCGTTGGGAAAAAAATTTATTTGCGGACGATGTTTTAACAACTCTTGCGGGTTTTTTTCTTTTTTCTGGGGCGTTATAGAATTAAAACGATATTATCGCCTTGCCTCGCTTGAAGATTTTCACAGAGATAAGGATTTGATTAAGATGGTTCTACTTTTGTAATTGCGATTTTGGATAAGGGACAAATGGGATCTTTTATACAAAAAAGAAAAGGAAAGAAATGCTGGAAGAATGTTTTCCTTTGCTTCTACACAGAAAGATCGATATTTTTGACTGAACTAAATAGATTTTGTTGACTCTAATACCTATCTGATTTGTTTCAATGAACATATTTGAAACCATTTGTTAAACGTCTTATGGATTGTATAAAGCCCTCTTTTTTAGGAAGTTTGGATTTAAGCTAATTGAATCATGGCCCACTCGATAAAAATGTTTTCAAGATGATTGCTTTTGCGGTTATATCGGACATCAGCATCAAATTCTTTATTTGAAATAGAAAGTAAATAAATTTGACTGTTGATGTTCGAAGCAATGGGTGTCATACTCTCTCGAACATCAATAGTCCAACTTACTTACTTTCCAAGTGATTACCTGACAAATTGAACCTCAAAAACCTTTTAGGACATTTTAAGGACCCAGTAGATAACATGGATAAATCAGGAATTTCCAAAATTTCATGTAAAGATTGTGATCAAGTGTATATATTGGGCAGACAAAAAGATCAATCAGAATTAGGTACAAAGAGCATTTGGCTCATCTCAGAAGGCTTGATAAAGTTTTATTTAAACCATCCTGTACATAAATACTTCGTTGCAATTGTTGAAGGTTCTTCTAAAAACACTGCAAATACCGATACTTGCTTTTTTAAAAATGACTGCTTCAAAAATTATTGTGCCAATAGAAAAAAAATTTCAAGATTTTCAAAATAGCTGGTGAAAAATAGATATAGAGGCACCTGATGTAGAAATGAAATATGCAATAAAGAAGACACCATTTCATTTAAAATAAGAAAATTGATGTTGGTGTCCTGTATAACTGAAGAAGCAACCAATTTGAAAATATCTTCATGGAGTTGTCCATGCCCCAATCAGATTAATTCAAAATTTTCAAAAAAGAGAGCTTTCTACAACCCATACTTTTAACGATTGGTTTCAATCAATCACCCTGTATATTTTGTATAACCTTTTTATCGTTTCTTCTTGCCATAACAACAAATAACACATGTCTGGATCGAATGATACGACATTTAATTCATTCCATTGCATTCTGTCAACCGTGGCGCGTTGTTCGGATTAGTTTTATGACGTTTGACAGGCGATAATCCATCAGGAAATGGGAGTAATAGAATGTCGCACACGGAACTCCACTAATAATATTCATACATACATATTAATGCGACAATACTCTCACGGCCTGGGCGATATTTATGAAGTCCTACATGTCATTTCGACGGACTAACCGAATTCAAGCCCAGAACCCGCTCCGTTGCCATCGAATAACTACTGCGGTGTATTTCTGTGACGTTTATGATAACTGATGGCCCGCATGATCATCGTTTGAACGGTTCGGAATAACAACAACTAGCAATAAGGAAAAAAATAGGAGAATGTGTGACAAAAAACATACTGAGAAGTGTATTGACCAGCGCTGATCGTTGTAGCGATGGTAAATGACAAGTATAGCTTTTCAAGAACGTTTATGACAGTGAAATGCGCAGACGAGGAAACGAGATAGAAAACCGTTGAACAGAGGAAGCCTTGTGTACTTCTAATTGTCATAGAGTCCGCAACATAAACTAATCCAATTGTATATTTGATCTGTAAGGGTTTTATCTATATTACGATAATTTAAATACGGTTTTAATTATATATTATATTATTGAAAGCTAAATTATTTGTATATTTTTATATTTAAATCAAACAAAACCCTAAGTGATTTATCTGCATTACCTAAATTTTAATTGTTGCTTGTAATAACAATTACCAAATTTAAATGATCCAGCCCAATCATTTTGAGCGTCTTACGTTAGCAAAAAAAGGTCCTGTAGATAGCCCGTAGGTTTTCCGGAAGAGTCTAATTCCCCCTTTTCAGTTACTTTTTGAAGCTTCTCCATAAGCTGTTCTTGATGAGAAGAGTGGAATAGGAACAAGACGAATTTCGCAGGAAATTCTGGATATGCAAAATTGAAAGATTACAAGCAGCTGCCATATTTACAATACAAACATTACAATCATCTACTTCAGTACCATTCCATCCAAGGTGGATCTGTAACTACCACAAATTACATGTGGAGCCCGTTATTTATCTTAATGACGAATTGGTATAGCAAAATCAGCTTCATAAGCCACGCTAAACACGCGCTATATTCTCTGCCTATCCAAGGCGTCAATGGAAAAGTGGGACAGACAAAAGTTGCTAACCCCAAAATGGGGAAAGCTGTTGACCCGCCGAAGCATACAACTGACTTCCCGCCAACCGTCCAGCTCCACTACTGCCAACGAAACCCAACCATCCCAACACTCTTCATAAAATTAGCGGCGAGGAAGTTCATACTTCCTCCAGCTCTCTCTCTCTCTCTCAATTTTTTTTTTATTTACTCATCTTTGCCTCTTTTCTACCTTCTTCTGTTTTGTTATTTTCTCTTCTATTGTTTTGTGTCTTTGTAGTGTTATTTGTTATTTTAGTCCCTCCTAATCCTATCCCTCTCTAGCTACAATCTTCTCTGGTATGCCGGGCAAGCAAAATCTTCAGCCGAATGTTCCCTTGGCCTGAAACCCAACCTCTTGCAATTCGGACACTCTAAAATCAACTCCGTGCACTCTCTCATCTTATGTTTTCTCCCACATCTTGGAAAAGTGGGACAGGACGAGACTGTTGCAAAGAAGCCTGCGAAATTCTTGCCCAAGACACTCTCTACAGCCATATAGGACCTTGAGCTTACAATAAGCTGCTCTTATCATCTTATTAATATGGTCTCTAAATCTTAATTTTGTGTCAATCAAAATGCCCAAATTCTTGTAGCCACATCAGCCAGTGACATTTTCATCTTTTCTTTGACAAAAAGCTGGAGAGTAGATTTCTTGGAATTTATCTAGGCACTTTTTGGCACTTAAACAAGTTAGATTTTCAATATCTTCATTAAGTTGCTGTGCAGTTGAGTGTATTTCATTGCCATTGCTTTTAAATTCCATTATAACATTATATTCATTCACTTTATCACCTAACAGATGTGTATAAATACTTTTCTTCGGACTGTACTTCCTATAAAGATAAAAATCTATATATATATATATGAGTAGAGCGGGCCAAGAGCGCCACGCGCCAGGTTCGCAATCAAGCTGCCGGGCGCATATATGTATGTAAACATAGGTAATTTAAATATGTAATTATTAGGACGAGGACCAAAACCACTGTCTATTACGTCGTGAAGACGCGCAAATATACACCTGCAGTTTGGGTGTTCGTTGATAAATAGGGCGTTGTTCACAGTGGGCCACTACAAAAAAAAAGTTCATTCATCGACGGCTACGAACTAACAGCGCGCTTATTCATTTACGGATGACGCGCTCTATTCATCAACAAATGACGAGTCTGCAGATGTTACGTTTGCACCACTTCGTGGCATACTAGAAACAAGCGTCGGTGTGCTCGCTTTAGTGATTATGTTTAACGTAACTATTAAAAATAAACGGCCATTACCTACGAAAGTTAATAAATTTCTTAGTGAATTTGTGGATTTACACTACAATGGGAGTACAATTTTCTGTAAAGTTTTAAAAAGAAACTACTGTGCTGGAGCAAACGTGATTGTGAAAGACATATAAATAGCGCACACCACAGAAATAAAAGAAATGGTGTGTCACAACAACGTCAATTTCAATTAGAATTGCTTTTAACGTTTATGGTATGTGGTCTTCCACTTCGTATACTTGATAAAAAAGCATTTCGAAAATTCTGGGTACATACAATACCGAGTGGATACTACCATCTCGGACAGCGTTACGGAGAGATATTCCACGAATACGTGAGGACATTGAAAATCGAATTAAAGCCGAATTAAAAGATAAACAGCTGTGGCTATGTCTTGATGAGACGACAGATTGCAAAAAAAATTCTATTTTGAATATAATAGTGCGCGTATTAGATCCTATTAAACCAAATTTTGCAATTCTATTAGCCAGCAGAAGATTAAAACAGTGTACTAGTAAAGCAATTACGGCCGTAGTTCTCGAAACGTTACAAAAATTTCAAGTGTCAACCAGTCAACTGTTGTTGTTCATGAGCGATGGTGCAGCAACAATGTGTAGTGTAGGCCGTTCCCTTAAAGAAAAGTGTGAAGGACTTTTACATGTTACGTGTAAAGTCCATGCTTTACATCTTGTGGCACAAACTATTCGAGAGTGTTACCCGGAGGTGGATGCATTAATAGCAAACACAAAAAAAGTGTTTCTCAAGAGTCCTAAGAGGACTAGGGCATTAAACAGGTTATGCCCTGGTATTCGAGAACCACCACAGCCCATTCTTACGCGTTGGGGAACGTGGTTAAAAGCCGCTTTTTGTTATAATGAACAACTCTGTATGAGCTCATGAAAATCAATTTAAACTTACAATTCCTATTTTAAAGTTGCCTTTCAATTATGTGTTATATTAACGACATTTCTAACTTGATTATTTATGATATAACATTACATTCCCATTACTTTGCAAAAATTTTCAGAGTTAGGCAGACTTGTTAGACCCTCTGCTTAAACCGCGCTAAACGTACCGCTCTAATCCCTCAAAAACACAATTATCCAACCCATTAACCCTTAGAATTTCAATATCGAAGAGACAGGTCGTCCATATCGCCGCAATAATACTCAGCTTTCACGCCGATATTCCCGTCACCTTCCCAAGACCTCCCATTGGTGGTGGTTGTCCCCGCTTTGCGGCTGACTCCGTTTCCCTTTCGATCTCAAAGGCGACATTTAATTATAACGATATCTACCCGGTCTCCAGAATGCCTTCCAGCAATACGTTCCGTCCGAAATATTTTCGCGCAGCCCAGAAAGGTCCTGGTCTTCTCCAGGTTGACGATTCCAACCTCCAATTAAAATGAGTTTAGGGAAATATACGAGGTGGTTTCATGTTTGAAATTAGTGTATGATCTCGAAGATGTGAGTGTTTGGCGTCAAAAATATTACACAAATCTTGCTGTTGTTGATGAATTAAATGATAGCGCTGATTGGAAATGATATCTTTTCCCGGTATAAGAATTTATGTCTTTATATAGGTTAACTTTTTCATGAAGATAGCACCCAGATTATTATCACATGGAAGATGCATTTGTTGTAGAGCTAAACATATGAATGTGAAGCAACAACCTTATCTGACATTTCCTTAACCAATTTATTTTGAATTTGTAACCAAAGTGTACTACTTGTCTTAAGCTTTCCTCACGCTTGTCGATGACAGGATTCTATATTATTGGCTTTATAATATAGTTGCACCTTCCGCCGCTAGATGTCGCTACGCGTATCACGAATATACCTATCTGTCTCTATAAAAACAGTTATTGTGGAATTAATAATCAACACGTGCTTTCTAGTCGAAACAAAAGGTGTTTAGTGGATAAGAGAAAAAGATGAGTGACTTGTGATGTTAATTAAGCACGGCGTACGCTGAGTCTAAATCTAGTTTCCAGTGTTTGCATTAAAAGCGAAAAAAAACTGACATAAACTTTTAGACATTTACTAATATTACAATTTCGGAAAATTACTTTATCATCAGATTTGGACTTTGTGCAAAGATGTAAAGGATTTATTTAAAATTATCAAAAAACAGATAAGTTACGCATTACAGACTAATTTTTTCGGTTATCGGTGATAAGGTACACGGATTTGTACGTTGTTCGGATATCAATGCTTCACAAAAGCTAGCCGAAGGCCGCTCAATTGTGGAAGATTGACGATTTTCTCATGCAACTTCGTAAAAGTCGGCAAAGGTCGCCCAATTACGTAGTATGGGTGAATCTCCATCAGCTATTGCAAAAGTCGGCTTTAAAATGCCGCCGAATTGTGCCGTTTAGAGGGGTTCCTTCGGCCCAGCTGGAGGTCGTTGCAGTAGAGACCCAGCTACGAAATTTTGCACGGTTTATATACCCGTATCTGGAGTGACGTAGCACTTTTTGTTAATGACGCATTGCGACCTTGTACGTGACACGTACAAGCAAAACAATTTAAGAAAACACATCGTTGCAGAAGTTCCGTAATGATTGAATTTACATAAAGTATGCACTAAAGCTCATCATAAAACAACAAAATACAAGCTCTTCCTCAAAATCGCTTCTGGTATTTTGAAAAATTAATTAACAAAATAAAAGTTCACAAAGTTGATATATGATTTAACGACAGTTGATATGTGATTACAAAAGGTAAAAAGAAAATAGCATTTTATATTTTTTTTCCAGATCAAACAATCTTTAAATGGTTCGTCACAATATGAATTAATTGGACTATTGTGGGTTGTGGACGTTAGCAGAATCTGATTGAGATCAGTCAGGCAATAACATGCCACTAATTTACTTAGATCCGACCTGTGCAAATGTGCGATGGTTGAATTTCACTCTTGTTAATGTAACTTAAAAAGTGCTGAAGATGCCTAAGTCTATGTACCTATATCTGTTTTCCACTTCTGGGTATATGTAAGCATATTGAGTCATTTTGGCCTTCTACGCAGGTAGGTTAGTAGGCGCTGTATTGTTCCTTAAAAATCAGTTGTTTGGTTAAATGTTGTAGAAATAATAGGCGAAGGCGGCAAGGGAAGCTCTGGACATTTTTTTATATACTGCAATGACGCTTTTAAAAAGCTATTTTTATCAGACTTAATCGATCTGTCAACGGTTTCAAATTCGTGACATGTAGCATGTAAGGGTATACATCTTTTAGTAATCGGCCAGTTTAGATTATATACGCGGCTGCATCGGTATCAATGAGCAAAATACGATCTTTGTAACCAGTGTCTGTACCGAATATACCTTCTACGCTATCTACAATAACTTTCGCTGTAGCCTCTGCATTTAATGCCCATGGCTTGGTTGGTAATCCTTTTCCACTTACTCCTGGCATCAACTTTTCTTCTCCAGCTTCGTATTCCTAATTTTTCTGTCCTCCACCACTTGAGTTTTCCGTTGGCCCCTACTCTTTCTGCCTTCTAGCTCTTCGGCTATCACTCGTTTAAGTACCCGGTCTTGTGGTAATCTCATTACATGACCTATCCACCTATATCTGGTTCTTGGAATACTTGTTTTAAGTCTTGATTTGTCCTTTTCCTCCAAATATCATTTATATTTTTCCCCCCATATATCTTCCTTAACGCCTTTCTTTCCCTTCCTTGCTTTCCTCTATCCTGTTCAATACCAACAGTTCGCAAACAAAGAGGATGATTGGCCTTACAACTGCGGAGGCTAAAACAACCTTATTGTATAAATAAACATTGGGTTTGTTTTTAGAACAATCAAACTAAATCAACAACACTTAAATTTCAAAGAACATAATATATTTTTGCCCATTTTCAATGGTAGATTTTAGTATGAATCACTATATTTTGATTGTCTCAACTAAATGGGTATTTCAGCGTAGTAGTGTAGTATATTTATTTATACAGTATTTGGATCCAAATCTAAACAATAGATGTTCATCAACTATCATGTTCAAATATTTATTTATGATGTCATCGCGTAGGCACATAAAACTTAATACGCCCCAACCAAAGTTTGAATCATTAAAGAATCTATCAAGAAAAAAGTAAAAAATAATCAAAACAGAGAAAATTAAACAGTAAAGGGTTGAAACACGATCCCATGGTCTAGCGTCATGCTTAATTACCGCGCTAAAACAAAATAAAAGAAGAGTTAACCGAACCCTCCTACATCATACCCTGTCCGTTACCCGCATAAAAAAGGAAGCTCCAAATGGAATCACGTCGTATATCTGTAAAAATGCTAGAAATTGTAATAATAAGCAAAACGTTAACAACAGATTTGTAACAGGTACAGGCAAATTCCATATTGGGTAGTCGTAATTATTTATTACACAAACGATAATTATTATAGTATCATTGTTATTACGCCAGAGGGACGGTAGGTTTGTGTTGGACATGTACGACGCGCATTAGTACAATACGGAGCTAAAATTTGTAAACAGTTTACAACGAGTTTAAACTGTGTAGTGTGATTTTCAACAGTGTGAAGCATCTGTCAAAAATATATGCTATTTGTTGCTTTCTAGAGATCGTGATCAAGTTGGAAAATGAGATCAGTGCTATTTTACACCGACTTTAACAACGCCATTGTCCTACACTACTGTTTACGTGTATCAAGACTATCGGCCTCAATTTAAGACAATTACTGTTTCATTTATCCACAATACAATAACTGTTTTAAATGAAAAGAAATATTTTTTAGCGTTCTTTTCTCCGCTTAAGAGAAGTATGTACTTGTAATAAAATAAATGTATATCTTTGTTTCAAGACATTTGTTAACTTGATTCAAGAAAATCTAGCCAGATATTGATTTTATTTAGTTGCCTTTGGAGAATTTCAGACGCTGTGTCTGGATTCTTATGGCCGGCGAGTATTACCGTGTCATCGGCAAAGATACCCGTAGTGGTTTCGTTGTTAGTTGGTAAATCCGCTGTATATAGAACGTAGAGCAATGGCCCAACCACACTGCCCTGCAGGACACCTGATTTTATAACGTTACATTTGAAATAAAATTAATAGGAGTAAAATTATCCTGTTCTATAAGCTAGAATAGGCTACAATAATTCTTTGACGTATTTGGACCTAAGAAAACAGATACCAGGTGTTCCAGATTCAATGTTTCAAGCAATATCTTATTTGTAGAGATGTAAGTGTCGTCGAAAATGGTTTGCAGATACACTCTTTGAAACTACCCTACTTTTTAAAACTACAAAATATTCTTTTTAAAACTACCCTATAAGAAACCTCTCATCTTTCTGACTTTATGGCTGAGTACGAAGAGTTTGGGATATAACGGTATAAACGAAAATTGCATTCAGGAAATATTTAATACAAAATAATCATATAAATAAATAAATAAATTCTTGCAAAAAGATAAATAAACGCATCAATAAATCGACTTTTCAACTATACCTCGCTCGTTATTATATCTCTACAAATAAAGAAGATATCGCTTGTAACATTGAATCTGGGACACTCGGTATCTGTCAACTCCATTGTCGATAGGGTTGAATTTCGCCTAGGTTTATTTTATATCTCATTAGCGCACTTTAGTACAATATTGTACACCCATCCATTTAGGAGTTTGTATTATGTACAGGGTTTAGATGCGTTTAAGTTAGGAGCCAGGCAGTGCATAGTGTACTGAAGGAGTGGGGGGAAACCTAGCTCGCTACCGCTTCGAAAATACAACCGCTTTCGCAACTCAGTTCGCCGTTGACCCGCGTCGTGTCTTGCCGATGCGGTAATGACACTGGATGGGTTACGGAAAGAGCATAGAACGCGACGTAACACGTAACGAACGAAAAAACCGCAAAAAAGCGGGAGATTCGAAAGGTGCGGGATAAAAATAAGAATTATAATAGAAATAAAAATATTTAGTGATAGATAGATGGATATTCTAACTTGGTGACTTATTTCTAGTCGGATGAAAAAAAATATATGATACCATTTTAAAGGATATAATAATTATAATAAATTTGTAGAGTTAGTGTGGTGATTTTCTTCCTTTATCAAATATATTAGCAAAAGAAGTGGGGAATAGTGTTTTATAGTGATTTCCTTTTTTTTTAAATACAAGTGACAATCAATATTAAGGAAACTTATCTTCTACATATTACAAAAGCAATAATTTTAAAACTAAAACAAATAAGAAGCTCATCAGTGTTACCAATTTTAATCCAAGGAATAAAAATTATAATATGATAGAGATGTTCGTAGTGTAATATAATATAAATTACATATAGATAATCTCCTACGTGATATATAATTAATAAATTAATGGGGTAATTAGTTATTTTTATTTTGTTGATTTCTATTGGAAGAAGCTATTTTTTTCTATAAATTCCACGTTTATTTTCTTGAAGTAGCAGCATAATGGTTGATAATAATTGCATCATAGAAGGCAGCGTCAAATTTCGAGATGGAAAGAAGGTAAATATGAAAGCTGAAAATTTTTCCGATTTACTAAGAAATGGGTGCTGTTGATCTTTTAAAATTATTAGTTTGATTATTGTAATGATGACGTCATCACTGTTTTCAACGTATAAATATACACAACTTAACAATACATGTTTCCTAGATCCAATGTTGAACGATCTTAATGACAGGGGTTCGAATCTTAATCCGGACGGTTGATTTTTTAATTACATTTTACTTTATTTCTATGTTTTCTATTATATAAAATCGTAAATGACAGATGACGATCCCCTATATTGAGTAATCGCAAAAATAAAGTGAATTTCACTTCATCAACACCAGACACGTATATAACTAACCTATAATCTTCACTAGTAAAACTGAACTCCACTCTAGGTCACTTTTCCTGCTGAAGATGATTGATTCTGTAAGTGATTATTCCAAATAAGCATTTAAGTTGGTAATGAATAGAAAATTATTACATTTTAATATATTAAAACATTTGCCAAATTAGTAGATATCGTAAACCATATTACAATAATATTCAGCTCTAAATCTGCTAGCAAGATTCAAATCTCTCTTGATAACTCCAAAGATGTTCCTTTAACCTTTGCATAAACCTAAGATTACCTCCGTTCATAAGAATCCTCCCTCTAGATTAAAAGAAAATCCATACCAAAGCCATCTACTTACATAAGGCTTCCTGACAAAACTTTGAATTGAAAATTTCCATTAATATTCTTCCAATGTCTTCCAACATTTCTCCCATCGTCATCCTGGGACTTCTTGCTCCAGAACAGAAAAGAAAAATTATAAACACATCGCAACGCCCAGCCAGTAAAATTAGATTTTCTTCCCGCATAAAACTTCTGTTGCAACACGGATATTTTTATTTGAAAAACTCCCAGGAAAATGGATTTATGTAAATATTGCAGCGGTTGGGAGGTGGTCGTCGTCGAACTACACAGAGAGTCCCTATTTTATCTAATTATAATAGATTTGCGTTGGAGGAGGATTAATAATGATCTTAAGAGAATAGGATGGTAATAATCCTTAGGCTGCTTTCGTAACTTTGGGAAAATTGTATTCGAATGAGATTTCCTAGATATTAGGATTTATTCTCTATTAAAAGATCCAAGTTTCCTTTGATATATCTTTCCACATTTTTCAAACGAAATACGGTATGTATATTACCAATTCAAACAAATATATCTATATATACAACATAAAGGATTACCTTTCAAATTCCAACCCGCCACATTTACATATTTTCAATTTCTTAGAGCCTCACAGCAGCATCTTCAGCAGCAAACACCGAATTCACCTTAATACTGATTTGTACTTGCTATCCACTATCTTGTTGGATATTTGGATATCTGCAGTTTGTCTGTTTGATGTATGCCCATGAATCATCCCATTCGAGACGTTTGCAATCGATCCTTACGGGCGATAAGGAGTTAATCCATTAAGGTACAAGCGATATGCCGTGTACTATGGAGAGCTATGGAGTGGGGGGAAGCTTGTACTTAGGGGATCTAGTCGTGGGGATGCTAAGTGTAGGGGAAATGGTTTAAATGATTTCGATTTAAAAGATTAAAGAAACTGTAATGATAAAGAATAAAGGTCCTAAGATATATTGAAGAACTCCAGATGCATTTAAAAAACACTAATTAGTACTCTATCAATTTTACTTGAATCCTTTAAAGAAAAAAATTGATTGTACATAAGATGCTATGTTTCCTTTCGAAATTTGCACCCCATTCAAAAAAAACTGTCCCTTCCTTATATCCTATTATTTGTACCCTATTCTGTGTTCACATGTACTTCCTGGAGAGGTTACCTTGTTCTATTATTATATTTACACCTTGATTTTAACAAATTTTACGTGAATACGTAGCCAACTGTTTGTAATGCAATACAAAAAAAATTTCTCCCCACATAAATACAGTTTATTTCCTCGTGTTGCAAGTTGCAGCTTGCACGAGGTCCTAAAACATTGTTACCGCCCATATCGAAGTTTACTTATGATTTACAACCTCTTTTCTCCCAACCGTCATCCCCTAAATATGATTTTACGTTAAAGGTATTGCCCCGAAAAGAGGGAAATAAAGTAACAACATGGTTGGAAGGTTTTGATGGTAAATTTTAAACTTAAAAGATCGACAGTAGCCTTGTATACCTTGTGTATTCTATGTTATTAGCTTTGTAAAATTTTTCATTTGTGAACAGAGAGAGATATTGACCATTCCAAAAGGTACAAGTAATAACTAACAACGTAGTGTTGGACGCCTTACTGCTGTTTGGAAGTTGTTAAAGTCTCCTACAGCGATTTATTGTGTGCGTTTTGAATACGTTTAAGTAAACCTTAAGGGTGTTATTTATGACAATGACATGACAAAAATTAGTTTCCCTTCTTGTAAATAACCACATCTTCAATTAGAAAAACTTTTATGCCTCAAGAAGAATTAATTAATTTTTTCAAATCAGCAAATCTTGCACAATTCTCTTTTATTCTTAAGTAGACGCTTTACAAATTAGTCTAACGACTGTAGAAAATAAACGACGACCGTTAAGCAATGCTTGCATATTTTTAACAAGATTATCTCTGGCTGCTTTACACCTCTACCTCTGCTATCCAATGGATAATATACAATTTTGCTTACGTAGCCTTGTTCCTTTTTTCTTAGCGTTTAGCTCAGCAGGATGAAGTTCTTAGAAACGTTTCTTCTTGGTATTTGCGAGGTGTGTTGCGGTATATTACCTTTTCACAGCCAATCGTAAAGTTTATGTTTCCCGGTAATTTTATACGTTGTGTTTAAGAAATTTAGTTATGGCACTTACACCATGTAATGAAGTGAATACAGCATGGAGTTTAGGATGTTTGTTTTGCCGGGATTTTAACGAGATATTGGTTAATTTGATAGAATTTCGTATTGAAAATTGATGCAAAAATTAGGTTTTGTGGTTGGAATTCTTTATTTTCTTATTGATATGCTGTGAATTAGTTATAGGCCATTATGCCATACATCTGCAATATGTTGTAATTCTTCCTTTGTAGTTGAGACATAAACCCAATTGAAAATGTGTGGAATGTCTTGAAAAACATTGTAAGTACATGAAATTCAACTACGAAGGAAGAATTACAACAACATATTGTAGATGTATGGCATAATAGCGATGAAATTAAAAAAAAAACAATTAAAAGCTACATTGGCAGTATGCCAAAAAGGATTGAGGAAATAATAAGTCAAATTATACCTACTTACATGTTATATGTAATTAAATAGTAATATTGCCAACATTACCAACTGCTTTTTTAAATTTTACCCCAAAATTATAATATTTTTAAGTGATCCTAATTCAATAGGGACTGTACTTGTTTCTCTAGATAAAAATCCTCGGCTTGCAATTATGCAGTTGGTATATATTACACCTGAAGCTGAATGAACGTAGTGGGTGGGTCAGATCGTTTAGGAATAAAGTACACCCTTGGTCATTGTTTCATTTTTTTCAAGGTAGTCGTTGAAGATAATTCTTTGACTATCCCAAAAGAGAAGATAATCACCATTTCTGTCTTGTCCTTAGGGATTGTATTCACGTTGTTCAAAGTTTTGGTTACGTTCTCATTCCAGAAATGTAATTACTTAGTGGTTTTTCATAAATCAATAGAGGAAATCCTGTCTGTTTAAAATCTCTCCACTAACCAATATTAACCAACCATAAATTCTCAGTGCAAAATGAGCAATCTCAACACCCAAGCTCAATTCTTTATTTGGTGTATTATAAAAACATTCCTTCAAATTGGTGGATGAATTTTAAAGATATATTTGTCATTTCCATTAATTCCGAGAGATTCGAACAATATTTTTGTTTGACAAAGATTTTGTTAAAGGTGTATTATTACATTATTACTAAATGACACGAACTAACCGAATTTCATCTATCAATTTTCGATTTTACGCTTAGATCATGTAACGCTTGTACGTTATGTTTGATTTAGCTTCACATATCCGTATATGCGATGTTGTTTGAGTATACGTCAGCTGCAACCTTTGAATTTTACATATATTGGCCTGCAACACGATTACCATACGCATGCATGTATGTATGTACATACATCCATACGGGTGTACAATTTTGGATTGAATTCAAACTGTTCGCCGGCACAACATCGTACACTCTGTACTACCACAAACTTTGTAGCCTGAAAGGCTGTTAAACAATCCACCAAACGGTTGGCTAGTAATTGATCAACATTCAAAGCGTTATTTATTGTTTTACTTCGCTGATGTGCAGAGTGTTTGCTTCCCATGTTAATTAATATGGACGTTGATGCTACGATTGATGAGATCAAAAGTTACTAAGAGCTGTCAGGAAACAATAAAGTTTCATCCATTTTATCTACTTACCAAAGCTTTTGAGAACCGTTGGCTTCTTACCCACCCCCTTCCGGAAAACACATCAAGATTATTCGCCATGTGAATGATGTACAAATCTGTTCTGTTGACGTACAGAAAATATAAATGAAAAATAACAATCGTACAAGAAGTAGCAAAGTGCAACATTGTCTTTGGTTGAACTATGTAAATGTAATGCTTATATGAAACAAAACACTAATAACACAGCGAAAAGACATGCTATCTATGATGATCACATATCGGTGAACTTTTGTATAAAAATCGAGCAATTAAATGTGAAGATTTCCTAAATTTTGTGTGTGCTGAAATGGATAAAGGATTTATTAACCAAATGAGATTTTGGAAGCTGAATCAGTGTTTTTAAATGTAAATAGACATTGACGTGACCTTTTTATTTTTATTTTTTTTGTATAAGATCAGAATAATAACATAATGACTTCATCCCCGAAAAACCCTTACATTTATTGCCAAAAATATCCCAGAACAAATCATTCTACAACTGTTTACACTGCACCAACATTCTGCTTTCATCATGGGTTACTGTGTTCCTTAACATTCGTACATCGTCCCCTATGACCATCTAAATTCTCGCTACACATTTTAAATCGCGATAACCTTTCTCGAGGATGCAAAAAAAAAATCCGTCAAGATGATATATAGCGGTCCTATAAGAAAAAAAAGGGGAAACTTCCCAGAGGCTGTTCCAGTACTTCTCTATTTGTGTCACAATTCTCTGGCCGCCCTAGTTGTATGTATTTCCATATGACGGGGTTGTATTTTATAACAAATAATATTTATTCGGAAGCAACGATGTGGGAAAGTTTAAATTCAAATGCTAGTGGTGGCGGTTGGAGTAGAGACGGTGGGGAAGGAGAACTTGGCAGATTAATTACATATATGTACCTGTGTGTATTCGGTGGTGGTGGAGAAGGTCCAAATTCCATTTAGCAAATTAATTTTAGAGGTTGACCTAAATAATTCGGATTGTAAATAATGTATGCTTAGAAGTAATTAATTTAATGCTATATTATGGCTCTTATCTTTGAAATGGTAGACTTTCAGAAAGTCTTAACAAACATAGGTTTTGTTAAGACTTTCTTACTTGTTTTACTGTGTAATACACATAGATAGAATATGGTGGAATTATTCTCAAACGCCCTGTATAGTTAGAGGGCGAAAAATCCATATCGTTGGATAATTAATATTATTGCTGGTGGCGAGAGACTTCGTGTGCACACACCAATTGATACGTTTCCGCTAGATATACCCAACCAGTGCAAATTGTTGACGCCATTTAATCTTCATTATTACGTTCAGGCTACCGTGAGAAATTGTATACATTGTTTCGTCCTCCATGTGTACAATGAAGGGAATACACTACCGCTCATAAGTATTTGGGCACCCTCGGATTTTAGATTTTTGTATACAAAGAATGTATTTAGGAAATACATTCTAGCATTATTGAATAGTATAATATTGGTCATAGAGGTGAGACGATATTATTTCCCTTGATAGTACATTGAAGGTTGAAGGAAAGCTAAAGGATCGTGGCCGAAATGTGTTCAAGGGCGACGAGTTTCAAGTAATTATCTCTAATTAATCAATTACAAATGGGGTATAAACTTCCGGAACAAGTTTCGATATTTTCCTACAGAATTTACTGCGTGCCAAAAAGTATAATCGTGTGTACGATAACTTTGTAGTGCTCTCATAAATGAGACTCATTTAGAATCATAATACAATCAGAATAGAATCATAATAGACTCCAACATAACCCTACGTGTAATATAGGCATTACAATACAATCTATCGCATCCATACGGATCAGATTTAATTTCCATTGAAATTAGACGAAATTCCACAACAAGAAGGAAATACCGAAAGAGGTAAAGGCTGAGGTAGTTAGAAAAATTGTAAAACCAACGCTCACCTACGCCTGTGAAAGTTGGACAACAACAGAAAGGCAGAGGAGTAAGCTGACGACTGCAGAAATGGGATATCTGAGGAAAATACTAGGAAAGACAAGGAAAGATAAAATAAGGATTGTGGAATACAGGGGGCCGTTGAACATAATACCAGTGGAAGAAACAATACAACAGAGACAACTGAGATGGATGGGACATGTGCAAAGAATGGGATAAGATAGGCCAGTGAAAAAGGTGTTCGAAGCAAGAGAAAGCGAAAAACGAAGGACGTGGAAAGAGAAAGTAAGAGAGGCAGCGGAGAGAAGAGGGGTAACATTCAGGGATTAGCTGAAAATAGAATAAACTCCCTCCAGCCAACACCGAAAGGTACAAGGCCCAAGGATTAAGTAAGTATTAGAGATATGAAGGCGATACATCGTGATTTTAGCACATCGTATATTAATTTGTGCGTTGGAAACCATGCGAATGTTTGTGTACTTTTAATTATTGGCTTATAACAATTTCGATTGTTCATTATGTTTTCCTTTGATGATGATTCTTGATGCGTTGAATTGGAAGCAATTAGTATTGGTCAATATCCCCCTTTGATCAGTCTGAAATACCTACATATGTGTAATGGAATGGAATAGTTACATATGTAATGTTAAATGTTTTTTTTTTTTCAATTTCTAGTGGAAGTCAAGATGGTGCGTGATGAGGAAACTATCACCAGTTGCAGGTAAATAAATCGAACAAATAACATTAAGTACCTCTTCATATTATCAACCTTGTTATTATTTTCAAGCATATGTAAAACGGTACTAGAATTGTCAAACCTTCAATCACCTTAAAACACATAACTTGTATGAAGCGCTTTATAGTGCGTACAACGTAATCATTAGCGTTTGTTAAAAAGTGGTACAGGCAGTGGCGCACCGCATAAAAGTAGGTACGTAATATACAATATTTGTGAAAAATAATATTGTTACCTTTTCCTGTCGTCTTGATGTCCACTGTAGCAATTGGCAACCGCCCTGGTAAGCTGCGTAGAATTCCAACATCAGCAACGCTTCCATTGTCGATCCATTCAACCGTCGATGGTGTTGTGAATACATTGTCGTATACTTCGAAAATAATCGTTCGACATCCAGTGAAGTAAGATTTACAAATGTCAGATATTCCTTTTCTTCATTTGGGCACTCTTGATTTTCAGTTATAGACCGAACCTTTTGTAAATCGGGATTTTTCGTTAAAATTGCACCAAATTGTTGAGCAACATTGACTCCTAGAGTGTTCGTCAAGTTTTCTAGAGCGGCATGTAAATTGTTTATGCAATTTAATGCGCCTCGTGCAGATAAGTTACTGTTTTCTAATTGCTCAACGGCTTGTGCAACTTCAGAATAGTTCATGGAAATTTCATCTATTTGTTGTTGAACGTCCGAATTGGAAAAAAGTTGCTGACTATCTCGAACTGCTGCAGAACCATTTGAATCAAGTTTCAAGATGACATTTTTCACTTGTGAAAAATATTTCTGATAGTAAGATACTGCCTGGAGCCATGTTCCCCATCGCGTGATTACAGGCTGAGGTGGTGGTGGTAATTTCGGACATAATTGTTCGAATACACGGATGTGTTTGGGAGATTTGATGAACACTTTTTTGGTAGATGCTATTAACTTATCCACCATCGGATACTTCTTTCGAATGGTTTCTGTTACGAGGTGACATGCGTGTATGAGGCATGTTATATGAAGAAGAGTCGGAAAGCATATTTTCAACATCCTACCAACTCTTAGCATTGTTGCGGCTCCGTCAGTAACGAACATTGTGACTTGGGTTCCTGTGATACAAAATTCTCTCAACGAATCTTTTATTATCTTGACAACGGTTTCTGCATTAGTTTTCTAAATCCTTTTACTGGGTAACAACAATGAAGCTGGTGGACCATCACGTTTTAAAAGACGCGCTACAACATGAATGACGCTGTGTTTCTGAGCATCAGTTGTTTCATCCACACATAGGCAGATTTTCTTATTTCTCAACTCGTCTTTTGTACATTCCTTTACTGTACCTTGCACACGTGGCAAATTGTATCGTAATTGCATAGATGTTGGCTGCTTCCATGAGGGAACGTACTTAGCCCAAAAAAGACGAAAGTGTTCGTTAGATACTAGATGTTGTGGGATGTTGCACACACTTAACATAAAAATAAAATCATATAAAAATTGCCAGTATGGAACTGGACTGTTTCTTAAATTGAATACGTGTGCAATAAATATGCGGACTTCTATATTCTAATCCAGGGAAATGCCTGAGATACTTATTCACATTCGAAGGGAACGTTATTCCCTTTGGGCGTCCCATCTCCGCGTACTTATTTGGCGTGCAGCGTGCAACGTACTGTCGCTTTGAACTCTCTTGCGGTACTGTAGAGATCGACTACGAATTGAAAAATACCCCTACCCACGCCGCTACCGCTACGCTACTGCCATCCGGTACTACCTTTTTAACAAACCCTAGTAATCATAATACAAATAATTGTGCATAAATAACTATATTTTATTATTTTTTGTACTACTATCATTTTCCATTTTACAAAAATAAACATGCTTTCAGAAACAACATCACATATTATAAATGCGCAAAAGTTCGATTTTAATTGCCAAAGGTGGTTAGCACTTTAAAGTTAGCAGCTTTACCCACCCAGTACTAACACCTTGTATCAATAATGTTTCATACGAGAATTTGGCTGTGTCTAACGTTAATAATTTGCATATATTTCACCGGTCTATTGCAGTACGTGTTCATAATGATTGTTGTTTTTAATCGCCGTTCAACTCATTTAGATTAATATTTAGAATATTATATCATCGACCTTATCTAAATATAAATAAGCTATTGTTTATAGTTGAAACACTTCAGCGCAAGTGCTTTGACCGTTGAACAAGTCATATTACTTTCGTATATACAAAATACATATCTAAAGTTCGCATGATGCAATTTTGAGTGCATTAAATACACGTCCAAGCGAAAAAAAACGATCCATGTTATTCGTATATCATTCGATAGGCGTCTTATTATGACGATATCATCTTTCTTTCAATTCTTTTTGTGGCCGAATACGCCGCTAAATGCGATTATCAATAACATTTAATATGCCTTATAAACAGGATATTGCGTAAGAGATTAGGTTGCAAAAACGGCTTCGTTATCTGTAAGGTTTCGTGTTTAAACTTGACCCCTGACGGTGCTCTTCGTTAAAGACATTTTTTTAGATAAAGATATGCTTTGCTGTAGATGCATGTAAATGGAATACAAAATATTAGGAAATATTATTTATATATTAAAAGATTTCCATTTTGTGCTTAACAGGGTTATGGGTTATATTTATTGAAGTTTTTATGAAATGTATAAAAAAAATCCGGTGGCGTACATCGATCACGTGATACAATTTCTTTTTAAATAGATTGAAGAACTTTTATATCTCTCATAGTCTCTGAACAATTGAATCAAACAGCGAAAGGTAGTGTTGAGCTTGTGGTGCTTTACACCCCGCCAGTCGGCGATTGGGCAGCTGAGATAGTTACCGTTGTTCTTACACTAGACCTGTCTATAAACACACAAAATTTCATTTAAATCGGTGAGATGCACTTAGCTGTCTTTCCTTGTAAGTCAAAAATATCAGCTACAATGTATTCTAGCAACAACATAGACAAAATCCAAAAATTGAATGCTATGTTTTCATTTTAAAACACACTTTTGTTAATTCCCAAAATGGACCTACATGGTGTTTACACTTAGCCCTTCAATTAAAAGATGCCTTTCCCAATAGATGGATAGTGCGTAATGAAATTCTTCTTTTAGATTGGTAATAATAAAGCAAATAATAAGAAAATCAAAATATATCCATCAAAAATCTTGTAGCACAAGTATTTCTTAATTAATTCTTTAACCCATTCTAATCGTAAAACTAATTTTAACATTACTACTCCTGATTATACTCCAAGATAAGATTTTTAGTGCCTTTTCCAAGAACATTCAGAGCTCTAACAGCTGTAAATACACAGAGATGTCTGCTGAAGATCGTAAATGTAATTTATGTCAATCTGCGCATGTGAAACATTCTATCGTACAAATAACGTCCTTCTTTTATCTTTTCGATGTTATCTTAATTAATTTTTTAATACTTATTCATCAATCTCAATTTTTTATAGCATTTTTTATCGCCCACTTCATCTAGTTAATCTAGTTAAAGTTTAAAACTATCCCATTGAATATCATTTAGATCTACGACAATATCCTCACTATAACACTCTGGATAGCTCCTAGTTCAATCTGATAGTTACAGATGGTGCCATTTTCATGCTCTTTTATGCTACCCATAGTAATCTCGTACCCCAATGACTGTGGAGAAGCAATTTTGCTTCAAGTCGAACGCGTTTCGCTAATATAAAAGTGCATTAGGTTTAATCCTGAACGTCGACGAGCTCTTTCTCCCCAAAGAGGGTGAAATTAGGGGTCGAAGGTGTTTTTTTTTTCTATTTTGGTAGAAGAATGCTTCGTATAATTAACGTGATGTTGAAAATTTAAATTTTACTCCGAACAATAGAGTCCTAAAATTTAACGACAATATCCTAGCCTTGCTATGATTTTCTTTATGGACGGTACGTGCTACGGAAGGAAAATTAAAAATAGGGCGTCGTAGAGTGGATTTTTTTACTATACCTGGTGTCCCAGATTCAATGTTACAAGCGATATCTTCTTTATTTGTAGAAATGTAAGATCGAGCAAGGTGTTGTCGGAAATGGTTTGCAGATTCTTAAAAGATGTCCTTTTTAAATATACAGTTAGCGAACCACCCTTTAAGAAACCTTCCGCTTCCTCCCTCTCAGTTTATGCTACTAGTCTACAACAACAGCAACTGAAAATTTCCTGGCGCCACCTAGTGCCAGTAGATATAGCAATGCCGTTTCATAAACATTTTCAAAAGATACTGGTTAATGTAATACTTTTTTCTTGTTGTTATTCTTTACCACGTATGCTAATTTAACTGTAGTTTTTCTTTAATATATAATAAATAATAATAAAAAAGGTGTAAATAAACTTAAGTATTAATTCATTAATTATTACTTAAAAATACAGTGCGACCTCGATAATCCGGACTAATTAAAACCGCGGTGATCCGGATTGGTAAAAAATTCGGATTACTGAAACAACTTCTTTATTGAAAAGCGAAACATTTAATACAAAACAACTAGAAAATAGTACATAAACAAAAAAATATGTAAAACAGAAGCATGCTTTTTAAATTTGATATTATTTTATGAAGTAATTTGTAATTTTTGTTTGCTTAATCTTTTTCTAGTTCATTATAAAAGCCGTTTCTTTTAATCTTTAAAGTACAAGAATGTTGTAAATTGCCCATCCTCACTTGTCAGCTCTTCTATAATTCCATGGTTCGAGGAGTTATCGACGATTAACAGGTTCTTTCAGTTAAATTGAGACTTCTTAAATTACTTCTAACTTGGCGAATAAATGAACAATGAAATCTGCCGTAGTCATCCATGCATTGGCAGATGATTTGTATTCAACAGGTATGTTCACATTTTTAAACGCCCTTGAATTCTTTGCCTTTTCTATCACCAACAGCTTTAATTTTTGCCCGGACAGTTGACCGGATTATCGAAGAATCCGATTTGCTGAAGATTCGAATTGGTCTTTTTTCCATTATTGTAATTTTTCTTTTATTGGATATCCTTGTAGCTTACCTGATGATGTGTTTTTTTGAACACGAAACTGGTCGCCTAATCCCTCAATAAAACTTTGTCAGATCTGGACCATTAGTGTGAATATTTTCGTAACTTAAAACGAAATGATTTTCTTGAAAGAAACATTTTTCTATCTTGGATTTTCTTGATTTTCTAGCCCTAAGAAAATACTTATTTAATCCAAATAAAATGTAAAGAAAATTTATTCTCTTATATTATACATTTTTATATTTTCTTGAATAGAAACTGATTTTTGCAAAAAAATCTATTTTCTTGACTCAAAAAAACCATTTCTCTGTGTGTACAAATAAGGAAGATATCGCTTGTAACATTGTATCTGGGACACCCGGTATAGAGGATGGTATTATTTTGAGGGAATCGGTTAGATGTGATATAATGTTAATAACATATAAAAATTAAAACTAAGACTATTTCAATATCCTTAGCGGTGTTGGTAATGCTGAATTTCGCCAGACAATTCGGACATGCCCGTTACAGAAGGAAAAACGTTTAAAATGTTGCCTGGTCAATTATAAATGGGTTTAGAGTCGATCCAATGATGTACAGACGTCAATATCGATATTTTGTTGGCTTTATAATAGCCAATATAAAATGTAATTAAATTTTAACAACACAAACGATGAATACTGAATATCAATTATGATGTTGTTATCAAATATAAATAATAAATGGGATTTTTTATTAGTCCATTGTGACTGGGAAATACTCGTATGTTTACTTGATGTATTTGGCCGGGTCGAAAATATTTGTGCAACTTCGATTTACTTCTCGATTGAGATATAAATTCGCATTCTCTTTTCACTAGCTCCCATAAAAATTGTAAGCTTCTTTTTCATGAAGTATTTGCAGTGCAGATAAAAAGACCACCCAATATTGGTTCAGCAAGCATCATATTTTGTTTGAACAATCCTTGAAAATAGTCCCAATTCTTATCTACAGCAATACTTACTCTGACAAGCTGTCTAATACGTGATTTTTGTCAGTTACACGTAGGAATTGCAAATTTACCGACTTTTTTCAATACCGGTGATTCGATAAAAGATTTTTTTCATTGCCGGTTTACGGGCAATTTACAGGAAATTTACTTATATTGAAAATAACAAACGGTAAATAGTAATAACAGGAATTTTATTTATAAACGTACTTAATCGCGGATTACAAACAAACATATATAAACGAAATTTTATTGAAAACATATATACATAAAACATAAATAAACAAAAAATAATGCTTTTATTTTGAGTAAATAACAAATCTAAATAAATAACTATGTTCCAAAGAAAGTAAGTATAATTAGTAGTCTGGACAAACAGCGGTAACAGTCAGTGTAGCAGATATGTGGTGCGGAGTCGGCGATTATTTATTTCTCGCGTTCACAGCGTCAGTACTAAATCGATGCTGTATGCGAGTAGTGGACATGCCGGACTTAATTCTTGATGGCGCTAAAATTCAATGTCTAATTTGTCAAATTCCTTTAGTATGTTGGTCCAGAAGCCATTGTCAACGTCACATCGAAAGCAAACAGCATTCTCCTGCAAAAAGTGGAATACGAGACCAAGAAAAATTTACATTTGATTTATGTGTTACTCTTATTTTATGTAATCTATCGTTTCATTTACTAGACAAAGAAGCATTTGTCTCCTTCTGGAATAAATATGCGGACTGTAAATCACCCAGTCGGACATCGATGCGAAATGTAGTGCCATTTGCTCGTGAACATATAGAAAAAAGAATGAAAACGGAATTGAAAGATAAAAAACTGTGGCTGTGTGTGGACGAAACAACAGATCGTCAAAAACATTCGGTGGTTAATGTAATGGTACATACAATGGAATCACATCGACCGCTCCTCTTCCTACTTGCTTCCAAAGAGTTATAATTGTACTGCCGATGAGATTTTAAAGGTGGTGTTGAACTCATTGAACAAATTTGAAGTTTCAACTAAGCAACTTTTAATGTTTATGAGTGATGGTGCCGCAAACATGCGTTCTTTGGGCCGATCTCTTAAAGAACACAGCGGTAACTTCTTACATGTAACGTGTAAAATCCACACCCTAAATCTTACGGCACAAACGATTCCTACATGTTTTCCACTAGTAAATGTATTTATTGCTAGTACAAAGGCAGTGTTTCTAAAGTCCTTGAAACGTACCCGACTATTTCACAAACTGCGTCCTGATTTACCTGAACCACCACAGCCGATTGTTACACGTTGGGGAACATGGTTGCAGGCTGCGTTTTACTACAACAAATATTTTGATCAAGTAAAAAAGGTAGCTTTAAAATTCAATCCGACAGAAGCGGCAGCAATCAAGAAAAGCCAGGAAATATTTCAAGATAGTCAGGTTAAAAGAGATTTACAAACTATTCACAACAATTACTTCGGACTAGCGGAGGGAATAGAAAAATTACAAAATGTTTCGATGACGCTAGTGGATTCTGTTCAAATTGTGAATGATGTTCACGCAAAGTTATGCGATGTAGAAGGCGAAACAAATTGGTGTGTAATACGAAAATTGGAAAGTGTTTTATATTTTCTTATATTAAGACAAATTTGTGAAGGTGCGTGTGAAGATGCATTAAGTTGTTTCAAAGATTATTTTAAATATGCAAATATAACATCGCTAGATGTCGAACGGTCGTTTTCGGCATTAAAAAGCATTTATTCCGCACGTCGTACTCACTTGACTGAAACAGCTGTGGAAACATATCTAATGATTCAAATATTTAACAGATGTTACCCAGTTTGTGATTTCACGGAAGTCTTTTAAAACGGTAAGTGTTTGAGCACGTTTTATAATTTATTTCTTACTTTCTATTTTATGTGTAAACTTTTATGCGCTCGCCACGCCTCTGGCTGTTACCGCACATTTACCCAGGTTACTTATATCTGACAAATTGTTTGCTAGTTCTTCTAACTCAGCTTGAGTCAAAAATCGCGACATTATTGTGATACACCCCTTAAGAAAACGGCACCGTGACTGGTATGGTGGGGTCAAATGTGACCCCGAAACGTCTGCACTGTGCAAGTTATAGCCACAAACTGATGTTGCACTTATGCATCTTGCACTTCAACACGTATAGAAGGAATACAGGAAATCACAGGAATGTGCATGTACTATTAATCCCAAAAACATAGCGCTTAAATTGTTTGGAGTCGTTTTGGACCCCACAATACCAGTTAAGGGTGTAACGTGTTTGTATATGTACTTAATATTCTTTCCAATTACTGATAGAAGATCGCAAATTACCGGTAAAAATTTTGAAAGAATTTTCGCAATTTACCGGTATACAAATATTGCAATCCCTAGTTACACGTTACATCATTTCATTTTTAACACAGTTCGCAAAAAAATACATCATTTACATTCCGTTAATTACTCATGCGAATACAGTACGCTAATCAACCATTATCTTTGAACCATTATCACTGTCGAACCGACAATAATAAGCGCATAACAGTCTTGCTATTTCCAGCTTGTCTTTCACGGTTTAGTTACGAAGGCATTTAGAGGCCACCGACCCAACGTTTGCCAGCATAACCAGCGCTGTTGTTAAAGCCTTACAAAGACCACATCGATAAGCATGTAGTCTCTACATCGCGCATAAATTTAAATTTTTCCCTATTTAGTGACATTATTGTTGTCCCACCGGGGTCAAGATATGAATTCACTTTCCTCGTCGCTAACCTTTGAATTAAATTGATTTATGTTCCCATTTAGACTAGACAACAGAACGACTGCATTGTGTTAGTTATTATTATTAATGAGAAATGACGTAGTGAATTAATATACAAAGTTATAGGATATGTATTCTTACTTGAAATCTATCCTTTTAATAATAAAAACTAGATTAAGAAGATAGCTCAGAGGAAATTGAATAAAAAGAAATACTTTAAAAGATATCCTAAAAAAATGACCATACACCCACCATATCCTTCCCACAAAACCCTACAACTACAACTACGCCATCTATGCGTGTAATTCATCATAATCTCATCCAGTTGGGGGAAAAGGAGTGTTGCCGGTCCCAGGCGTGCCAACCGCAAAACTATAATCCCCTCCCTTCACGGCTAAGTAGTGGTATAGAACCTTGTGTCGTGAGAGAATGTCACCAGGTGTCTCTGGGATTTCACCAGAGTACGAATTTATATCTCGGGTATTATTTTCCCTAGCAAGTAGTCTAGTTGTACCATACGGTTGTTTTCCTATCGGGAAATGTTTTGTTGTAATATTACATTTACGAAAAGCGTTGGGGTGAATTAGGGGGAAATTTGGTTGATCGTAATATGGAATAGTCTCTCGTAGGGATTCGTATTTGTATCTTTTGGGATTAGATAATAATTAGAAATATGAAATATGAATCGTTTTCCGTTGATACACCCTTCTAAAATGTTGCAGGGTACAAGAAATGTTTTTAATTAATTATTGGGATATACAGGATGTTTGAATTTAGGGAAATTAATATATACCGGCCATAATTATTTGCCCACCTAAAGAAATACGCATAGATAAAAGAAGGAAACAAAGAAATTGATAGTCTTTATTTAATTATAAAATTTATTTGACATAAAAAGAATTAAATCTTGGTTTCTTTCTATCAATTTCGTCAGAGTAGCGGGTTCTATTATAAGCCGGACTTCTTATAGTTGTTTCCACAACCATTCCTTGAAAGTTGGAAGATTTATTTTCACCTGGCTATTGAGTTCCTTCCACAATGTGCCCTATGGGATTAGAATCTGGGCTTTGAGAAGGCTGCTTCGTTATTTTCGATTCATTGTCATGTTGAAATATAAAACCGATTATTCTCATTCCAGATGGTATAGCATTTGTTTCCGAAATTTCCGGTAGCGCTCTTTTCTTATAATTCCATCTATTTTAACCAAGTCTCCTACGGATGCGGCGCCAAAACAACCCCAAGCCATTACCGATCAGCCCTCATGCTTGACTGCAGGTACTACACACGATTCTGCTACTCGTTCTCCTTTCGACCTTCGAACGAACGTTCTTCTCTTGGAACCGATGAGTTCAAATTTGAACTCATCGGTCTAGGAAACATTTTTCCACTCATCAACTGTCCAATGTTGAACAAAACAACTAGAAAATAGTACATAAACAAAAAAATATGTAAAACAGAAGCATTTTCAGATATTCAGCTTTCGGGAACGGAATCACATTTGCCAATAAATCTAAAAGAAATTACACCACATAGTAAAAGTTCACAATGGTCTTTAAAATATATCATACCTTTTGATTTCGTCTTTGTTCTTTTTTATTTCCGAAATTGTTGATGTTCCTAGCCCGTATTCATTTGCCAACGCTTTTCCACTTTCACCACGGACTTTCTATTATATCGGATTTTTGATTTATTGACAACGTAGTATATTTTCTTTTAGGAGGCATTTTAATATATGTATGTAAAAAAAATGTTTATATGTACATATATTTATGTAGCACAAGATAATACGTATGACATACTATGTAACAAAAAACAGCGAAACAATTACATAATCCTCAGACACGATATGTAGCCGTCAAAGCAAAAGCGCACACTGCTTATATGAAGAATCCGCCGAATTTAAGAAGTTGGGAGAATCCCTCACGATCGATTTCGTCTAAAAACGCAGGTCCGGATTACCGAGTCCTATCAAATTCGGATTATAAAGTACACAATGCAACTGAAATGCTTGACCGAATTATCGAAGAATCCGATTTACTGAAGATTCGGATTATCGAGGTCGCACTGGACCCCTAATTATCGGATTAAGGAGATTCGATCGATAACTAAGTATCAGAGGAGTATTTTGGGGAATTATTCAATGCAGTATCTTAATAATTATACCCCCTAAATAACAATAAATAAATAATTTTCTAAAATCCAAGCAAAAATGTAGGTGGGCAAATAATTATGGTCGATAGGTGACCTCTCAAAGTCAAACAGAAAATCATTATTTTAAAAGAAGATAATACATCCAAATGAAGGTGCAATTAACACATTCCCATGTGCTAATTCGTTTGTTAAATGATTAATATCTTGCCTTAACGGATTACTTAGAAGAGTCAATTAAATTCAATCACGCAGCAATTTGCATTATGATCACCTTATAGTTTAGCAAGTGTATTCCAGGATAGTTGTTCATTAAAATAATAATTTCTACGTATTTATCAGAATTTTCAAGCAAGAAAGAAGCTATTACAAGATATGAACATTTTTATATTGTAAGGATTTAGTTTCAACAGTAAAGATGTAACGTAATTTGTAAGCCCGAAAACGTGAATTTTTATTATTTACAAGGTTTTATGACTGGCACCGTAGTATAAGCAATAAAAAAGTAAACAGTCTGAATCTTATCTTTTTTTTTTTCTAAGTACGTATTAGTGATATATTTAACTCTTATCTGATTCCAAAATGTCAAAGCATAATTGCTAGCAAACAATTTGGACGCAGTTTAATCGTTATTCAACGTGTTAGTAGAAGGACACAATTCAAAAGTTTTATTTCACTAATTATCTGATAACACATCCCAAATTTATGAATATATTTGAGAACAATGTCTTCACCGAGATTTTAACACAAGCTTAACAGATAAGGAGGTCACGCCTCTCACATTTTGAACTTTCCACTTCATTCGCAAACAAAAACCTAATACAATATTCAAACAGTTAGTTGAAGAATTAGATCCAATTACCTACAAACCCAAATCATTTTGCAGTGTCTAAATTCAGCTGTAATTGGTATGTATGTGTAATATTCCTATTGCCAATTAGAACTGTCAAAACAATAGATTCCACCAATCATAGGGGGTGAAGTGGTTAAGAACTAATCTACGCAGCTATCTCGAAAATTGAAATATCCTGCGTTTGATACGTGAAAAATGTTTCGTAATTGTATATCGGTCCTGTCAGGTATTATTAAAGCTGAACAACGTGTCTGACAAAGATGGAAAATCAGTCATTATTATACACTACCGCTCATAAGTATCTGGGCACCCAATATTCACTTAAATTAATTAAATAAAATTGGTCTGTTTACTTCTTTTATCTGTATGAGAGGTAATACCGCCACAAAAGCCCAGGTAATAGCGACAGCAAAGAGCGTATTTCTTAAAATTCCAGGAAAAATGTAACAGTTGGTAATTTTACTATGAATCATGATGCTATAATAAAGTCATTTGAAGTAATATTTTTAAAATACGGTCAGTTATCCTTCCATGTTAGTAGGGACAACATCTCTTAACGAATAGTGTTTATAATTTCGTTTAAAAATTTCAAACATGCCAAAAAGGAAAAAAATTAATATTGAAACGCTTGCTTTGATGGTAGCACAACATAACCTAGGCATAAACAATCGTCAAATTGCTAGAAAATTATATTTAGATCCATCCGCTGTTAATTATAACATCAAAAAATACAGTGAAAGTGGCAGTTTTTTAAATAAAGTAAAAAGTAGTAGACCAAGGGCGACATCAGCTCAAAATATTGCAATCACGGTGTCCATCAAACGAAATACAAAAAACAACTGCAGAAATCACCGCATAAATCAATCCTGTACTTTCGAAGACGATTAGCGTGGAAGAAGGTTATGTACAAAAGTGATGAATACAAACCTGGTAACGATTTTACTCCACAACAATCTTCTCAATCTGAACTTAACGATCTTGGTTCCTGGTCTTAAAAGTAAACATTTTCTGGCACCAAGAACACATTTTTCATAGTACAGATACACAGAAAAAGAAATACTTCCTTTATTCTCTGCAACGACATAAATAAACAAGTTCATGCAGTTCTATGTAGCTGAACATGATCCTACTCAATGGAGATTTTTGATTGATTCGTATAAAAGGAATCTAAAAGGCGTATTACTGCATAACCATTGCGTCACCATCAACAACTATGAAGAAATAAAATAGAAAAGTGTAATTTTTGAAGTCCATACAGAATTATCAAAGTAGGAGATCCGGAAGGATTTTAAAGAAAAGATTGGTGTGGTTTCTGTTTCTTTTGATTTCAACCACTAATATTTGGCATTTCTATTTTACTCACCTATTAAGTATTTTGATTCGTAATAGCTACGAAAACAATAACTTATAGGCAATTTTTAAATTGACACATACTTTCACCAATCTTCCGTTCCTAAGTTCAAAATATTCTCAAAGCAGCTCACAACGAATTGCCATAGATACACAGTACACCATTTTTTTATTCGTGTAACTACATACGTCACTGTTATTAAAGAATATTTATCTAATATTTAGCATTTATCATGACATTATCCACGCAATCCTATCCCAGCAACATTTTCTCGACTACTGTCACGTCCATTTTTCTATTTCTAAAAGTTTATTTACATAAAACCGTTTGCACAACATCTAACGGCTAAGAAACGGAAAGTTAAATATTTTATGACTACCGATTGCGACATGTTTGGAAACTGAAGTAAGGTCACGTATAGCGTTTAATTTTACACTAATCAATTGCCGATTTATCAACACAATTGTTTCTACGTACTTACATTGGTTAGACGATCTTTCGATTATGATAGAAAGGATTGACGATAGAATTGAGATTGTTGTATAAATTGGCATGGTAATTGCTTTATAACGTACTTGAGGTCTCAATTTAAACAGTGGAAATAGATTTAGATTGCTTGTAAGAACAAATTATACTTCAATTGTAGCTCTGTTACATCGAAAGATTGGAGGAAACTATTTGCAACCTGAGGTATATTTTTTCCAAAAAAATTCCTACAAAGTTGATATAAAAATGTTCTGCATGGGGTCTATTATTCGCATAAATCACTTACAAATATTTTTCCTCATAGCTGGAGTTGCCTCCATGCCACCAATCTTTGTGAGAACAACACTGGATCCGGTCTTCTTCTGGATCTTTATTCTTTGGACTTCAACACAAGTTTTTGCCCTTTCGTATTAAATTGTTTCTTTGCACTAACTTCTTCAGGTTTTCCAAAATGATTTGTTCCTTTTTTGTGTAATTGTTTGTTTTCAAATTCTTTTTTCTTTGTTTTGTCTTCTCTAGCTGCTTATTTACACGTTATTCTTATTCTTCTGCCCGTTTTCTTTAACTGTCAATTGAATCCAGTTGTGTTTTAAAAGGAGATCTATTTAGGATTACAGATTTCTCTTTTTTTGCTTCCTTGTTTGAGAGGTTTGTCGTTTTGGAAGCTGCATTATGTTAGTCGGTGATAACCATGCTTTCTCTTTTGTAATCGAATCCTTTGATTAGTAGAGCGGGCCAAATTGCGCCATCCAACAGAATCGGAATCAGGCGCAACGGCCGCTTATTGTAAATAGCGTATATGTGAGTCACAGCAGATATGTGATATTTCGAAATTAATACACAAGAGTAAAAAAATAAAAGCTGACGCAATAATAATGTTTAGTAATTAGAGCGGATATATATATATATATATATATATATATATATATATATATATATATATATATGTACACGCTGAGGTGTCTTTATTTTCATTATGATTTTTTATTTGATTGAAAACGGTATGCGTTGTAAATGAGATGTAATAAGGAAATAACTGAGAAACTGAACGCTTTTTTTATTCTGTTGTACTTAATAATGTAACTGTAAATAAAGATATAATAAATAAATTCTATCCTTCTTAATAATGCGGATAGGCTTGTTTAAAAAGTTGCACCATCAGATAAGTTTCCACATTTGCCTCGGTGAAGGATGTTCGCCGAGACGAAAAAATGTTCTTATATTTCGAAAATGACCGTTCCACGTCTACCGAAGTAAGACAGGCGTAATTAAAATAATCTTTAGACTTAGTCAAGGAATCTGCAGATGCCCCATCGCACATTTGTCTTAATCTCGTGTAGTCCGGATTCTTTTTTAAAACACTATCGAACTTAGCTAAAACTCGTCCACTTGTTGCATCGTTTATACTGTGTAACAATGTACTAACTTCGTCCACGACTTGCACTGATTCTACCAACGACAATCCAGAAATTGCAAATTTTCTATCGCGTCTACTAACCCTTTGTAATTGTTGCTAATATTCTTTAGATGTGTTTCAACAGAAATATCGAGAAATCCCTTCTGGCTCATCCTAATAGCTCTAGCTTCGGCAGGGACGAATTGCAAAATAACGGATTTGACTTTTTGAAAATGTTCATTATAATAAAAAGCGGCTTTTAACCACGTTCCCCAACGCGTAAGAATGGGCTGTGGTGGTTCTCGAATACCAGTCCTCTTAGGACTTTTGAGAAACACTTTTTTTGTGTTTGCTATTAATGCATCCACCTCCGGGTAACACTCTCGAATAGTTTGTGCCACAAGATGTAAAGCATGGACTTTACACGTAACATGTAAAAGTCCTTCACACTTTTCTTTAAGGAACGGCCTACACTACACATTGTTGCTGCACCATCGCTCATGAACAACAACAGTTGACTGGTTGACACTTGAAATTTTTGTAAGGTTTCGAGAACTACGGCCGTAATTGCTTTACTAGTACACTGTTTTAATCTTCTGCTGGCTAATAGAATTGCAAAATTTGGTTTAATAGGATCTAATACGCGCACTATTATATTCAAAATAGAATTTTTTTTTGCAATCTGTCGTCTCATCAAGACATAGCCACAGCTGTTTATCTTTTAATTCGGCTTTAATTCGATTTTCAATGTCCTCACGTATTCGTGGAATATCTCTCCGTAACGCTGTCCGAGATGGTAGTATCCACTCGGTATTGTATGTACCCCAGAATTTTCGAAATGCTTTTTTATCAAGTATACGAAGTGGAAGACCACATACCATAAACGTTAAAAGCAATTCTAATTGAAATTGACGTTGTTGTGACACACCATTTCTTTTATTTCTGTGGTGTGCGCTATTTATATGTCTTTCACAATCACGTTTGCTCCAGCACAGTAGTTTCTTTTTACAAACTTTACAGAAAATTGTACTCCCATTGTAGTGTAAATCCACAAATTCGCTAAGAAATTTATTAACTTTCGTAGGTAATGGCCGTTTATTTTTAATAGTTACGTTAGACATAATCACTAAAGCGAGCACACCGACGCTTGTTTCTAGTATGCCACGAAGTGGTGCAAACGTAACATCTGCAGACCCGTCATTTGTTGATGAATAGAGCGCGTCATCCGTAAATGAATAAATGAATGAACTTTTTTTTTGTAGTGGCCCACTGTGAACAACGCCCTATTTATCAACGAACACCCAAACTGCAGGTGTATATTTGCGCGTCTTCACGACGTAATAGACAGTGGTTTTGGTCCTCGTCCTAATAATTACATATTTAAATTACCTATGTTTACATACATATATGCGCCCGGCAGCCTGATTGCGAACCTGGCGCGTGGCGCTCTTGGCCCGCTCTATTGATTAGACGTCCTTGGTATTTCAACTGCATCTGCTGAGGCTGCTGTGACCCACCAAGTAAATCTACAGCAATATTTGTTTCATCGCATTGCTCAAGATCCTAAATATCATCACTGTTAAGAGTTTTAGCGATTTATGACAGTAGGATGACTACAACTGTAGGAGAGGTTTATTTACAGTTTACAAAAGGTAAATGGTAGAAGAAATCTAGTCAGTGCTGCTATAGACAATTATATGTTTCTCAAATCTATTTCCGTTATTCAAGTTCAGCGGCAACTTTCCATTTTGATAAACCAGCATCCGATCTTTCCTGGGCAGCTTATAGCATAGCAGGTGTACATTACTTTTTTTTAGCTTTCCTCTTGTAGGTTCTTATTATAGATAATTGCTATGATTATTTTATATTTAAATGAACATTGACATTGTTTAAATTAACAAAATATATTTTTTGGATGATGGAAGTAAATCTACAAAATTATATATGTCAAATAACATAAAATTGTTTGCCCGTATTTAAACGTAGTATTCATTTGGAATAGATTATATTCCCAAAGGTTTAAGGAGGTTATACTTATTTAAACGAATCTTTTGTCGTCCGTTTTTCATCTTTTTCTTTTGTAAAAAACAAAAGATCACGTCATCTGTAAAAATAACCATCCCACAATCGAAACTGTACAGGAACGCAGGAACAAACAATCACAAAACAAACGCATTCTTTCCGTCCAACTTAACAAGCGGTTTTCAACTTTTTTCGCCTTTCCTTTTGTTTTGTTTTTTTTTTGTACTTCAAGTTTTAAGCGATTCAATGTTTTTTCCCACTTTTTCTTTTTCTTCTCTTTTTTTTTCATGGTATAGTATATTTATTTTTTATAAACACAAACTCAAAGCCGGAATGAATACACTCCGCGAGAAATATGAATTATTAAGAGGAGTTTTGTCGTCCAAATGGAGGAAGTTATGCCGAAAAAAAGAGAGAAGAACGACTGGAAAAGTTAGATTCCGCTTCGATAGAGCCTACTACGTCTTTTCTTCGCGAACGAACCTCGCGGCCCTCTAGATTCTAGATGATGATGAGTTTTTAATATTACCGCCTTTTGTGGTCGGAAGTTTTTTAATAGCGGCCGCCTTGTTTCTTCTCTTTTTGAAAATTTGAATTATTAAAAGCGCGAAATGGACCGCCTACTCGAATGCTTTCAATTAGCGCCATCTAGCGGTGGATACACACGTAGGTGGTGACAAGTTCAAAGGATTCGTAAGAGTTTTAATGTTGGCGTGTTGCTTTGCCGTTTAACGAGGGAACTTTTTTTTTAATAGGTAGAGAAGGAATTGGATTAGAGGGATAGAGTGATTTATCGGCCAAAAAGGTGTTAAAAGGTAAAAAAACTACCAACCAATAGACAATTGCGATACAATTTACCACATTTGCAGGGTACAGTAAAAAACTGTATAGTAAACGAGTTAAAAAATAAGAAAATTTGCGTAAAAGTGGATGAAACAACTGATGCACAGAAACACAGCGTCATTTATGTTGTAGCACGTCCTTTAAAACGTAATGATCCAACAGCTTCCTTGTTATTAACCAGTAAAAGAATGAATGAAATCGAGGAACATCCTACTACAAGCACTATAATAATTGTTTCTAATGTAAACATAAGTCAGTCCATAGTATGAAAGATATTAAGGAGTCAACAATTATATCCTTATCTCATTCAACGGGTACAGGCACTTTTGTTAGGCAAACTTTGACTTTGTCTCAATGGATGGAAGATAAAATCATAGAAAATCCTTAGTATTTGCCACAAGCATTCCATACCAACGAGGCTTCTTTCTCCAGAAATTATTAATTACCATAATAATCACATGTGAGCCACAGAAGCTCCACGGAAAATTGAATGCCTGTCGTCAACATCAATTCTCTGTTAATGAGTGGGCCGGAGTTGAAAATCACTTCATAGGTACAAATTTTTTGACGACGAGGTTGAATGGAGCACTATACCGCCATTTTCTTGAAGAGGAGCTGCCACTACTGTTGGAAGAAGTCCTATATCACTTCAGCACATTTTCGAACCGAAAAGATCCACAGCCGTAGTCTCTTCAGTCTCTGGATTCAAACTCTTTAGATTTGATTCTCTGGGGTCACCTCAAATCGCCAATTTATATATCTCCCATTGAAAATGTTGAGGAACAAAGGATTGCGTTTCTGTGGCATTGATGTAAAAGCTACTGACAATTCAACCCTTAAGGGATGATCTCGTCGCTGTAAGACTTGCGCCGTTTGATAATCATCCAGTTAATATTGTTCTTATCACATAGTCTTCCACACTTTTGCTGTAAGCCACTCCAACTTGGACTTCTACAAACCTGGTGTTTGTTATTGAATCGTCTTCGAGAATTTCTAAAACGTCGTCCTCGGTGTCTACCATTTCGCGTCAAATTGGTCTCCTATAGTGGACCACCTAATTGTTTCTTTAAATACTCTGTTCCACGGGTTCTTATATTTATCATTTCCAAAGTTTTAATAAAATTAGCAAAACATTTTCTGCTGTATATACATATACTTAATTTGGGATCTAGCAAAGAGTACCGTTAAATTTAATTCTATTTGCGCGAATTGAGTGTCCAATTAGGGCCAATTAACGTGTCGTTAAGTATAATTGATGAACAGCGATTTTTACGCACCGCTAGAAAGATGAAATGAAGAGAAAAAAAAATAGCAGAAAAATTAGAACGGACGGTATATTACGAACAATTAGCCGTGTTTTCTTGGCCATTTATTAGCTTAAATAATTGCATTACGTCCTCCTTCGTTCGTCTTCTAACAATTAAATTAATTTAGACGCTATTAAACGTAAGTCGTAATTTTTGCTATACAGGGTGATCGACTTTAAATATCCAGAAGATATGCGTTAAGGAATTTTAAATACAATGGTGATAAGATTCCATGGTCCATACACCAATCTTTTCAGAATGCAATGGTTTCTGAATCGTGACAAGGGTTTCCACTAGACCGTATTACGCATGCTTTGCTTATTAATAAAACCATTAGAGTGAAACCAAGAACCTCAGAAGAAGGATTTGTCAAGAATATTATCATCATTCATCTAATTTTCAAACCAATTGCATTATTGTACTCTCACTACATGGTAGGGAATTTTATATGGATGTTTTTCGAGATCTTTCTAAGAACATGCTGACAAGTACAACGTCATAAATTTCCTGTGAAAGCTTTCTAATTGACTTTTTGGGTAAATGATCTATTCGCCTTCTCACATCCGCAATAGTTCGTTCCTTCAGTCCACCACTACTGGGTTTGCGACTTACTGCACCAGTTTCACGAAAAAAAAAGCAGCACAGCGAACAATTTGTTGAGACAAATCAAGATATGATCTTATATAATGTGGAAACTGAAGACGAAATTCATCCATACGTAGTTGCATAAGACAAGACCAGAATTCCCCATCCTGTTGCTCTTGTCCATCTGTATTAAAAATACTTTAAAATTTGCACGATACGTCAATAAATAAGTGTAATTTGAATTGTCAAACTTGTCAATAAGGTCAAACGCAATTTATAGTTTCAATCTTAGATTGACTCCCAGATCTAGCTGTTACCAATATAAGAAGTAGTATTGGGAAACAACATGGCCTTCCCGATTACGTTCTTTCATGATAATATTGTATTATTTAAAGCTATATATATCCATTCAAACTAAGGGATTTACCTGCCAAACACAAATAAAGCCGTCGTCTTTTGTTTTCTTCCATTTTCGACGTCCGGTTCTTTTCGGGGAAAAAAATCAATTTATCCTTTATAAATTTGATATCCCGTTTGTGCGATATGGCCAAGGACGTCCTTCCTTCCGTCCTACCAAATTGAGAATCAAAGAATGAAAGACGACAGAAACATGAGAAAGAAAAAAGAAGATCGCGGGCATGTATAATTCGATCCAGACAATATTTTCTCTCGAAGCCCAGGTCACTTGATCCTATTTTCTTTTCTTTTTTTTTTAATAAGAAAGAGATAGAGCGAGACAAGAATTTTATTGCTCACTCGCTGCATTCTCTTCTTCGATTGTTTCCTTTCTATATCTGCCAGCGCTTGCTAGATTGTGCGAGAAGCTTAAAAAAAAAAGGAGAAAAAAAAAGACGCTTTGCGATGGGGAACTTTTGCAATTTATTAAGTCCTCTGCCTCCTCTTCGTCTTACTTATCTCTTCGAGTGGTGGCGGAAGGTCGTTGCCGTTGTGTATGGGAATTGTTTTGAAGTGTTGAATTTAATAAAGTCGAGTTGAAAAGAGCATATGGGATGTTCGTTTTGATGATTGTCTTTTTATTGAATTTACCAGCGATGTATTCATTTGTTTACTGTTGCCCCCCCCCCCCCTCCTACCCAAAAAAAGAAGTAGTAAAAGGTAAAGTGGAGCAGAGAAAGTAATTGATGGTGTACTTTTTAATAGATGGTAGACTCCTATTTGGACTTTGGACGTATTCCTATTCCTTATTTAAGAAAAATTTTATTTCAAATTAAAGAAGATAGACCTACAAAACATAATTATATGTTTCTAACATAAACTGGACATCTCCTGAAAATCGTGTATTATGTGGGGTATGATTTTATTCTTCTAATCCTTATACCATAAATTCAAATGAAACCTCAGCGATTGCACGACATTTTCTAGCTTGGTAAAGCACATTTCCAATGGAACAGTGTTCTCCTTATACGATTACCCAATAAGATCTGTGCAGAGTACAAATTCCATAGAGAAATCTCACCAAATATGAATCGTATACAGGCATACCCACTGATCCGTTGAAGAATTTCCTCCTGCAACGTCACCGAGTGAATCATGACCTTAAAATTCGTCCCGATCTAACGACGCTCCATTATGATAGCGAAAGCCGAAGGGTGGCCGATATCAAAGTTCAGAAAGAATATAATTTGCGATTCAATGGTCCGGAATTGCACCATTTGAAAAAGGAGGGTCCCGCACGACTATCTAAAGGTCCCACGCAGACGCGTTGCTTCGAGGGAATTTCAAAGGCATTCGGCAATTATGGTCTTATAATTCGACATTTTTGGCTCTAAACCTTAGGGGATGCCTAAATAGGAACTATATTTAGAGTTAGAGGGGTGATAATAGTTTTTTTTTTGCTTCTATTCTTCTGGAGCAATTTGGTGAAAGAGGAAGTTCGAGGGTTGTTCTTTTTCCGCTGAGTCTAGTAAAGTAATACACAATTTATTGACAAAATACATTTATTTGTGATTTTTTAAAGTATTCACATTCACAGTTAATGCAATTTTGCATCGGTCAAAAACCAATTTTCAAAACGTTTTCTCCTACCTTTAAGTTAAGTTATTTATTTCATTTTTAAGTGCGTCTACTGCTTCTTCGTCCGATGTAAAACGTAAACGCGTAAGCTTATTTTTTACACGTGGAAATAAAAAGAAGTCATTAGGTGTTAGGTCTGGATTATACGGCGAATGAGCCATTATTTCATTGTTTTGGGCATTCAAATACTCATTCGTTTGCGCAGCGTCTCAACTTGTTTTTCTCCACCTCTTCCTGTCTGTGGCTAAGTTTTGCCATCGTTCCACCCCCAGAAATTTTAGATCTTCTTGGAATGCCTCTAAAACCATTTCCTTCGCGGCCTTCCTCTCTTCCTTCTGCCTCCTCCTCTGCTCAATACGCCTTTCGCCCATCTATTATCTACCATTCTTGATGTGTCCCAGCTATCGTAATCCATTGGCTCTGGCTTTCTAGCTTATCATTGGATTCTGATTTAGCTGGTTAATTTCAGAATTTGTCCTCCTTTTCCAACCATCTCCCTCTTCCTTGATAACCCCGAAGATCTTCTTTAGCACCTTACGTTCCCAAGCATTCAATTTCTTCTCTTCTTTCCTGTTCATGATCCAGCATTGAGAGCCATATAACACTGCTTTTAGTATATTGTGTACCTATAGTATACCATTCCACATTAAAAATACGACGATCCACTAGTACTAGTACTACAGTGGAAACATGTCCTGTAATTCCAAAAAAATGCAGCGACAATCTTTTATTCGTGCTTTTTGCAGGAGTAAGTTTTGTTGGAACTGATTCGTCCTCAAAGACCCAAACTGTCGACTGTCTCTTTCTTTCGGAATCTTAGCAGCATACTCATATTTCATCACCTGTACTGATGTTGTACAGATGGTTTGTTGAAACGATCCATTGTAGATCTGCATCGTGCCATACGGTTTTCTCTTTTGATCTAGAGTCAAATTGTGGGGAATCCAACGGAGACGAACGTACCATCAAATGTTAATGGGGGCAATGGTTGTTTGAATACCCCCGGCAATAACCTGGTACTCTTCAATCATGTTTAGCGGAAGACCAATTTTCTTTTCAATATTCTTTACTTAAAAGCTTGAAAATTGTCATTTAAGGAAAGTCGACCACGTTGAAATTCATTGTACCTTCGCTAAGAAAGATAACTTGTCACCAAGCACTCAACCGATTTCCTCAAAACATTCTCTATGGCTTAAACCACGCTTGAAATTGTAAAAAATCACAGCTCGATAATGATCTTTCAATTCTATGATTTCTTGGGAAAAATTATATATTTCAAAAACCTTCAGATACATAATTGGCAACATTCACTACAATTCATGTTGTAAACAACTTTTGTTCCAAGATTTCACAGCCTGCTAGATAGGCACAGCGGAAAGAGAACAGCCGCCATATAAAATGGATTTTTGAAATATTGATTTCTGTTCAGAAAATGTTTTTGGTATTCATTAAAAAAAAAGATGTAAAAGGTGTATTATAGCAATTTTAGGTTAAGGATATAATTCTAGAAGTAACCAGAAGATACCCCAATTGATTAAATAATATGCAATATCTGTTTCACATGTTTCTTTAAATCATTTTCTTGAAAAACAGATCCAGATCTAAAGTACAAATAACAAACTAGGTGTCATTTTATCCAGCGAAATGACAAGATTTGTTCGTCCTAATCTACATTACATGTTTATCATTGAACGTATAGAAATAAGTACAGTTACTGTTTATATACACATAATATCTTAGATATGACAGCCGTAAAAAAGACACCTCAAACGTTTCATGTAAAACGATCCACGTCTTCCATATCTGAGCTTGCAGATTAACTGTAAGTCTACTAACATCTGTCTTTGTGTCTCTTTAGGTATTTGTGTATATCAGATAAGAAGGAGATGCAAAGTTCTTAATATCAAATGATTAAAAGAAACCCATGCCTATAATATGAACTTGTGTATATAATTTCATTAAGATTAAGCAGCTTTATATTACAAGATAATCCATAGAGGAATTTTGCTAAATTAATTTCTGTACTTGAACATGATATTCACAACGAACTAATTTATAATAATAATATATTTTCATTACTTTATGCCCCATACTTTCAGAATATCTTCCTAATTTATGTGATCGAAATTATAATTTATGAAATCGAAATTACAGTTGCCCTCGAGTACTTGATTCTAGAGTGCACAGCGGATACACCTGGCCTGTTTTTAAGTGATTATTACACACCATCTGGATGTTTTTTTCTTATCATTTTAGGAATAAGCGAGTATGTTGTTTGACGACGGTAGCTGGTTATGCGTAATAAATTTAAAAACCAGGATTATATAGACCTGTATAAATTGTTATAATTAATTGAAATCATATTCATCAAAGAACGTGGCTTTAATTGATAAATTGACCGGTATTGAAAGAAACTCACCTTTCATTAAAATTTCACAATAATTTTCGCAATCTTTCAAAAAGGGAACTTGACAAAAAATTTGCCTTTTTCACTAGTTTCTCATATCTAAATTGAATCTAATCTTGTACGTGATTAAATGAACGTTCATTTTGAAGAATTCAATGAAGTGATTCAAATATAAAAAAGAACTTCATTTAATCTTCTATTTCAAATAATTTGTAATCTTGAATGTTTACAATTTTGTGAAATTTTTGAAGATCAAGTGGAAAATCGATTCTTCAGGTACGATTTTATCTACGAACAAACATAATTGCAAGCTTTACGGTGATGGGAAATCCATCGTCTCCTTTCCTAGTCAACTTGTTCATGAGCAAACCTGAAACGTGTTATGGCAGGAACCATTCGACAATGTTCACCCGAGGTTCTCAAATCTCCAAAACGTCTTCGATCATTTCACGCACAGTGTTCCTTGTATTCTTGAACCACCACAGCCGATTCTTAGACGTTGGGGAACATTGAGACAGTTCACTAAAACCCTCACCACAATACGTACTGGACGCACGTTACGATGATGATAGCCTTGGCTATCGAAACTTGCGTCCAGTACGAGTTAAGCATTGTGGTAAGGGTTTTAGTGAACTGTTTCAGTGTTCCAGTGCCACAGATTTAGGGTTCCCGATTAGTGGGGAAAATGGTTGCAGACAGCTCTTTATCTTGCTGAATATTTCAAACAAATAAAAGCTGTTATTCTACAATTCAATCCTGCTGAAGCTGCAGCTATTAAGGAGAACCAATTTCAAGATATTCCCGTTGAAACAGAGTTACAAACTATTCGTAACAACTATAAAGGATTACATGGCACAATAGTACAATTTCAAAATAGAGCGTTGTCGTCAGTGGAGTCACTGCAAATAACAAATATAAAAAAATATAATCGCGTTTTAAAGGAGTTCGACAGTATGTTAAAGAAAGATACCGATTTTATCACATGTGTTTCTTTTTTTTCACGGATGTGTTGGGAGTGGAATTGTTGTTATTGAGATAATAGGATGTTATTTTATCTTTAGATAATACCCTTGTCAATAAAAGATAGTCAATTTCTTTTGGGGTCCAATTGGGGGCATGGTTTTTTGAAACTATATTGAGTCCCGCAAGGTGTCTCATGAGTTCCTATTTATCCAACGCTGGTTTCTTTTTAATGGAACGTATATTTTAGAATGAGCGTTAAATTCGAACGTTATTTCTGTTCTTTGCTTGTTAACTTATTTAAAGAAATTTTCCCTGATCATCCGCCAATTAACTGTAAATAAGATTGAAAGCAATTTCAGAGAGTTTGGCCAAGTTAAAGATCAATCTAAAAGTCAACCATCCAAGATTGCTGAAGCTGAAGACAATCCTCATGTCACTTCAAGACAAATATCAAGAAATGACAGTGTTGGATTAGGAACTGTTCACAAATACGTTTTTCAAATAGCAAAGTACCACCCTTACAAAAGACATTTGGTGTAAAAGTTGTCAGAAGACGACTTTGATCGAAAAATCCATTTCTGCGAGGAAATAATAAGAATACAACACATCGCAGAAATTTGTGATGGTGCATCGACTAATCCATTAACTGCATTCAAAATATGAACACATTTTTTTCACCACGGCGAACATCGTTCAACGAGACAACTATTGAAACATATCTAAGGCCATCAACTTTTTACGACTTATCCAGTTAGTGATAGTACTGATAATAGTGCTTCTACTTTAAATGTTCGGTAATCCCGATGCAGCTCGCCAACCTAGTTGATAACGCTGCTTAAGGAGATGAGTGTTTCACAACTTTTCAGATATTATAATTCTTGATTGGTTCTGTTATTATTATCCGATCAACTACTTATGTTTTGGTATTGTACTCACTATCTTATCTATACACAGTCCTATAAAAAGACTCTCTCTAACATACTTCACTATTCATTATCCAAACATTAAAGTTTAAAAATTCCTATAATCATCTACCGCTATCTAAATGTAATAAAACAGCGTCACATTTCAAATATTTAAGGAAGATATCCACAAACCAAAAAACGATGCAAGTGATGTTGATATTCATTTACTACATTACTACATATTATGTAGTAACCTAGATCGTGTTATGTACATAATTTCACTCCCTAATATCGTTCAAAATGTTAGTTTTATTAAACAAGATCCAAAGTACAGAGTTTAATACTCCATCGTAAGGTAATTTAATGCTCTAGTAATTTTTTATATCGTATACATTGTACAGTTATCTGACGTAACACTACCTCACTTCCGAACGAGTTGTTCTTTAAAAAGGTCGTTCGTCTTACGGAATTTTACCATACAGATCCGTTGGGACTGAGAAAATAAGAAGAAAACAGGTTCTTTGTACGTAATAACAACATAAGACAATCTCTTCAAGAATTCTCTTTCAACTTAAGTTATATCTAACCACACGCTTTATATGACATAATCCCTTGTTTCACCTTTAATATCCCAGCCCTGAATTTAATATTAAAACCCTTCCTTGTTGTTAGAATTTCGTATTTGCACCGCCACGTCACGTCCTGTAAGGTGTAGTAATGTAACAATGCGATTGCATATTCTCGGAGTGTAGATTACACATTTTGGAACGCTAGACATTATTTAATTTGAATATTTCATTGTTATACCCGTTACCAATTTCGCAAACTTTGCTAATTTCACTGCTGAATTAGTTAAAGGAAAGGGTGAAACGGAACTCTGTATAGGGGAAATAAGAGAGTATATCGGGGGAAGTGGGAACACCCGAATAGGGCGAATAAACTGGAATGGATATTCATACCGGGTGTCCCAGATTCAATGTTACAAGCGATATGTTCCTTATTTGTATAGATATACTTTTTAAAATCTACCCCTAGTAAGTTCGTAGGCGGAATAGTATACACAACCTCTTTCAAAATCCAGTGGGCTTAAGTCTGGCCATTGGTCAATCCATCTATTGAGATACACATCATTTAAATATTCTACAACCAACCGCGAGTTATGAGACGGAGCGCCATCCTTTTGCTACCACAAATCATTGCCCGCACCCAACCTTGCGACCCCATATTACCTGAAAATGAGTCTCACGTATCCAATGTGGATAAGAATTTTCTGGAGCCCACTAATGACAATTATAGCGATTCACCAACCCATTGTTAATGGTAATCGTGAGATCATCGTTTAACATTACTTGCATTACGGCAATGAATCCTAGTCTCCATTCAAAATCTGCAGATCTTAATGCTTGCAGCAACTGGATTTTCGTCGATTTACTTATTCCCATATTTTCTGCCACAGTTCTAACTGAAATGTGTGGATTCAATCCAACATAAGCCAGTACCTATATTTGCATTTCCCCTGTTCTAATTGGTGTTACATGATGAGAATGTTTTAAATTTGATGAAAATGAGCCCAACACGAGGAAATGCCATATGTGATGGTACCACCCTGTTAGGAAATCGTTCTACATAAGGTGTTGCTGCTACACAAGAATTTTTATGGTACTATACCCTTGTATTCCTAACTTTAAGTACTTTAACCATAAAGTGGTTTGGAGGAAGTTTCTTAGAAGGTAGTTTACTAGGGGTAGATTTAAAAAGTATATCTTTTAGGAGTCTGCAAACCATTTTCGACGACACCTTGCTCAATGTTATATCTCTACAAATGAGGAAGACATCGCTTGTAACTTTGAATCTGGGACACCCGGTATTCTAAGTGGAATAAACAAATGTCTGGTTGGCTAAAGTGCTACGAACAACTCCTTTCATTTCATCTTCTTTAACGACAATATCCTCCAACAACAATATCTATCATATCCTATCCTTCCTTATATCTTTATATCTTTTTACGATTAAGTTCATATCTCCCAAAAAAAAATAGACGACAGAAATTAATAAACCAACAAAAATACTCACCACCATAAGCTATCCAGTCTTGCGGACAGATAAGCTTGGCGAAAGACGGTTTACTACCGATTCTTTACGAGGTCTAGAATAAATTTCCAAGCTCTCCTACTGTTCTTTTCGCCTTCTTTTTCTCTTTTCTAGCTATCTTTCGTTTGTCGTAATCACGACGAAGCCCGCAAAAGATCGTTAAATCTACCAATGGACAATTTTAAGAACGATTATGATGACGGGCAGATCTTACCAGGTTTTACGAGCATCGACGAGACTGTGGAAAGCTAGGAATTTGAAACATGTGTGTTTTAGAATGATTTAGAGTTGTGAAGAGGAAAATAAATTGCTTTATGATGATGTGTTGGTCTTGTTGTTAGATATTTTTTTCATTATAGCAGACCGTGGCATCTCCACGTGCTTTGGCAGGGTTTTCTTTAATAATTTCTGTCCATCCATAATTTTCAACTTGGGCTTGCTCATAATTACTTTTGGATGTAGAAAATCTATAAAATTCTTACCTTTTGTCTTTTGGAAAGACATCAGAGATAATAAATGTCTTTCAATAACGAAAATAAAAGATATAATCTTGCATTTAACTTCTGCAATACTTTCGAGGGTGATCTGAAAAGTTTCTAGTCTGAACATGAAGATGAAATTTGAAAAAAAAATACTTCTTTTAGGCTGGGAACTTTGCAGACTACCCTGGTACCTACGAGGCAGGCGCCATAAATTCTCGAAGAGATCTGACCGTGAAATTGTTCATCAGGCTTTGAGCAATAGATTTACTACAATTAAAATGATTCATAAAAAATTACAAGAGAGAGGAATAGAGATTTCGAGCAGAGCTGTCAGGCGCCGATTGCGCGAAAATCGCCTAATGGGCCGAAGACCTGTAAAAAAGCCGCGTTTAACAGAAAAAATGAAATCTGCTCGTCTCAACTTTGCAAGAGAATATCGACATTTCATAGACGATAATTGGAAAAAGGTGAATAACTTAACAACATGATTTTTACTGAATTAATGTTTGCATTATTTAATAGGTTTTCTTTAGTGACGAGTGCTCTGTGTGTTAGTGCAGCGAGCACAATTTGTTCGTAGATGACCTGGCGAACGTCTCACAAAGTCCATGGTTCTTCGAACTGTAAAACACTCTCCGCACGTAATGGTTTGGGAAGTGATTAGTGTAGAAGGTACAATGCGTCAAGAACAATACATAAATGTGTTAAAAACACGTTATTACCGTATTTTAAGCCAGGACGTCGCATACCAACAGGGCGTATATTTATGCAAGATAATGCTCCTTGCCATGTGGCCAAAAAGGTTAAGAAATTCTTTGAAGACAATCACATACCTCTTTTACGTTGGCCCGGAAATTCACCGGACCTCGATCCCATCGAGAACGTATGGAATCGACTAAAAAGTAAGGTATATGGTAGAGAAAACCTTACAAAGGAAATATTAATGAAGAATATAAAGGATGTATGGGAGAACGATGAAGATAAAAGAGACAATCATATCTTGCATTGAAAGTATGTCCCGAAGAATTAAGGGTGTTATTAAAAATCATGGGTTATGGACTAAATATTAATTACTATTAATATTTACATATGTTACATATTTTTACAATATATTTTATAAATAAGAAATATAATACATGCATAGTTTATATTTTATTATGAAGAAACTACAAAATATTGAGTGTTTCAAGTAATTTCGCCAGACACTCTATTTATTTTCTCATTTAAAGGAAGTGAATTGCAAGCAGCTGTAATACAACATTTTGAGGGAAAAACTTTAGATTATCTTTACAAGGGTATAGAATTATTAATTGATCGTTGTAATAAATGTATTGAAATTAGGGGAGATTATATTGAAAAATAAAAATTATTACATTCTACCAAGTTTATCTTTTCTGTATCAAGCCGAGAATTTATGCCGCCTACCTCGTATACCCAGTACTAAGGCAATTTCAGGTTAAATGTGTATCTGTCTAGATTCCTTGTAAGTTTACCATTATATATAGCACTCGGTTAAATTCGTTAATTAAAGGTAATTGTGTCCTACTAATTGAGGTAGTGCTTGTTTGCCGCTGAAACTAATGGTGTTAGCTAACTAACTAGTTGATTTCAACCAAACTATGCTCCGAAGTAGTTTGGGAGCTTGCTAATCAGTTCGCTGAAGGCAGCAGCTCCTGTTAGAGGAAGATTTTGTGTGGTAATACGATTTTACTGTCTACTTTTGTTTAAAATTAAAGACTCTAATGCAATTCTATACCTCATTGCAAAATGGCCGAACAGCACATAATTTAACAGCTTTAAAAGGTTTTAAATGCAAATTTATTCCTTTTTCTTTTCTATTGATAGGATTACGTCAGATATTTCGAGTCACGTTCCATTGCGACTAATGCAACAACGCCTTCTTCAAGGTCGCAACTTAACATTTAACGAAAAAAAGGATACATATTTATTATTATGTATTTATATAACCCGTTTCGTAGATCGTACGATGTTGTAAGAGAAGCGTTTGGTTTTTGATCTGAGCGCCCGCTATATTTCAAAAGGTTCGGGTCTATTTTGATCTGACACGTCGGGCACTTAATGTTATGTTAATTATGGCTATTAAGTGCTTGTATATTAATAGATAGCAGTAACACTTTAGTTAAGAGGTGGATGTGTAAATATACATCTTATGGTATAGAAATGGTTTCGTTGTATTGTTGCTATACGCTTAGTTTTATTGGGATGGGAAAATTTTTCAGATCATCAAAATTTATTGATTTAAGATAGGACAATTTTAAATGTACGAGGATTGTTCGGAAACTACGTGGTCTAACACAGATATCGCACGAATTCGAAGGAATTTTCATTACCATTCTGTAGAATCATCTTTTCATTGATTAAATATGATAGCACAGAGCGATCTGTCAATTAGTATATTTGTGACAGTACGCCAAAGTGAACGTCTCGTATGATTTTGTAAACAATGGAAAAAACTGAGTTGAGAGCAGTGATAAAGTACGTTCCTTTGAAAGGCTTAACACCAACCGAAATTAAAGCAGAGCCTGGATTTAAGCGTGGTCGAGTAAAAGTGCACGAGATAGCAGACATAGTGGGTATCTCAAATGACAGTATGCACAGAATTTTAACTGAAGAATTGGTAATGAAAAAATACTCGGCGCGTTAGATGCCGCGGTTGCTCACACCGGAGCAAAAACTGAATCGTTTGAGTGTTTCTCGTGACCTTTTGGCACGTTATCGCCACAGTCCGAAGGACTTTTTACGCCGTTTCATAACCGTCGATGAAACCTGGGTCCACCATTATATTCCCGAAACCAAAGAACAGTCCAAACAATGGACACACAAAGGTTCTCCGCCACCAAAGAAGGCAAAAACGGTTTTGTCAGCAGAAAAGATTATGGCAACCGTTTTTTGGGATTCTCATGGAATTATCTTGGTCGATTACTTAGAAAAGGGGAAAATAATAAATGGCGAGTATTATGCCACTTTGTTGCAACAACTTAGCGACAAAATCAAAGAGAAATTGCCTCATTCGGTAAAGAAGAAAGTGCTTTTCCATCAGGATGATGCCCGTAAGTCTGTGATTGCAATGGCCGAAAATGGTTGGAGTAGTTTAACTGGTTGGCATATTGGGCTGAAGAAAATGGTGATATTGAAAGAAAATAGTGATATTGGATAAGTACTGCGTAGCTTTTGGAGTGATAACCGGTGGAAAAGGAGATATTAGGCTGGGAAAACTCGTTAACAAGCCATTTAACATTTGGAAGCACGCTAAAGAAACCTTTCGAAACTACGAGAATCTAGATTACCATAAAAAATCCATTTTGAGTATTAAAAACTTGATACGTGATATTGAGCTCGGTAGAAGTAAATCGATTAATGTATAAATGGACGAGCAGAAAGGAAAAACAAAGAAAGAAAATTATGAGATACTCAAACCCATAGTTAGCGCCATAGTTTTGTGCGGAGGCCAAGAAATAGCCCTTCGTGATCATAGAGACGATGGGTCTTTATATAAAAATGGGCCTGACATAAACTACGAATCTGACAAGAAATTTTCGAACGGTATCAAGCTGAAGGTGACGAAATTTTGAAGAAAAATCTCTTGTCCGTTCCAAAAAATCATATTTAAGCAAAACAATCCAGAATGATACAATTCAGGTTGAAGTAAATCACGCCAGAGGATTCCCAGTTTTAGCAAATGAAACGACTGATATTTCCAGTATAGAGCAATTTTCCATTTGTATACGATACTTAGATTCGGATAAAAATCTGTGTGAGGATTTCTTAGGATTTGTTCCGGTTACTGACCTTTCTGGAAAAGCTTTAGCAGATTCGATAAAAAATGCCTACATGATATCAGCGTGGACTGTTCATTCATGTATGGTTAAGGATACGACGGAGCCCCAGCGATGAGTGGCGAATTTCATGGAGCACAGGCTTATTTACAATCAAGTTTTACTTTGGCAATTTACGTACATTGTACCGCACATAGCTTTAGTTCAGCCATCAATGCAGCTTTCGAAGTATATGGTATAAAAAAACGCGTTAGGAACTATCGGAACAATCCAAGCATTTTTCCACTGGTCCAAGAGACAAAACATTCTGAAGAATGTAATTTCCAAAATGACCAGAAAAAGTGAACAAAGAAAAAAAAATTAAAGTCAATTTGTCCTACGAGATCGGCTCAATCTCACGAAACAGTATTAACGTATGTGGAACATCAAACTAGAATAAGAAGTAATCTTATTCTTAGAATAAGAAATAAAATTTTTGGGGTTATGGAGAATTCGATGAATACTTATTGCACTGCTTATAAGCAGAAATGTTAGACATCACTGCTAATCCCTTTACTTTCAAACAGCGATCTGCTAATACAATTTCTTCAATAATTTAAATGTTTTGAGGCATTATCAGTTCAATTGGCCGGCCGAGGCGTTCATCATCTTCAAGAGATTCTTGCCCCAAACGGAAACATTTTGCCCGCTTTTTTACAGTGGAATATGAAGAAGATATATCACCATAAACGCCGTCTAAAGGTTGTTTAATATGATGAGGCGTATACCTTTCTTTTGTTAAAAATTTGAAATATTTTCATGCATTAGTCACGTTGTCTGGCTGGCTACTAAAAGCTACTGCTCTTCGAGCCGTAATATATGTAACATAGGCCTCGCACATGTGTAACTATGACGCAACGCAGTTTAAACACGCTAGAACCTGTATAAGCTTTGTCAGACCGAGAATTTATAGCGCCTACCTTGTACTTAATTAAGTTAAAAATTAAGTTATCTCGATGAGATTTGCCATTAGTACACCAATAAATTAATGTCATATTGAATATTGATTTTATTTTTATTGTATTCTGTAGAAATGATTTAAACACTAACCAAAATACGAATCTATTATTATCAATCTTTTTATCGTTGATTTCCAAGTAAGATAACCCATATCATAATTATTGTGAAATGTTCTACCTATATTTGTATGCAAATTGCTTTCGTAGAAATTAAAAATATCTCCAACCGATTATATGTGATTTTAAAGTTAGATAATAGTCCTATAATTTTAGAGCTTCATTCATTTCAAAAATTAATACCAATGTTTTCTTTATCGCGCGAAATTCCATATAAAACCATGACTAAATGACTAACACACCTTTCACCATGTATTTTACATATTGATGAGGATTTTATGGCAATGACTCAAAGCGCCTCGAGGGAGTTCGTCCGGAATTTAAATGATGTTCGTCTGAAGACGTAATTGAAATGCGACCATGCTTATAAGTTTTTGTTAAATATACCTTACTTCCTTCTTTCTAATGGAGAAAACCCAATATTCACATTGATATTACGTTTCTAAAAAAAAAAATAAGTTTGGGTAAGTTCAGATGAGATTTTGGTGAAATATACCTTTAATAAATATAACTTTAAGATGGTACTTCCTTTTGGACGCTTTTTGCGTATATTTACGACGATCCCCTAATGCTACAGCAGAAATTCAAGTGTAATTCCAAGAAATGTGGCGACCATCTTTTCGTTTCAGCTTCTTCCACGAACAACTTTTTCCTTCCCAAAAACCAAAACTGTCGACTGTTACTTTCTTTCAGAATCACTTGCGATAATATTGTACACCAAACGAGACGATCAGAATAGTGGTTTAACTTCATCAACTGTGAAGAGATTAATTAAAAAATGCAAGGAGACTGGATCAATTGATCGATCTTAGACACCCTGGCCGTCCTTAAACAAGTCGTTCAAAACAAAACATCGAAGCAGTTCGTGAGAGTGTTGCTGATAGTCCGGGAACATCAATTCGGCACCGTGGTCAAGAATTGGACATTTCGAGAAGCTCTCTACAGCGTATTCTCACGAAAGATTTGCATCTTCATGCTTACAAAGTTCAATTGACTCAAGAACTGAAGCCTACTGACCACGCACAGCGAAGAGAGTTCGTTGAATGGATTATGGAACAACAACAAGTGGATGCCGATTTTTCGAACAAAATTATCTTCAGCGTTGAGACTCATTTTCATCTTGATGGCTTCGTTAATCGTCAAAATTGTCGCATTTTGGGTTCCGAAAATCCACGAGTGATTGTTAAGAAACAAATCCATCCACAACGTGTCACTATTTGGTGCGGATTTTGGGCTGGAGGCATCATCGGACCATTCTTCTTCGAAAATGCGGCCGGTTAGGCGATAACAATTAATGGTGCTCGCTATCGCGACATGATAATTCAGTTTTTTGTCCCTAAATTGTAGTTTCAACAAGACGGTACCACAATTACTGCATGAGTCATTTCCTGGTCGTGCAATTTTCCGTTTTGCTGATCAAAATTGGTCGTCCAATTTGACGCCGTTGGACCTTTTTCTTTGGGTTTTTTTGAAGTCTAAGGTTTATGCCAACAAGCCCACGACCACCCACGCCTTATCGCTGTATCAACGAAATTCAATCACATTTATGCAAAACCGTCATGGAAAATTTCGACAAAAGAGTACGTATGTGCCAGCAAAGCCGTGGATGCCATTTACCCGATATGCTATTCCATTCACAACCCTATGCTGTATACTTTATGAATCAATAAAAAATTTACAATTTTTAATTAAAATCTTGTGAATTTTGAGGCACCCTTATTTTCAAATCAAATTTAAGGTTATTTATTTGAAGAGATCATATATTCGAATCAAATAAATTAAAAAAATATATCATTGCCACCATTTAAAATTACGATTAGGTTGACTGATTACATATTTCTATACTCTTGGTTTCCCGGTTGGAACCGTGTCGTTGTCGTAATTTTGACCGACGTTTCGTCCACACTCTTATGGGATATCTTCAGAGCTGTGACTGCGGTTTTTCTAATTGTTTGTAGGTATTGTTGCGCGTTATTAATTTCCAAAAGAACGGATTCCTAACAATTGAGGTAACACAGAAAAGAAAAAGATTGCTTTGGGTTGAGTAAAATTCCATCGTCTGATCTCGTTTTAATATTTTCTTTTTCAAATGGTGGCGCTGTTTGTAATAACAATAATGGGGCTAAAGAAAGTATTAGCAGCTGATACCGTGCACCTGTTTTCTTTTTTCACTTAAATTGGAGACTTATTGTAATCACTGATTCTGTTGATTACAACATTATTATATTATTTATTTTTATGTAATTTAGGCAAAAATAAAAAAAATGCCGCCCCCCTCTAGGTACGCCATTGAACGGCCCTCGACTAATAATATCAATCTCAGTTATCTCAGTTTTACTTTCTTCAATATCTAAGAGTTTCCTACGTCCCAAATATGAAATTTATTTATTTAACTTCCAACTACTCTAATGTTATTGTTATCTTCACTTTAACATCCACAGATAACGATTCTTCCCCCCACTACTTCTTAATCCAGCCAGATCATTCACTTGGCGAGATGATCCATTTACTTCCCACACCCTCTACCGGTAAGAACCGCCACTACGAACGTTGTTCGAACCCTTTTTTTCGCCGGCCGAACTCCAGGGCCATAAATCGGTAGGACAACTTGGCTCTTAGCTCCCACTTTATAGTCGCAAATCTCGGTCCATATCGTTGTCGGCTTTTAACCGAAGAGGCCGGGGGAAAAAACCGGCCATGTATCACCGGTAATGCACGCCCGGGTAAATTATGCAGCCCATTTGCATAAAAGTTGTCTGATAAATGCTCACCGCTTGCTGTTCCGAACAATTTTTTTGTGTTTTCGGAAATGACTACGTGTATATGTGCATGATTATAAAGATTTTGATGCACATAGCATAAAGATCTGGTATATTTTGTTAACAAATTGTAAGCGAATAGAAGAAAATAATTATTGTCAAGGGAGACCATCGTTTGGGTTTCCTTTTTACCTTTATATAAAAAGTGTCAGTTTTAGAGTTAGTCTTATACAGGGTGAAATCCATTAAATAATATCGGTCTATTTTATCTTCTTTTATCTGTATGAGAGGTAATACCGTCATAAAAGCGCAGGTAGTAACGACAACAAAGAGAGTATTTCTTGAAATTCCAGGAAAAATATAACATTTGAACTAGAGCAACGCAAACTGCGCTGAAAGCCAGTGGCTGACGCATAAAAGTTAACACAAAATAAACACGGCCGGGACAATTCGGTATAAGCATCAGTATAACTGCGACTCGAAAGCCGATCTGTTGTGTATGCATCTACGCTGTCGTATACTATATCGTAGTTCTACGTTTGTTTTGAAAATGTTTCCTACGTCGCGAAAACGACCAAAGTTGGACACAATAAGAGAATTTATTACAGAAATGCCCGATTTAAAGTGTGATGGCGCTAAAATTCAACGTGTAGTGTGTAAAATAGATTTAATGTGTTGGTCGAAAAGTGATTGTCTACGGCACGTAAATAGTGCAGGGCATGTGTCAAAAAAAAATTCCACACGAGATTATGACAAATTTAAATTTATTTTATGTGTTACCTTTACTGCATGTAATTTCCCATTTCATTTACTAAGGAAGAAAGCATACGTCTCGTTTTGGAATGAATATTCGGACTTTAAGTTACCAAGTGAGAGAACATTACAGAGAGTTGTGGCGTCTGTTCGTGAGCATGTCGAGAAAAGAATTAAATCGGAGTTGCAAGATAAAAAACTGTGGTTATGTGTGGACGGAACAACAATGTAATGGTACGCACAATGGAACCACATCGACCGTCATCCTCAATTTTACTAGCTTCCAGACGAATACAACAATGCACTGCCGAAGTAATTTCAATGTTGGTGTTAAATACATTGGAAAAGTTTGAACTTTCAACAAATCAACTGTTGATGTTTATGAGTGATGGCGCCGCAAACATGCTTGCTGTAGGTCGATCTCTTAAAAAACATTGTGCTAACTTGTTGCATATTACATGTAAAATTCATACTCTCAGTCTCGTAGCAGATAATATCAGAAAATGTTATCCCGAGGTAGACGCTCTAATAGCACATACAAAAGCTGTGTTTGTAAAATCCCCAAAACGTGTTCGGGAATTTCATAGACTATGCCTCGGTATTCCTGAACCACCACAACCTATTCTTACGCGTTGGGGTGCATTTTATTATCTTAAATATTTTGAGAAGATAAAGAACGTGATTTTAGAATTCGACCCAAAGGAAGCTGCGGCTGTCAAGGTAAGCCGCTTGAAATTTCAGGATAGTCAAGTTAAAACAGATTTGGAAATTATTCGGAACAATTACGTGGGACTAGCGGATGCGATAGAAAAACTACAAAATTCTTCGGTATCGTTAGTGGAATCTTTGCAAATAGTGCAACATGTTCACGCACAGCTATGCGCGATAGAAGACGCAAGAAATGTTTGTGTTTTAGAAAGATTTGAAAGTGTTTTAGATAAAGACTCTGATTTTGGCACATTAAGACAAATTTGTGAAGGTGCGTCAACAGAACCGTTAAGTTATTTGAAAGATTATTTTACTTACGCAACTATAACGTCGCTAGATGTAGAACGTTCGTTTTCGGCATACAAAAACACTTTTTTCTTCACGCCGCACTCACTTTGCCGAAACAACTTTGGAAACATATCTAATGCTACAAATATTAAATAGACATTATCCACTTTGTGATTTCACGGAGGACTCTTAAAACGGTAAGTGTTTGAGCACGTATCACATTTAATTTATTTTGTGTAAACTTTTATGCGTCCGCCACTGGCTTTCAGCGCAGTTGCGTTGCTCTAATTTGAACAAATACTTATGAGCGGTAGTACTATTTTCGCAAATCGAAATAAATATCTGAACCAAATTTAAACTAGCAGTTTATAATATGTTTTTATTAGTAGCTCTTTGTTCAATGAAATTTTTGTTTATACCAATATAATCACATTTGTACGTATTTGTGCACTTTAAATCCCACAGAAAAGTAATAATGAACCTCTACACCAGACTATGAGAGACAATATTTAATATCAGAAACGTTAAAATGAATCGTAAAGGACACTTCAGCGTTATGAGAAAAGTTTCAACGCCATCTATATCGTATCGAGAGAAATATAAAGTCTATTTTATTGCGATAGCAACTGCACTATCTCAATTTCGCAAATCGATTGTCTGTTTACAATCCTTGCACTCTCGATATTAGGTTTTAGAATTGCCGTCTATTAGAAATTCCGAATCCACACTAATCTGCAACTACATTTCTACTGACGAAAATCTTGTCGGAAATAGGAGTAAACCTTTTCCGGAGATAAAATATACAATGAAGACGTGAAGCGATCGTCGAAAAGCGCATGGCCACTCGGGATTCCGGGCGTCGGAATGATTCCGGGAGAACCGGTAGGAACAACTCGAATTCCGGGACAAATGAAGATTGTTCCGGGACGCACAATGCAAAGGCGGCTCGGAGGAAGTCCCATTCAAGCGTCAGGGGTTCCTTTTCTTTTACCTCCCTAGGATTAAAAAGGGCGAATTCACAAAGGGCTTTTTTTTACATAACCTACTGCAACGGGAAAGCGATGAAAGTCTAATATTTACAAAGGTGAAATTAAAAGGGATGAATCCGTCGTGGAGAAAAACCTCAATAGAAAGAAGTGAAATGAAAGGGGAAAGGAAATCGATTGATAATTTCGCGGTAATCTTCCAGAAAACCTTCTTTATTTCTATTCGGAGAAGGCGCTGAGTTTACTTTCGATTGCCCTTTCCTACTACCACACCAGCTTCACCACGGAATAGAAAGGAGAAATAAAAGACTCCTGATGGGAGAGAAGAAAAATAATTTGCAAGTTAATTAGTCGATTTAATTTCTTGCGAGGCCTCGCTTTTGTCCGCTGAGCGCCGCGAAAATTATTAGATTGGGGAATAAGAGGAGATCCTCAAAAGAAAAGTCCGATGGTAAAAAAAGAAGCAAAAAAAAGAGGAGGCAGATGTTGATTCGACCTCTCTCTGGAAATTGGAACCGAACACAGAGTGGATTTGAGAAACGAGAAATTAGGGAACAATTTGCCGAAAGCACGAATCGCCCTCAAAAAAGAAGGGTAGTGAGAGAAGATGATGAAATTGTAATAGCAGCCTTTTTTGCATTTGATAATTAAATGAAGAGATGGGAAAGATACACTGTGATGGTGTATTAAAAATTAATTAATTAATTTTACTGAAAGGTGTCATCTTTGGAAGATGGTTGGGATTGATAAACAAGGCTTTCGTAATGAAATTACTAACGACAAGAAGATTATTTCATAAATAACACGTCAACATCGTATCGGCAAGATCCTACAGCATACGAGAATGATACGATAAGTACCTGGGTTTGGAGACAGATGGTGTTTAGTGTCAAAATCTGCATTAGTGACTGTGAGTAATATTATTTAATTGACGTCTGTCAAAATGTCGAAGAAATTCATCGTGTAGTGTTATTTTAAGAGCTGGTAAAAGTGGGCAAGTTCGTGTATTTCTGGAACCATGGAAAAAGAAAGGTCAGTGATTCGATTTCTCTTTTCGGATGGGAAAACGAATACGGCAATCAAAGAGAAGTTGGGTGCTGTTTATAAGGACCATGCACCTTCGATATAAGATCCCAAAAGTAACACCATGTTGATTCAAATTATAATGTTCAATATTAACGTTTTGTTTCGTATTTTTAAAGTTTTTTAATCCATATGTGTACTTCATTGGAAGTAATTTAAGTGAAAAGATCGCTGTATTCGCCAATCCGAACAATAATATGTATTTCCCTATTCAAATATGAATAATAGGACATTCCTAATGGCTAACCTCAACAAAAACAATCTGTATATACTAAGAACCATATATAAGCAATACACATGACGTATGTTTGTCACCGCGTGACTACGTTCATGATTTATGTGTTTTTTCCTGTTGATCCTCTGTCTCTTCGCCTATATCTCTAATGCTGGTGGAAAACGCGACGGCTATGGACCGTGTTTTGTTTTCTGTTTTGCGTTTCGGCTTCCGGACGTTGAGATGCGCGTTTTTCGCCAAAGGGACAGGTTCCTACTGGGTAATATGTGTGGAAGCGTGTGGCCAGAGATTGGGACATCATGGGACTGGTGTCGCAGGGTAAAATTTATTGCAGTATCCTGAAATCGTCTTTCTGGAATCGGTCGTGCTGTTTATTTACTTTTTTGTTTTGTTTTTTTTTTCTTTTTGGACGAATCAAAGGAAAATGAGAAATGGTTTCTTGATGTTTACTTACTGGAAAGAAATGTAAGAAAATATTTCTTTGAAAAGTACATGGGATATTCTCAAAGTTGATACATTTATTGTAGAACTTTTAAAAATAAATTTATTTAGCAAGATATTAAAAACCATTATGATCGTGTTGGTATTTTTTGTTTGTTTGTTTGTGAATGACAATATAAATGTTTGTTTTATAGCAATTTGTACAAGCATTGTAGTCACAAGGTCATCCCTTCAATGGCTTTACTTCAATGAGAAATTAAAATTTTACTCAAATTATTTTAGTTACAGACGAAGGCACATTTACAATAAATCCTCGGCTGAAATGTCTTAACTATTTACTATTTTGGTGATCTGTGCGTTAATTCAAATGTTATTTTCCTTTGTGGCTAAAAGAGGAACATGTGATAGTATTTTTTGTCTTTTAACGAGTCAAAGAATGTCAAAAAACAAAATCAAGTTACAATGTGTATTTTTATGCTGATTATTTTTTATATGATTTAATTTAAATTTGGGCGGAATTATTAATTTTCATTTTAATACAATTAAATACATAATCACTCTTGTGTATACAACATGAAGGTTATTATCGCATCTTAATTGCAAATAAATGTTATTCTCCTTGACATACTTACGTAATTTCAAACAATCTAACAACGTCTTCATCGTTCCTCTTCGAATTGCCAACACGGAATTCCCAGTCCTTGTCATTATTGAAAGCAGAAATCTACAAGCAATTTTTTTTAATATACAGGGTGAGCCGGTAGGAATAGACCAACCACCAAGAAAGTATTATACACGTGAAAATAATGTAAAAAAGCTCATATGTTCTTATTCGATTTCTTTATACAGTTTGTAAATTATAGAACTTACTACGGAAGGCTTCTGTACCTCCATCATAAAACAATACTTTTTCCTATTATGGTATTCGTTTCGTCAGTGCTCATTCAAATATGTATGCGTGTTAATTGTAAAACTTTATTTTTTATAGAAATCATTACTTTATCTATAGCTTTTCGCGACAGTGAATAAAAACGAATTTTATACACGAAAAAATAGTTTAGCGAGGCGAAGCAGAGTGCGATAATGTTTTTGAGTGGATAAAATTTCTTTTTCTACGACTATTAAATAATAGGTTCATTTTCGACGCACTTTCCTCTAAGTAATAATTAGAGTTTGCGTGTATGAGGCATGTTATGTGAAGAAGAGTCGGAAAGCATATTTTCAACATCCCACCAACTCTCAGCATTGTTGCGGCTCCGTCAGTAACGAACATTGTAACTTGGGTTCTTGTGATACAAAATTCTTTCAACGAATCTTTTATTATCTTGACAACGGCTTCTGCATTAGTTTTCTGAATCCTTTTACTGGATAACAACAATGAAACTGGTGGACCATCACGTTTTAAAGGACGCGCTACAACATGAATGACGCTGTGTTTCTGAGCATCAGTTGTTTCATCCACACATAGGCAGATTCTCCTATTTCTCAACTCCTCTTTTATACATTCCTTTACTGTACCTTGCACATGTGGCAATTTGTATCGTAATTGCATAGATGTTGGCAGCTTCCATGAGGGAACGTACTTAACCCAAAAAAGACGAAAGTGTTCACTGGATACTAGATGTTGTACACACTTAACATAAAAATAAAATCATATAAAAATTGCCAGTATGGAATACTGTTTCTCAAATTCAATACATGACGCTTACTTTTACAATGTTTTCTACATTCAAACCTTTCGCGACTTAGCAATCCGCTATTGTATATTGTGCAATAAATATGCGGACTTCTATATTCTAATCCAGGGAAATGCCTGAGATATTTATTCACATTCGAAGGGAACGTTGCACCCTTTGGGCGCCCCATCACCGCGTACTTATTTGGCGTGCAGCGTGCAACGTAGTATCGTTTTGAACTCTCTCGCGGTACTGTCGAGATCGACTACGAGTTGAAAATTGCCCCTACGCACGCCGCTACCGCTACGCTACTGCCATCCGGTACCATCTTTTTAACAAACTCTAGTCATCAGACTTACGCGACTTCCAAATATTGATATTTTGAGATCATTTAACAACTTATTGCCATATTGCAGTGCCAGTCTATAGAAAGTACCGTTTTCAACAAGATGACACTAAAAACATAATTTCATTAAAAGTGGACTTAGGCAAATTACATATTTTACAATAAAAAAACATGTAGATAAAACAAATAATTAATAGTTATTTTAAATAGAACTAAAGTACAAAATAACTTCAAAACAGGCGTCAATATAATATATTTGCAGTGGTGACGGCACTGATATGGCTTACCCATCGCTAGTCGATGCAAGGTTACCTAAAATGTGGGCCTGTGTAATCATATCCCAACACCGCTAATAGGCCATCGTCGTGAATTATTCTGTATGTATTGCCGTCTTTATAAGTATATTTTTATAGCAGTAAATGTTAACCTATTTTAAGATCCTTTTCTTATAAAAATATACTATTTCGCAGTGTATATACATAGATTAAATTCCCTCTATCTTTATTTTACGTATTCGTGCCAAATTGGACCGCTGTAGTATCACGGGTTCATTTAAGCGATAACATCGAATCTAAACAAACCAACTGGTGAAACAATTAACAAGCATTCCCCCTTGGAAATCTCTATGTGTATATATACATCTATAACTATTACAAACGACGGGGGATAATAATAAAATATCGATTACGAACCGAATACGAGAACCGGGCTATTCTCAAATTCTCCACTGTTATAGTATTGTTTACAGCTCTTATATAAATAGTGAAAACCTTAGGAGGTAAAGCTGCGAATAAACAGATCTAAAACAAATATTATTCAGGGTTCGAGGATGAATACTATATACACTACGATCCTTGTTCCGTGTCTCCTTCTAGCTCACGTTTAACTTGGACGCGTTGTCCCGTCTATACTTGCAATGCTATTACTATGACTGCTGCTACTAAACTGCTAACGGCCTTTTGCGGCCCGATAAGTACCCTCCGCACAATACCAAGTTATAATAGCCTATTAGCCGGGGAATCATTGTTGTTATGGCTATATAATCCTTCGGAAAATTACAACTTCGAACTATTTCGTAATAGAATATAGTAAACCGGAGATTCGGAAACAAATTTTTAAGTATGTGCAGACCGCTATTAATTTAATATGATGATGATTTGATGAGAAGTTAGACTCAAAATATACAAAAAGACATTTATTCTAGGCGAGAGAGTGATAGTAACAAAGTCATGGAACACTTTACATACAAAATTTACATGCTAAGCTAAGAAGTTAATACGCCCCGTCACCAGACACTTAAAAAAAAAAACAGGAAAAGACTGGATTCAGTATAGTACGTGTTTCCATGATAATTTCACAACATAAGACAATTTTTGTTTATATCACAGCGTCCCCAAACAAACGATTTCATCAATACCAATCTCAGCAACACCAAAGATCCCCAGAAAATTTATTCCGCTCGATATCAAACGGCCATTTTCAAGTATCCCATGTACGGGACTCGTTTCGTAACGTTTCGCTTTAGATTCAATTAGAATGTGACGATGATTTATAGTATTACAACGTTGGCAGAACCATGGAGGCCGGGCAACGGTCGCGTTATTTCAAACTTGGCCCTCGCGAATATAGCAGACACATTGGTCAGAGCGATTGCCGGGCATAAATCATGCACCTCCGGACCGCTGGCGACGGAAGCGCTCTCGAAATCCGGCCCGGAGTCCCGGAATAGCTCACCCAAAAGCAGAAAAAATCATCCAACGCTAACGCATTTGCTACTTTCTGCAGTTGCGGTGAAAAATATATTTTGGAAATAAGAAGGAAAAGGATTTTAGGTACCTGATATTGAAATATCTCTAGTTTTTTTTTTCGATTCGCGAATTTTAAAACGTTAAATGTGGACGAAATGAATTCGGGTGTGATATATTCGTACTAAAAATCCGTAGAATTTTTTCAACTAAAACGTGATTTATTGACCCCTCTTGAAGCCATTGGAACATTACCGTCAAAAACAGGTATTGGATAAAATTTATTAGTTGGATAACACAATGGAATAAAATTTACCCAACTACCTAAAAATTTTTATGATATTTTGCGGAAATACCACAGAGGCAATGTTTTTGAACAACGGTATACCATAACAATTTTGAAACTGACGTTAATAATACATGTTAGGAAACCCCAAAAATCAATCAGGCATTTATAAAATATAATTTGAAGATCGTGGTCGTATATATTGCGCGGCAAGATTATGGAATTATTTTTCGAAAAAATGCTCGGACAAGTCAATTTTATTTTTTAAAAATAAACATTTTTACACCAATTGAAGTTTTCCAAAGTTATGACATCATCGACAATTTTTCTAACTGACAACTCTCGATTTTGTTCTATGGTAATAGATCATTTGATTGTCTAAAAACATCTATCACTCTTCAGTACAAAAAATGGTGTGATAAGATTGATAATGTTTCCTGGTTTATGTGTATACGGGATAAAGGTGACAGGTTCTAGGCTTTGCAGTAAAATACTATGTTTTCTAGTTCAAAAATCTGCGTGACAAAAAAGTGCCGCATCTTCAATCGTCGATCATCCAAAACCTTATTGTGGACTTTCTTGATGTTTTCATCTGAGGTTACAATTTTTGATCGTCTCTCACATGGATTATCCTCCAGAGATGTACGACCACGTTTGACTTTAGCTGCCCATTTCTTCATTGATGAAAGTAAAGGAGCAATGTCCCTATAAACCCTTACCAACTACGAAAGAATTTTCATTGGTGATGATCCGTCCAAAACGAAGAGTTTTATGACGGCACGGAACTCCAGTTTATCCTTTTCAATAAAACGCAGATGTCTGCTTTAAAAGCAAAGCGATTTCACAGATTAACTTGACATTTGACGTATGTACGTTGTTGTGGCAAGTATGGCAACATCACAAATATAAATTAGTTGATAGGAACGCAATCTTTGAGTTGGGCTAGAAAGTTTTCATCTTCCCCTTGTATTACGCCAAGTTAAAAATATCTTGATCTAATCAAAACAAAAAATTACTGTTTTGAAAAAGACCACAGCATTTCAAAGCGTGAATCGTTAATCATTATTTTTTTTGTGAGTTAGCATTACCCGTTGTACTTCCGGTTGCAAAATTGATATATCTCGCAACACGATCCCGACAAACATCCACCGTTCCTTTCCATCCATTTCCTTTTTCCTCCATCTTAATTCTTATTTTAAGACGAGCCACAACGACGTTCCTCATCCAACGACTATTACGATCGTAAAAAGTTACACTTATACACGTTAACTGTTTACCGGAGGTCCTGCCACGTTTCAAGCATCGAAAATAAAATAAAAGCCGTCCATTAGACATATAAATTACCGTCAGTTCCGTCGGGTTCAAGTTACAACCTCTATATAACGGACTAACACACTCCCAACGTAGGCGACGCAAAAACTAAGTCGGAAAAAAAGGAATAACGCTGATGCAGAAACGCAATATTAAGAGCGCCAGGCACATTTGCGGATATACTTCGCGAAACATCCGCTAGAGTTTGCTAGAGTCGAACGCGACGCCGTCTAGTTGCTGTAATATTAATTAAAATCTGGCGCGCTTCTGGAAAAACCGGATGTCCGGCGATAAGCTCGCCAGAGCTGTCGCGTTTGACGGAAAAAGCGGACCGCTGATACTGAAATTATTTAAAAATATGGAGGGGATTAAGATGTGGAGATATGAATGAGATAAACAAATTTTGACACCACGTTTCGTTATAACCGGAATTAAGTTTGTTATAGTTAGAAATGATGTTACTATTAAAGATATTCCCGGTCCAAATAGTTAGTTATGAGAATGAACTTGGAAAATCCAAAATAGGGTCGATTTTGTACCCAAAATCGAGTAAAATGTTAGCCTTTGCTGATGGCCATTTTAAATAATAAGGTTAGCTTCGAAACTATGAGTGAAACCTTCACCATGAAACATCCTTTCCAAAGATATGATAACTTTATATCATTTCGATGTAGTTTGTAGAGATCTTCTTTGAGATACTCTAGCGGTTCCCAACCTTTTTCTTCTTGCGAACCCCTTCCAAAAGCTAGAATAAATTAGCGAATCCCTTGTATAGTCATCGTGACAGTAAATAAAACAGTAAAATTGGGTTGTTAACTACAGGCAAATATTTATAAAACTAATGTAATATCATGGTTTAACCTACAAAAAATGAATACAATAAAAACAAAACATTTATCCTAGTTAACTTGAAAACAACGGAACTATCTTTAATGCAAATGATTTTTAGCTAAGCTTAAGTTAAACTTGAAAAAACCCTCAATGAAATATTTGTGGTTGCTTGGTGAAATAAGGAAATTTAAAATTTGGTTCGATGTTTGAAAATTTAACTGTTAGATTAAGTTACGCATTCAACCTTTATTTTTTAGGTTAATATTTGTTGAAAATCCTTTCCTACATAGATATCTTGTAGAAAAGGATATTACAACTATAATGGTGTTTTCTAACAAAACAGTCAATTGAAGAGCGATCTTTAAAAAAACAGTATTTAGGAAACTGTCAGAGGATGGATCAATGAGCTTTTCTTTTTCCAGTAAAGCTAAATCCACTTGTTCGATGTAGATATATTAGATCTATTAAAAAGCAGTCCTTGAAAGTTAATTGAAGCTGTTTGAGATGTTCTGTAGTATCTCTTTTAATATTCTCGTTAAATTGAGTTCCATATTCTAATAAAATGCTGCTGAGACAACCAAAACATTCCTACTCATTCTTCTCCAGATATTGAATCCAAAATTTCTTTAACATGGCTTCTATATTCTCTCATGTATAGTACACTGGAAATAGTGAGACCTGTTCTTTGTATGCCAAGTTTTTGCAGCCAAAGAATTTCAAATATACAAGATGACAAATGAAATAGATGGTCAAAAAAAATGTTTGAACTTCAGACTTCAATTCAAGCAAGCGAATCAAAACTTTACCATGAGGGTGCCATCTAACTTCAGTATGAAATAGTAAAGAAACGTGAAGTCTTCCAAAATCCTCACAAAGCAAATGGAATAGACGAAAGTTCGTAACGAACCACCGGAAATTACTGAGATACACCAATGTATCAAAATAAACCCTGCTTTTTGCCCTAGTTCTAGAACGTTTGGAAGTGTGCGGTTTTTCCAATGAAGTTGAAAATCGGGGTTTTACCGGTCATGTAAGAAATACACTCTTTTTTCCACTTGAATTCGATCATAGGGTTGACATTAGAATTTTCGAAATGTGAATTGATATCAGACGCCAAATCGTAAAATAATAGCTCTGTTTGCCATGTACCACATGTACTAAAAAGTCCGAGGCCTCACTTAGAGATGACGTGACTATCTCAACATTTTTATGTTTATTGAATAGTACCAACCTTAACTAGTCTTCAGTCAAAATTTAATGACATTTCGTCGATGAGTTTACGAATTACAGCCATTAGACTACTTTTGCTGTTTGAAAAAAATGGATCCCAAAGAATTTCATGTTTTGATTAAACATTAATTTGAATGGGGAAGAATACTGCCCGGCCAAAGAATGGCTTGTTGTGGCAGGTCTTCTCCATCGTATACAACAGTAAAGAAATGCTGAAGGTTTAGTTCATCCAAATGAGAGAGTTACTGAAGAAAATGTCAAAAAAAGCATTGTACTGTTTTGGATGACCGAAAAATTAAAGTGAGATAGCTGACATCATGAAGATATCATCAGCACGATGGGTGCCGCGTTCTGTAACAATCAACCAGAAGCAGCAGCGTGTTAATGATTCGGAGCATACTTTGGCGTTGTTTCAACGTAATCCAACGAAATTTTTGCATCGATTCTTGACAATTAATGAAACATGGATCCATTATTACACACCGGAGTCCAAAGTCTGCAGAGTGGTCGCAAGCGGGTGAAATCCAACAGAAGCCCCCAATTCAACCGGCAAGATTATGGCCAGTATTTTTTAGGAGGCGCATAGCATAATATTCATTTGAAGAAAGGAAGAACAAACGATCGCATTTGAAGAAGAAAAAATCAAGTTTCGTCATGACAACGTACTGGCGCACTCATCCATAAAAGCGATGGTAAAAAATTGGATTCTTTGGGTTATGAATTGCTTCCTCGCCCACAGTATTCTCCTGGTAAAGAGATTTCACAACAATGAGGAGGTCATGTCGAAGACGGAGACCTATCTTGCAGAGTTTGACAAATCGCATTATTCCAAAAGTAACAAAATGTTAGAGGACCGTTGGAAGAAGTGCATTTCGCTTCATGGAGATTATGCTAAGAAATAAAAATGATTTCACATGCAAAAATTGTTTTCTTTTCCTTGGTACCCCACGTAGTATAGAGTTATATGGAAACTCTGCCAGGTCTATACAACCAACACATACGAACACAGAAACGTCTCGCTGTTGTTCCCGCTTAATATGATTCCTCTTATCGAGTTATCGACCATACGTGGTCTATCATTAGTTCTATTAACGAGACGTCCAGTGTACGATGTACAGCTAACATCTAACTCGTCGTAATTCACTTACTCGCCACGCTAATAGTTGCGGTCAGCGCATTATCTCTTGGAATGAGTGACCGCCGTCGAGTAATTAACACCTCGCACTTCTCGATTCAGGAACATGGTACGCGGTTGACAATGAAGCATCATGACGGTTTGTGGTATCATGATAGATGTCCCTGGATTCCGATTTTCGTTTCGGAATGGTCTGGTTTAACGATAACTAGATTGTTAATGCGGAGGATTATTGGAATAATCCGCTCTATAGAAAATGAAAAACATACATATAAGCAACTAAAGTAAGCAAAAAAAAAAACTTTTCTAGTCGGACGAACACCCACACTAGACAAGAGGGAAGAATCATCTAACCGTCTGGGATACTAACGTCTGGTGTGGTTTAATAGGACCTTATTTTTTAACCTATGAGTTAATTTCAACGTTAGAGCGTTTTCCGTTACCCTTGCGACAGACCTTGTTCTTCCAATTGGATGGAGTACCAACTCATAATACTTTCATTGTCATATAGTACCTGAATGGAACATTTATGCAGCGCTTAATTGCTACTTGTAGACCATTACATTGACCGCTGGTATCACCTAATCTTACATCAATTTACTTGGATGGATAAACTGCAGCTGGTATCTCTATGAGTATAGACCTAGAAAATTTGTTGGGGTGGGTAAACTGCAGCTGGTATCCTTATGAGTATAGACCTAGAAAATTTGCTGGGGTGGGTAAACTGCAGCTGGTATCCCTATGTGTATACTGGAAAACTGTTTCTTCCCAAGCCCTTGAGGTTTGGGTTTGTCAGCTAGTTGTCATATAGTACCTGAACGGAACATTTATCCAACGCTTAATTGCTATTCGTGGATCATTGCAACGGCCATTGATATCACCTAATCTTACACCATTTGATTATTTTTTATGGATCCATCTTAAGACGGCAGTCTATACAAATCTTCCTCCAAACGTCGAGAATAGAAAAAACAAAATCAGGCTGGCTTGCAAGGAGTTAACATCCGATATAATACATAAATTAACAAATAAAGAACTGAGGAAGAGATTAGAGGCATATGTTACACAGAATAATGACAATTTTGAGCAATTTATTAAATATGCTACTATTTATTGCAGTTCTACCTAGTTACCTAATAACAAAATCAGACTTTTTAAACCTTGTAGCTTTTTTTTGTTTTTGTTAACACTATTCAGCTGTTTCGATTCAACTTATTAAAAAACTTTTTATGACTACAGCCCGGTAACTGGATTCTCCCAAACTCCTACGATAATTTCACACAGAGTGTCCTGTTATTCGTCAACCACCGGAGCCAATTCTTACACGTTGGGGAACATGGTTGCAGGCAGCTTTTTATTATGTTGAACATTTGAAAATAGTAAAAGTTGTTGTTGCACAATTCAATCCTGCCGAAGCTGCAGCTATTAAGGAGAGCCAGTCGAAATTTCAAGATATTTCCGTTCAAACAGATTTAAAAAATATTCGTAGCTACTATAAAGGATTAGCTGACGCAATAGACCAATTACAAAATAGATCGTTATCATTATTGGAGTCTCTGCAAATTATGGACGGAGTGCATACACAGCTACGGACTATACATGATGCAAAATATAATCGTGTTTTAGAAAAGTTCGAGAGTGTGCTACAGAAAGATCCCGATTTTAGCCCACTAAAACAAATTTGTGATGGTGTATCGACGGTGTATGACTAAGTACAAAGAGTATTTTAATCATGCATGTTATAACATCGGTAGATGTTGAACGCTCTTTTTCAAAATATAAACTCATTTTCTCACCACGGCGAACATCGCTCACCGAGACAACTGTGGAAACACATCTAATGGTGTCAACTTTTTGCCACTCTTATCCATATGATGTTAATACTGATAATGGTGCTTCTAGTTTTACTGTTCCGTAGCCAAGGCTACTTAAAAGGGTGAGCGTTTCACTACTTTTCACATATTATAATTATGTATTAGTTCTGTTATTTTTTTTCTATTTTCTTACTATTGTTTTTGTATCCTAGGCAGGTACGGCTATGGCACGGCTCCCGGTTACCGAGCTCTATTTATGACCGCAGATGTTTTGTTTTTTTTTATAGCGGTCTTAAACACTTAGAAATTTTTTTACCCACAAAAATGTGTATATGGTATTTCTTTATAAGTTGTAGTACATTGATCCCTCAGGCCTTAAAAAAAAAAAAAACTATTTTTCGTGTCAGGTTCCGGTTTAACAACAAATGAAAAAAAAAACATTTGAAAGTACTGCCATATAACACGCATTATCTGAAACAAAAAAAATCGTTTCTTTGTAAATTTCAAGATCATGAAGAAAGACACTGTATTCACTTCTTTTCAATAATAATTTAATTTTAAAAACATTTATTGATTTGATTGAATGCAAAATAATTATCAGATTACTTATCTTATTTAATTGACCTGATTGTACAATCAGAAAACAACATGTTGACGTATTGTTTTAGTAAATCTATAATTGGCAATGTATAAATAGTAAATCCCAATGTTTATTCATGTGAAAAATATTCGAAACCGTGTATTAAAAATATCCCATGCGAGATTTGCATTATTCAAAGTAAAATGACAACAAAATACGATTAATTAAACCTATCGTAACGTGTAGATTTAAATTCATTACGGATACCGACAAAAAACCATTTGTTATACCTTCCCTATTTACTATTAACGGTAATTCAGTTAATGGAGAATATGCATGTGTAACATTGGTGGAATCAAATATTCAAATACAAGCTATAGTACATGTTGGCGGCAATTAAAACGTCAAACTTGGAATTATAGCTGTAACGAAGCCTAAACTAATCGTAATTAATATAGTGCAAAAAACAATACATCACCGAAAGATTTTAACGATTGCAATCGTTTAAACGGCATCGCGATACATTATGGCCTGCTAGAGGGGCAGGCAATTAATAAAATTAACTGTGCTACTACTGTGGTAGTACTTAGTTAGCGATTTTCGACTGTTGAATAAATTAGAGCTGGTTGATATTAAACGTTTCGAATGCAAACACATCAAAGCTAGTTGGCTGCGCGCCTGTTTGATCATGCAATTCTACAATGTCAAGTTGAATAAAGTTTAAACGATCACATGAGAACTTGAATCAAGTTTAGAGAAGATTTCGTTCAAATATTTTATCTGAGGAATAGGAAAGTTGTATGAAATTATACAGGGTGTTAAACAAAACCGTTTAAATATTTAAGGGGCATATATTACGATTAAAAAAAAGTAAAAAAGCCCTAATGAACATGGGTCCGCGAAACAACCGTTTTCGAGATAAGTGCAATTGTTTTTTTTGTTTTTTTTTTCATTTTTTAGTGTTTAGCGCTACAGAACACGATAATCACAGATGTTCCAGATGTCCTCCTTCCATTTCAACACAGGATGTACATCTCCTTAAGAAGGAACTCCGCATCCTTTCCAAAAAGCCCGGTTTTGTTTAAATTGTTTGACAACATTGTTCAATTCGCTGTTGCAACTCGGTTTCGTACACTAAACTTTTCAAGTAAGCCCAAATACAAAAATCTAAAGGATTTAGGTCGGGAGACCTAGCAGGCCATGGAATGGAACCCTCTCGACTTATCCATCTCCTCTGAAATGTTTCGCTCAGGTAACAGCAAGCGTAAAATGCGGCGGTGCCCCATCTTGCATAAACCAAACATTCAATCTCCGATTTAGAGGGGCATCTTCCAAAAGTTCGGGCAAGGTGTTTACCAGAAAGTTAAGGTATGCAGGACCTGTTAAACGTTGTGGCAAAACAACCGGTCCTAATAACTGATCTCCTAAAATGCCTAGCCAGATATTCAGACTGAAACGCTGGATTCAAGAACAGCATGCGGATTTTCGTACGATCAAACGTGATTATTGTGGCAGTTGAAAATCCCATCTTTAGTGAAACCGGCTTCATCAGTGAAAAGGATGTTAGAAGAAAAATTCTAGAATATCTTTCTTGCTCGGTAGTTCTCCAAACAAGAGGACTACTTATGCCTACTTTAGCCGAAATTTTTCTCGAAATTCTGCGCTAGCCCAAACAATGGAGGACCCGCAGGATCGTCTTCCACCTAAACCAAGAGTACCGAGGATCCGGGACGTTGTTATCACCAATTGATCCACCTGGACTGACGAGGACGCATCTGCATCCAACCCTACAGGAAGATACACTAGTGAAAGAGTATACCAGTTCGTGAAAATGACGGGTAGACATTGTGCAATTGCTAAGTGTTCCAATTATGATATGAAATCATTAATTGCAACCTATTACAATTACGGGACAATACCTTTTGTACCAATAGATCCCAAAAAGAGAACAATAAAGACCTCTACCTCCGTTGAAAGTGAGGCTAGTAGACTATCGCATTGCGTAAAGTCCACAAGCGATGGAATTCGATATTTCCGCTGTAAAAAAGAACCTATAGAACCAATTCTATCGTATAAAAACCCGAGTTTGCCTTGAAGTGGTGAATTAATGATAGTAACCTCGATTTGTGTAGCCGGTTATGTGCGTCAATACGAACAATTGTCGTATTTACCGTTGGGCTCGTTGCAATTACGGAAAATTTGTTATATCATTCGACTTATGTGAAAATAATTGCTAATAACCAATAAAAACTGTGTGCATGTACGAACGTAGTGCAATTGATCGTGAATGGAATTAGATGAGTTCAGTTTGATTGCCGGTTGATAAAAAAGGAACCGGTATGGAGATGTTGACGCAAAACGTTTTTCATATATCATTAGAATCATTATCGTCGATTTAGCTTCAAGATGTTTATTATGGTTATAATTTCTTAATCTATAGAGTGACTTTTTGCCGGAATACTATTAGGTACAACCAGACAAGGCTATATTTGTGTAAAAATCATCGTTATGTTGGCTTCAACTAATATTATTTTTCTTTTTCAGGTAAATATATTAACGAATTTACCACCGAATCACTAAAACTAAACTTAGAGAGATATACCACTGCATAAATGTAAGTATTATTCTACATATTACCTATGACATTTTGATTTAAACCACGCTACTTTTAACGAAATCAAATAATCCTGAAACTCTTAATACCACTTCAATAAATAACAACAAAAGAAACCGTTCAATTTCAAAAAACGCGTCAATTGCAATATTCCCCCTAAACCAGACAGATCGAAACCCATTCAGACTTGATACCTATGGATCAAAAAAGAAATGAACGTTGATGAAATGCTGAAACAAAAACAATCAACCCACGTGCGACTATATGGCACGGCAAACCGCTGTCATTTCAAACCGGAGAAAGGGCTTCAGCGTGTAACATGGTTAACGTTTTAAAATCTCGACAAAAACGAGTCTCGTCGTCCATTCATGTTGATGGTGATGTTTGTCGGACCTCCACTTTTACCGTTTTCAGTTACGGCAGAGAGACATCGAGCGGAAAGGGTAGTTGACGCGTTCGATGCTATGGTATGAAATAAAATTGTGAATTTAAACTGTCATAGAGGGAATGAGTTTTATATTCAGATCTATAGGGCGTTATAGGAGAGTTCTTGGAAATGATCTAGAACTCAAAAGTGTTTTTTTGAAACACTAACAGGAGCCTCTTATTTTTAAGAAAAGTACAATATAATGAGCAAAGACGAAAGTCAGTTAGGATCGAGGCGTGGCTTACAGGGAAACACAGGTAAGTGCATCTCACCGATTTAGATGAAACTTTGTGGGTTTATAGGCCGATCTAGTGAAAGAACAACGGTAACTGTCTTGGCTGCCCAATCGCCCACTGGCGGGGTGTAAAGCAGCCCAAGCTCAACACTATCCCTCGTTGTTTGACTCAATAGCTCAGAAACTATGAGAGATATAAAAAAAAAGTTAAGACAAGATTTAAACTGTTCTATTATATGCTCATAACGATGAGGAAAATCTGAAATTAACTATATCTATATATGTACGGCGAGAGAGCGAGGAGGGGATTGAGTGGAATCCAATCGATTCGATGCGGGTAGCGTGTTAGTACTTTTAACAACGTTGAGATGTAGACTTACTGTGCAAGAACGCACGTAATAATTTAAAGTCATGGTCGCCTAGAAATGAGAATTTCACATATTTATTTTGTATGAATTCTAAAGACGAAAATAAAAACAGATTCTGATGAAATAAAAGAAAAGAAAAATTAATACACTAAAAATTCTTGTGATGTGCTACATCGGTAACCGTCGTGAGCCATCGACTGCCGCTAACCCCTCCGCTTGTGGTAAATCACCTATTCGCGTTTACCGTTGTCACATGTACGCTTTTTCGTATAGCTAGACATTTTCTTTCCTTATGTGTATACATGTAAATTCTACGTAGCTTCTATATTTTTGTAGTATATAAAACTTCTGAAATTTACAAAAAAAATAAGGGAGTGTGGGGTTGTTTCCCTAAATAAATATTCGTTATAGAAAAAATATTTACGTCATCATTAAGGGCATGTAAAACAGTTTAAATCTTGTCTTATCTTTTTTTCTTGATATCTCTCATGGTTTCTGAGCTATTGAGCCAAACAACGAAGGATAGTGTTGAGCTTGGGGTGTTTTACATTCGGCCAGTGGGCGATTGGGCAGCTAAGATAGTTACCGTTGTTCTTACACTAAATGGGTCTATAAACCTGTGTTTCCTTGTTAGCAATGTGTCAGTATTGGAAGGGACAGAGGCGCCATCGCATATGCATTCTATCGTTATCTAAAGACAACGATAGAATGATGTACGTGACCTAGCCAATGCATATGCGATGCCGCCTCTCTGCTCCTACTAATTCTGACGTATTGCTGTGGCGCTCTCAGTCACGCCTTGCTCCTAACTGACTTTCGTCTTTGATATGCACTTTAGTGGACTTTAAACGTCTTTTAGAATTATAGAAAATAATTATTGGGATGAATCATACAATGTACAATTGTATCTTGTGAATTATTTTGTAGTACATGAAGCCCTTAATTTGGACACTACGTGAATGAACTGCCATTAGTGCAAACGGTAACACAAGCTCGCCACTGCATCCCTCTCAATACAACATTTTGATTTAGCAGGTTAAAGACTTATTTTCCTGTCGTTCATTCCTTCAATTCATAGCAAAAAAACAACTGAGAAAAATTAAATTAGTTAAACTTTATCGATGACTTTCATCAATTTGCAAGACTCACACGTTTTCACGTTCATTTTTGCTTCAGTGAACTGTTCCCGAAATGTCTTGAATTTTACGAGAAATCGTGCTCTTAATTTCTTTGATGGCTTCATCGCTAATCATTGTGCTAATCATCAATGGCAATTTTCAAGGCTGGTAAAATGATATTTCCGACATTAAAATGTGTTTCTTTTCTTTGCCAAAATCTGGCTAATCTTGTAACTAGCTTCCCCGAGAATTGAGTAAAATTTCTTCAGCATTTTTGATTGAATTTTTAAAATATTTTTTAGCATATCTTAGGTTGCGGATGATTTGTTATTACATAAATAAATTACTGAGAAATATCGCTTCATTTGAGAGTATTGTTGAAGAAACCATACGAAAAAGAAGCCAATTGTCTTTTCCCGATAATTTTTTTTATTTAGCGACATACAATTTAGTAAACACCATCCTGAAAGATCAAAAAAATATAAGACAAGAACATATTTTTTTCTCCTGGAAAAAATAAACAAAAACGCAGGTTAGAAGTAAGATAAATCTCCAACGACTAAATTGAAACGTATTCACTTTCTGCTCTTCCGCTGTAAATCTCATCACAAAAATTACATTAACACCCGAGATATTCTTTAAGGTTGAAAGCAAGCGACACAAAAACAGGAAAAAGGGAGCGTCCATGACGTAGGAGACGGCGAAGGCCGCACAAGGAGTGGAAAAACCCGCAAGGAGAAGGAAAAAAGAGAAAAATCGCTTTCGGACGATTATTCCCAACCAACGTAAACAGAAATATTTCATCTATTCGCGCGGCGTCATTAAAATACGCCCCCCACGCATTGCGGGGTGGCTAGGGGTGAATTTCGAACGCGAAGCTGCAAGTTACAGCTGTCATAAATCACATGTTCCCCCCCACTTCGATCCCAGGCTTTAACTTTCTTTTCGACCTAGATTTTGATGTCCCTCGCTTTTTGGGGAGCCTGGGGATGAAGTAGGGGAACTCTAAGGGGGCGTGTTATTAATATTTGCTGGTCGTATGACCATTAGAGTGTTGTGCTTATTGTTTTTTCGCTGTTGTTTTGACACGAATCGTTTATCTGGTTCATATAATGATGTACACGAGTGTACATTTTGTGGTATACCCCGTAATATTTTTTATAATACTATAGTGCAGCACAAGTTTATCATCGGTTTCTGAAACGTGTTACAACGCCTTTGTATGACTTTTTTTTAATCAAATGAGAAATATGAGAAAAACTAAATTCTACTTCTTTAGAAAAGATCAACTAACTTCTTATTGGATTTCAATTTAGACGAAATCAATATTTGTTTTTTATTTCATTTATAACCAGCAAAAATTAACTCCTCGAGATCGACTGAATTCCAAAGACGGTAACCGCATAGTGAGACGTTCACTGACCCATCTGCATAGTAGAACCGACAAGCAATCTCAGTCAGGTATCTAGAAAAGGTTGAATTTCGTCTGGTATTATTTTTAAAACGTAGAACCGCATTCTCCTTTACGTGCTTTTTTGCACAGTTAAATTTATTTGGCATTCTAGATAGAGGAACGCGTAATATACAAGGTTATTCGTAAGTTACGTTTTAACAAACGAATATGGAAGACAACGCAATTTTTTACTCATTTAATAAATTTATTTCACGACATAGAAACACAGGTAAGTGAATCTCGCCGATTTAAATGAATCTTTGTGGATCTATAGATTTATATTTTCTAAAAATTACCTAACAAACCCCACTTGTCAATTCAAACCACTTAAACCCCATACAAGAACCAGCTTTGAACGTAACTTCCTCCAAGACGTACACCTTTTTAATATTAAATTTTAAAATTGGGGCATGTGTGCGTGATGAAGACTCGTGATGAACTACAAGCGAAACAGGGGAAAGACGGTACAGAGAAAAGTTTAATGAATTTATACGTAAAAAGGGCAACCTTTTTGAAACTTTCTTGTAGGCGCGAAGTTGTCGGATGAATAAGATTCGATTTTGCAATGGTTTTTATGAAGACTTTCGTACTATATGCAAAATAAATTTATAGATTTATTCCTGTGCGATGTGAAAATATGCCTAAGACGATGTGACGATGGATGTATGAAAGACTTTACTTCTTCTTTGTTGTAAGATGTGTTTTGCATGTTAGATGAGCTTGAGTAGAAAATTTGCAAGTTATGTGGAATGTGTGTATATTTTCTGTTGATATTCGTTTTCTATTGGGAGAAAAAGTGACGAGTTTCAATGGGTGGAATATTTAATCACGTACAATGTAAAAAATATTGTAAGAAGCTTGTGTTTATGATGAAATTTTCAAAATAAATTTCTGTTTGGGGTTTTCAAAACCACGCATTAAAATAGAATAAAGATGCGTTTGACCACGTCTCATTTGTTGGTTATATTTTGGGGATAGAAGTGACCTGCGTTCACGCAACGGAAACATTTTATATCGAATAGAGCCGTTTGTACATTCAAGCAAATTCAATCTGTTGTTCTTAAGATAAATATTTGTTTGATTCAAGAACTTTTTTTTCTCTCTGTACAAGAAACTACGATATTACCAACGGATTCTAAGGAATGCGTACATTTTTGGGTGGTCCAGATGTACTGTTATGCATAAGCATCCCAAAGCCATCTCCGTATATGCAACGTAATACATGCCCTTTACTCAAACAAGAGCCTTCTCCGATATCCTCCTATAAAAGATCCATTTTCAAATAAACAATCGTCAGATTCCTTGCTTCCTTTCAAAAAAGATCACTTGTAAGTCGCATACTAAAACAAGGCACTGTCGACGTTCCTACACGTTCGTCACGGTTATCCCACAGCAAGAGCAACCACGAACAGCGTTTGACGGCACTCGCTTTGATGATATTGTGGATGACGCTGGCACCTAGCTGCAGATGGCACCAGTCGCACGCCAAAGCTTTGTATGCTGTAGATAGATAGATAGCATGCAGGTAATATCTTGCTACGACCGCATGCACTGTAAAGCACACCCCATAGCAAATGCGTACGTACCTACGTAATTAATTTAATAATAAATACACATATTCGCAGATACATATTGTAATATACGCAGCAGAGGCGCCCTCTGTATAATTGAGAGGGTGGAACAAGCAGGCACGCGCTTTCTCTTGGCAAAATTAAGGTATGTGCGTCGCGTAAGCTTAGCCATGTATTATCTACAGAGAAACAATCGTAATAAGTTGTGGATTCATCCCCTGTTATACAGTGGTGGTTATGTATCTAAGAACTCTTGGAAAATTCGTATGAAACAATTGGATAAATCATGTACTTCGGAAAAGGTACAATTTCAAACAAAAGAAAAACCCTACAAGAAGAAGAATAAGATCTTACTGCGGTAACTTCAGGAAAGAAATTAAAATCTTATATCTGCTTTGATGAAAGCTTTTGAGTTGGAAATCAATTAGGAAAAGAACATTATTTGAAATAAATGTGAATTATTTGTTATTTAAAGAATTATTCAAATCCCATTTAAATAATACTTACAATATAATGCCCCAAATCATAATTTTTAAAGTATGGAAGACGATGGCTTACTTCTATCATGGGTCAATAGAAAATTCATTGACGATCTCAAACGTTTGAAATAGTTGTGTCTATGGCTTTTCCAAAAACAAAAAAGCATATTGGGCACCTTATCTTATACAGTGTGGTCTTAAAGTGTACCCCTCCCCATGGCAAACAACACAGAGTATCGGCACACTCCTCCCAACACAAAATATTAATTAATTCGACATTTCGAGGGCTCTCTGGGCCTTCATTCTCAACCGGGTTACGGAATAATTCAACGAAAACAAAAAATAAATCTATTTCTACCATGCTTGTTTATCCCAACAATAACATTGACATGCAAGGTTTGTACAGAGTGAGAAGGTCCTTTGTTAATAAAATAGAACAAGACAAACGATAAGGTGCCATCTCGTCAACTCTGTTTTTCTTCCCTCCATACATTTTAAATCTAAACCATTCAATATGTACAGGACACGACGACCGAGTATTTTGTCAATGTAGCATGTTATTTAAGCTACAAGTTCGTTTTATCCCACTAAATCAAAAAGAGAAGAATAATGGACAGACGAGTTACCCCTGTTTAACAGATTGCTTTCCTTTTTTTTTATATGATACGTCTAATTTACGAAGGGAGGTTACTCTCTTAATCAATTTCAGGTTTCTTAATTTGATATTGTGTCTGGTTTCGTTTATGTGTTGTGCTATACTTGACGCTTCTATTTTGCCGTACCTGTAGCACCTAATATATTCATTGAATCTAATACCTATCGATCGTTTTGTTTGACCAGTATAGGCTTTGTCGCGATCATTACATACAATTTTATAAATCCCCGACCTTTCTTTCATGTCCGGTTTTTGAGTGCCCCCTAAAAACTTTACTAATACCTTTCAATACTCTATGGAAGGGAAGTTTTACAAATTTCTCGTCGCGGCTTTCTACCGGGATCAAGTTCCATTCTTCAAAGCAGTTTTTTTTAAATTTTGGAATAAAATTCTTCGACTGATTTCAAAAAATATATATAAATCAAAATATTCCATAGAATCCATTCTTCAATTACCACCCCCGCCATTTGCAAAAAAAAATAAAAAAACACCTACGTACCAATTTATCTATGGAATAGGTTTCGAGTGCTAGAAATATAATTGCTAAAATGTTTATTTTTAAAATACCACAGTTACTACGCACACTTAGAAAAACAGTCCGCATCCGGGTATAATTTATCCGTGACCAGGTAGATGGCGCTGCGGAACACCGAGCGGGCTTCCGTAACGTCACGTTCACCAGCAATGCATTAATTGATAGAGGTTGATAATTAAAACTTTCCACGGTGTCGGTGATCGAAGTGGAGCACATTTTCGAACGAAAACGAATGAAAAAACAACCAGGAATAAGAGAAAAGGAAAAATACCGCTGGGGATCGTTTACGGAAAAAGGAGAAACCGCAAAAAATCCTCTGCGGATGCCATAGGATGTGATCTGTTTGGGAAAATGGTGGAGTACCGCGATTTTAAAATAACACATGTAAATAGGTACAAGGATTTTTCAGTTGAAACATTATTCTGTTATTAAAGCGATCACTTATGTGTATCAGATTTGAACATTTAAGGTCAAAGGTAGATCATCTAAAAGTTCTTGTAGGAATATTTGCAGAATTGTCAAATATCATGGATTTATATTTTTCTCAAATATTGTAGGACCAACTAAACGGTTTTAGGTGTGCTGCTTGTTCCGTCTTTATTGTAACACCCTGTATATGTCTACCTACACCAGCCGAAAGAGATCATTAAATGGTATAGGTCCGCCATTGATACTTTTTTGCTATCTTTAATCGTTTAAAACTTATTTTGGAAAAACGAAATTTGAAGGGCAAATTTCATCCCTTAAATATGCACAAACTGACAAAGTGTCATTAGAATCGGCCTTTGTAAGGTCCATCCACGAAGATGCAGAGACCAGGATCATCATTATCGAGGGTGAAAATTAAGAAGTTGCTATCCAAATATCTTAAATTTTAATTTGTCATCACCTGTCAACTTTACCAATTTAAACAAACATCTCTATTTAGTAATAAAAAAGATATAAATCGATCTCACTATTCAGCGAAAAAAGACGTTTCTTCTTCTCTTTTTATCAGACATCAACTTAAACACTTTATAACAATGATCGTCCAACAAAAACTCAAATTTATTCCACACCGAGGATATTAAAAGAAATTCTTCTGTATATAGCCTTGTTTGGCTCTGAAAGAATTGTTAATCAAGCCTTCTGCGCTCTTCCCAACCCTCTTACAGCATTAAATTCAATTATTTCTTCGCCAGACGCCTTCTGGAATGTGGAGTGTGTTTTCCCTGGCAATCTTTTTTCGCCAGAAATATTCACGCACAAAAGAACCAAACGAAATCCCATTTACCCGTACCCCCAATCGAATATCAACACTTCTTCCGTCGCCACCATCACCGTCACGCGTTCGAAATAACCTCTCGGAGAAGTTGCGTGAAGTAGTATTTTGCGACCTCTCCCCTTCTCCTATTTTCGATTTACAAGCACTTTAGATTCTCTCTTCGTTTGCTTTCGCTGGTTCTTGATATAATAGAGTTCTTATATACAGAGTGAGGATTTTCTCTTCTAATTTTAATCTTGGGATCTAGAAAAATACATCGATTCCATTTTAAAGATATTTCCTTGGTTCCATACTTTATTCCAACCTTCTATAAAATAATATAGAAAAGAAGTGCAGTTGTATGTGCTTGATTTAAAGCCACTTTTGTTTAAGAAAAAATCAAAGACTTGCTAGATAGACTCTTCCATTGTGACGATTGTGGTTTGCTTCTCAGGATCATATCCATAAACCCAACTTTTGTTACCTGTGATGACCTTACAAAGGAAACCTGGTTCAATTCTTTCTGTTCTTTCAATCCTCAGATTCCTTCAATTCTCAGATGTCCATGCGACCCTGTTTCTGTACGTCGCTTAGTATTCGTGGCAAGAACTTTGCTGATAGCGTTCTCATGTCCAATTCTCCCAATAAAATCCGGTGACATGTGCCATAAAAGAATCCCAAGAATGTTACAGGTGTCTTGGATGCATTGCGAACAGCAAAGAAATATTCTGGTGTAATACCGAATGATGGTCGTCTGGAACGTTCATCGTCATCAACTGCTAATCAGCCATTTTGGAAATGTTTAAACCAGTCGTAATTTTGTGTCCTTTCCTCTATGTTATATCTAGCTTTTACATTTTTCTTCTGCTGGATTTTCTTTTGTCTGCCCGTCACGATGGACGAAACAGAATAGCTAACTTACTTCATAATAAAATCACCGCGACAAAGACTGCATGCTGAAGTCATCGTAGTGCTTTTGTCATTCATTTTAAAAGCACCCAACAGTAAAATTATTTCGTTACTTAAGAATTGAGGCAAAAAACACTACATTGATACACTGGGCAACAAAATTTCGAAAATGTTATGCTTCCAAGATTAAAATAGTGATTTCTTAATGAATTCCATGTATTGAACACCATTATGACTAAGAAAAGACTAAATTGGCTATGGTTTCTTTAGGATACCTTAATCTGCTTAGGACTTTTGCTTTCTTTTGGCCTGTCATTTGTAATTAATGAGGGGAGTATTTCTGATGAGTATCCAATAATAATCAGCCAGTATTAACATGGACCATTTACCCCGGAATCGTTCCTCCATCTTCACAATGCCCTGATGAAAGCATTCGCCGTGCTCATCACTGATTTGGCCTGCAGTTATTAAGGAAGAAATTCAAATGGGGGTTAGATAAGTGGATCTTTAAAGACATATTGCAGGCGAATTCATGAAGCAAAGCCAACATGCCCTCGATCAGCTCCTTGTAGCTTTTCGGTCTTCTCATTCTCAAGGGAGTTTTCTGCCAGTTGACACAACGCATCCCAAACCTGTATTCCTTTACTTTGAAGAAGTTTCTCAAAATTGAGATCTCTGAAGACTTGTTTAATCTAAGGCCTCACAAAAACGTCCTCTTTAATTTTGGCTTCACTGAGAGGGAGGAATTTTTCATGCAGGTACTTGAATGCTGGTCCATTCTTATTCATGACTTTTACTAAGTTTTTGATGAGACCGAGCTTGATATGTAAAAGAGGAATGATGATTTTGCTGGGATCTATCAATGGTGGGTGCTTTACCATGTGTTTATCTTACTAAATTACATTTTATTTCGCAATAGCACCTATACAACCGTCAAAACGTGAATATCTCTGCAAGGAGAGCCAATCAACTTTTTTCAAAGTGATATTTGTGTTCAGAGTTGGGTATTTTCACCCAAGAAGCAATTTCAGTGTCTCTCAGTGAATTTAACTGATTTCCGTCTATGGGATTTTGTATTTCTAGCCCAGCAAGGGATGCTACTCTATTGGGTATCTTCCCCCAAACAAACTACAACATACAGAAAAGAGACGAAGAAAGAACTTATTTAGCTGGAGGGCGTCGAATTCTCTTTCTCCCCTTATTCCTCCTACTCTTATTCTTAGCTTATCCGGCTAAAAACTCACGCACATCATCCGTTCCACCCCCACAGCTGCAGCTTGGAGAGACCTTTGGGCACGCTACTACTCTATACCGATCAATTTCAAAAGAACTGAAGCGAATTTATTCGGATAAAGAAGGCCGGCGATATCGTTTGGATTTTCGCTCCAGCAATAGCGCCCCCTTACGCTCGATTCGTGCGCTTTTCATCCTCCGGCTCCCCGGACCTCGCCCGCTATTTTCTCGAACCCTTAGCGGCCCTGAATAATTCCTGCGAATCGAATATCCGGAATTATTCATGATCGCTTTCGGTTTCTGCCTGGTAGTGAACTCCTTCCGAAGAAGTAAGACTTGAGTGTACCGATTGTTTACGTTAATATTAGCCAAGAAGCACCATTTAACAATTGAAGTGGGTAATTAGGAATTGTATGGAAATTTTGATATTTAGGACCTCGTATTACTGGACCTAAGTACACCATTACAACGATTTCCTAACAGCATTTCCTCGTGTTGAAGCTAAAATGCGAACAGGCTCATTTCCATTAAATTCAAAACATTCTCATCATGTAACGCTAGTTAAAACAGAACAAATGCAAATAAATGCACTGGCTTAAGGCATTAAGGCCTACAGATTTTGAACGGAGACTGGGATTCATTGCTGTAATGCAAGCAATGTTAAACGATGACCCCACGATTACCAATAACATTTTGCCGGCTGACGAGGCACGATTTCATAACAATGAAATGGTGAATCGCCATAACTACCATTACTGGGCTTCAGAAAATTCTCATAGGATGCGTGAGACTCATTTTCAGGTAATATAAGGTATCAACGTTTGGTGCGGATTATTTAATGGAAGTATCATTGGACCATACATCTTTGAAGGAACTTTGACAGGGCAACGTTATTTATATATTTTACATAATGACTTTCCGGAGTTAATAGAAGATATTCCATGATTTGTGGTAGCAACAGGATGGCGCTCCGCCTCTTGACGTCTCATTTATATATAACGAATGCGAATAAAAGGTGACGTCATCACTGACTTGACATTGGCCATACCAATTAGTTGGATTGAGCAATCGTTGCAATGCTTATTATCGTTGCGAATAAGTAACATTTTCAGCAAGAAGTTCGATCGATCACATCCTTTATTCCTATTCAATTTTTGCATTTCAATGGTTGGCCGACTTTAACTTACACATTCGGTATACGCGTACGTGATACTACGTTCTGCAAGCCCTAGGGATTCCAGACACCCCGAAACGGGCCGACTTAATCGGCTCCCAGCTTAAGGAATGGCCTATGGATGTTTTATTAAAGCATTAATTATCAATTGGAGTAACTTAGAATAGGTCTTAGCAGCAGAATAGAAAAGCGAAAGGGCTGTGGGGTATTAGTGCTGGAGAGGATTTCTCGATCGTCCTGTATTATGATAGGAGGGTTAACTGGATTAATTGAGACCTTGTGATTAAGCATCATTTTCTCTTATATTCTTTTATGTCTATTTCATACCATTAGGCGATCTATTTCTGATTTTACTTTTACCGGACATCCTTTGTCCTTTTTTCAGCATAAGATAACATTAAAATAAACAGCTCGTTCATCCTCAACGTTTAACGACACTTATTTCAGAATCCTTCCTCCTTTTTTAACTCTTATTTGTTGGTACGTCTTTTCATAACCGAGAACTATTTCTATTCCAACCCAACCAATTTCCGGCCATGTACCAGCCTGTAAACATACCTCGCAAATAGGAATTTTAACGGCATCTAGCTTCTGGTTTAAGATGAGGACTATTTAGTACTATTTATATACTAGCATATACATATATACCATGTATGCCGGCTCGTAGATGGCCACGATGATGATAGAATGAAGCAACAGCTAGTGCAATTCAAGTAATATGGTGCTAATTCTAGCTGAACGCCCTTGTTCCATTTGGTTGAACTCAGACGATGCTATCATGTGAGAAAACTTATATCTGTTTTTCAAAGGAGTTAAGTGTAGATCCTCATGTGAAATATGAGAGTATACAAGGTGATTCGTTGTATCTTTAAAATAATACACAAGAGTGTAGTACATAGTATTGTATTTTAATGATTATATTTTTAAAAATTCATCCTTCTGTAGTACATAAAATAAAACGTTGTAAATTTCCGAAGAATTTCATATAAAAAGAGCCGTTACATGCATCTTTCACTTTATTAAAATGAGTAGTTGTCAAAGTTTCGCCAGAACACTAAAGAAGAAAATACATGAAACGAGGAAAAGCTTTTCATTTGCTTAAATAGCGACGTCTACAAGCAAAATTAGAGCCACTTGGCAAGTAGTTGCAGGTATATCTAATCCCCAAGGAATCCCCAAAACAATTCCCGTCTAGATGAACCTCAAAGCAGTTTACATATTGAGGGTGCATCACAGTATCTTCAACACTGAGATAATTCCACAGACAGAGAAAACTTTATTTCTGTTTCCCAGAACACCTAATGAAAATCTTAATACAATTCAATCTATGAAAAATGCAGGCCCTGTGGTGCATGGTGGCATTCCTGTTGAGCTGCTAAAATCCTGTGCTTATGAATTGGTTGAACCTCTAACTTTTCCCGTAAGCCGTACATTAGAGACAGGTGCTCTCCCAGATATGTTGAAACAGTCAACCGTTACTTTGGTGCATAAAAAAGGTGACAAGAGACAAGGGAAAGCACGGGCCTACATCGATCCTCTCAAATACATCCAAAATATTAAAAAAAAAATAATTTACAGAAAAATATATGAGTTTGTCGAGAAACATAACCTATTAAACACAATGCAGAATGGTTTTGTGCAAGGTAGATCCACTGTAAGAGCAGTTTACCAGGCAATGGAACACATTTTTGAGGGAATAAATGACAGTGGTTATGCGGTAGGAATTTTCATGGACCTATCCAGAGCCTTTGACAATCTAATTATCAAAGACTTTGTATCCAAGAAACTAGTTTAAAGTTGATTGAATCGTATCTGTCAGGACGCAAGCAAAGAATATTCTCTGTGGATAGTGCAAGTAATATCGTTTTTTTAAACTCGCAGGAGATTGAGCAGGGCGTACCACAAGGATCAATACTTGGACCCTTGCTATTCCTGCTGCATGTAAATGAACTTCTAAGTTCAGCGAAACATAATATTGTACTTTATGCAGATGAGACCTCGGTAATAGTAAAAAAAAATAATGAAAATGTAAAAATACTGTTTTTATTATATTATTGTACGTAGGAATGTCGTTCATAGCAGGTGGATAATCGGTTTATTGCACCCCTACGCATTATTTTTATAACCAGCAATTATCCGTGGCCATAATGTATTAGGGAACTACTTACGCAACAATTCTTATCAATTTTATATTTCTCAAGTGATCCTATTTCCACGGCCAAGGACTGTAAATTTTATAAACAACATTTTGAAAATGCTATGGGTTCTGAAATTCTAGTACAATAGATCAGCTAGTTCTTGAAGATTTGGAAAAACAAATTGTTGACAATTTAAATTAGTTGTAGTTTGTAAAATAGATTACTTTCACCAGACGTTCGACACTTTCATCCCATTTTACAATTTACTTTAGAAATAGAACAAAATAATAACATAAATTTCCTAGATACCACATTTATACGTAAAAACATATTGAATCAAATGAAGCTTCTGCCTTTGTTCCAAAATAGCTTTTCCTAAGATAAAAAGATCTCTATAAAGACTTCGTACTACGAAGACACCCTGTAATATTTCTAGCAGCGTATGTGAATTACGTTTTAAGCTTTATGGTTCCGCAAAACCAGCAATTGTCTGTTATTATTACCTATTACCTGAAGTTTTTTCTCCTATGGCCAACCTTCGTCGGTTATTAAATTACCTTGCTGCGAGATTATGCGAAAAAGAATGACCACATACCAACGTGCATAGCATACGTACACCGTTGCCTCAATATACAAGTCGCACTTAAAAGCGTGGCGCATTTTGTACGTTTCAGCATGTCGTAACTCGCCGCATAAATCCATATTAAAACAATACTTACGCGAATTATTGTATTCTTTATCGTTTCTTGTAACAATGGGAATGGTGTGTAAATTTTTTGTAATTTTCTTTTAGTACGCTTTACGCGAAATTTTTTACCTTCGTAGAGAATTTAATTGAATTGCCAGAGCGGGCACGGTATTATGTACAAGGATTGTTCGATAGAAATAAGCTTAAAAGATGTGAAACAATTTGCATTAAATAAATTTAAAACAAATTCTTTTACTTTTTAACTGTTTCACTAGTGTTAAATGTTAGCGTCAGTAGGTTTCCCATGGCTACTACTAATTTGGGGGGACAACCCCCCATCGTCCTATTTTGTTTTCAAACGTAATCATAACGTTTTAACCTACTTTTTATTAATGAGAAGTTAACAGAAATCTACAAACATATAACTAAGTCGGGCACAATCGGTCTACGCAACAGATTCGGATCAAACCGTTTAACATCTGCGGAAATAACACATAATTAAAATAATCCTTAGAGTTAATAAACGAATCTGCAGATGTACCACCTTACACTATTGTCTTAATAGTGTAACTACACTTTTCTAGTCTTTTGCTAGCTAATTAGCAAATTTCGATTGAACAGGATCTAGTACTCGTACTATAATATTCAAAATAGAATTTTTTTTTACTGTCTCATCAAGACAGCCACAGCTGGTTATCTTTTAATTCTGCTTTGATCCTATTTTCGATATCTTTACGCATACTTGGTAGCTCTTTCCGTAACGCTGTCCGTGATGTACGCTAAAACTGTCGAAACGGTTCTTTATCGAGTAAGCGAAGCGGTAGACCACAAGCAATAAACATCAAAAGTAAATCCAACTTAAATTGGGTTTGAGGTGGTACACCATTTTTCTCATTTTTGTGCCGTACACTATTGAAACTCGCCTTTGTTCCAGCACCCTAAAGGTATACTTTAGTTCCATTATTGTTCAAATCCGGAAATTCACTGATAAATTTATTGACTTTATTAGCTAGCGGTCGTTTATTTTCCTTGCGTACGTTAGACATACATACATATATTTATCTCTATAATTGCGACTAACGCTGCAAAAGGTTGATGAGAAACTGTTGCAATAAATCAATAATTTCACTCGCTGAGGTAGCCCGTGCCGATTCATCTGCATACATGGGTCGCGGCGTAACCTGGCGCGAAGCTCTCTGTGCACGATCTGCATGTAATAATAAAAAAAAATGGAAATCAGATAAAAATATTTTAATAAATCCTAAAAATTCAAAGATTTTTTATATATACCGCCTCTATGTTCCAAGCATCTTATGATTTTTGGTTGAACTTCTATTGGGCAAGGCTTCTGAAATTGTAAAAGGTTTATCTGTATTGGATTGGCATATAATTCCACACGTAGAAATCGAGTGTGTTCAGATCGGGAGATTAGATGTCCATCGTCATAGGCCATTGCGGCCAAACCAACGGTCTTCGAATACGTTTGTGAGTTCGGGCCCAACATCACTGAATGTGCTGGACCTCCATCTATTTGATACCAACAATGACGAAATGAGCTAAGAGGCAGTTCCTCTGCAAAATCAGAAAATGTCGTCTTTAAATATCTTTGAAACAACAAAGTTAAACTTGGTCAAATGTAACAAGGCAAAATACATTGACATAAAAATTTGCTTCTCTAGTGAGATGTGGATTTTCTATAGCCCAGTAATGCCAAGTTCGTCTGTTTATGTTGTAATACCTTCCCTATTAAATTTTGCCTCATCCGTTCAAATGATTCCTCGAAGGAACAGTGTTCACAAAATTGGATGCGTCTAACATTATCTCCAGGATAAAGTGCCTGTATTCTATTAAAGGAGTATTCATGCGTCTTATGTTTTTAAAAATATATTGTATTGTATAATAAAATATTCCCAAATTTTGCACGCAGATCTTCTTGAGCTACAAGGATCTGCATTGAAATATACTAATAGGTTTTTGTCAATTTTTAAAAATAAGGGCTTCCTACAACCCATAATATCTTTAACGGATTGTTTCAATCAATCACCCTGTACAAAAACACTCTGTACTGTTAGAAAGAGAGCTACATATTCAAACTTAAATAAAGATCCTTAATCGTAACTTCCCATGTTTCCAATAGCTTGCAACGACTATTGACCTATTTTCCTCGTCAATAGACTTCTTTGAAAACTCCAACACTGCAAAAACACGCGTACACCTAGAAGCGCACATGGCTTCCTCTAAAGCTCTGTGTGTGAACTTTTCGTTTAAACCCAACTCGTTTCAACCGTGTATGTTGATGCCATCAAGTCTATTCCCATTCGAAGTGATTATACTCGGCCATTTAACGAGAGAAGTGTTTGGATAAATACACTTGGAGCCGGGTAGCCAGTTCTCTATCTCCTATCCTTTTCTATCTTTCACGCGCCGTTGGAACGGCGGTATTTGCAGTCGTCAGTTCAGCGTTGTATTATAGAAGGAATACGCTGGCGAGTGTTTGGATAATCTTCCGATGAGTAGTTTTAGGCGTTTGTCAACCGATTGCTACGATTGTGAAACGTTTACCGTTGGATCTTGACTTTTGATGCCGTACCGTTGTAAAGATGGAAACTGTTTATTCAGACTGAATCTCATAGGAAATTAACCTTATTGTAGGTGAAGGCAAAATGTGATTGAACTATTTTAACAAACTATATAGAGAATTTATCTCGAAGGTAAGTTAAAGGGGAACATACGAATGTTTTCAAAATATTTCAAGCCTATTTCTCTGTGATGAATAACCGAATAAATTTGTTGTATTTGTTGTCTTCTTAGGCAGCGCTGGACTTCTTAGGTCTAGACCCATCCTAGGACAGGATAAGATGGCATAAATCATAGACAAGAGGAGCAAGAAATTAAACTGACGATTCTTCTTCATACAAGGAAGCACTCGATACAATTTCCAGAACACATATCATCATCCATCATCATGGAAACAATATAATTGAACGATAAATTCTTTGAAATAATAAGACGTGTTGAATATAGAATCCTACAAGGAGTGTACGCAAATAACCTCTGTAAACTTAAACGTAGAGAAAAACATACCAAAATCGATTACAAATAGATGGCAAATGTTATGTATGTACAACTGGAAGAAATTGAATACATAATCCTTAACAATACCATAATCAACGAAATACAAAAAACACCCTTCTATTTCAAAAGTTTTTTGAATCCCTCTCCCAAAACTTCGTCCACATACAATCGACACAAGGTCCAACCGCACCGCATCATCCCCAAATTACAAAGAACACCAGCAAACTCCAATAGCCTTCGGCCTTCAATGGATGCAAATTGGTCAATGTTGCATGGTTAGACTCTGCATTTTGGGTCTTTATTTTAGTCCTGCATGTGTGCTAACTTTGAGTCATTCCGTATGATATACTGTAATGCCTGAGCATGCATTTGCATCTCATTTGTTCGGCTGCATGGAACCAGGCAAAAGGGGCTTGTCTGCTATGCAGGCGTGTAATTACGTTATCTTCTACGCGTTACACTTTTAGTCAACTTCAAAGCTTCTCTAGTTAGTTATGTGTAGGTTGTAGATGGTTAGAAAAGATGTCTTTTTGAATTTCAAATTGGGAATTATCTGGATATACTTTTGGGGGTCGAATGTTTTTTGAAAAGGATAGGATGGTGCTAATTATTTACTTATTTCTTTCTTTTTTTGTGAAGAGAGAAGATCAAAGGAGGTATAACTATTTTTTGTCTAGAAATCTGTAGAGGATAGTAATTTTCAGAATGCAGTTTAAATAATTATGGAACAAAAACATCAAAGGAATAAACATTCCACCAACAAAGAAGTTCAGATTTTAATTAAACTTGGCATGGCATTTTTTTTTTATCTGCTGCGCTATATTTAAGGGTTTTTCAGAATACATGATTAACGTACACTACCGCTCATTTAGGCACCTCAAATTTTAGGATAAATCATTAAATATTTTAATTAAAATTACTTATTTGACCTAAATTTTAGATTCGTCTTTACTTTTAATGATTGCGTCTCATAATCGGGGTATTCTTGCAATTAATTTTCACAATGTTCCCGGAGTTATTCGAGCCCATGCTGTCTGTAGTTTGTTTCACATGTCATCTGCTGAAGTTGGAGCAGTTTTTCGTACTTCCCGATCGAGTTCTTCCCATAATAACTCGATGGGATTCCAGTCCGGGTTTTGGAGTGGCCATTTCATGATTGCTAGCGTCCCTTCCACTTCCAAAAATAAATATTACTTGCATAATTTTGAAGTGTATTTTGGGTCATTGTATTGCTCTTTTCTCATTATTCTCGAAATTGGAGTATGCCTCTATTGTTTGGTATCCTTTCTATATGTCCCATCAAGCTCCAATTGAACGTGTTCAGCGTCGATTCCTCAAATTCTTGTCGTTCAAAGTTAATGGCGAATATCCGCCTTGGCATACTTCTTACAACACCCTTCTCGAATCGCATCAATTTCGTTCATTGTCATCCCGTTGTGATTACCATAGCGCCCGATTTTTACACAAATTATTAAATGATAGGATCGACTGTATGCAGCTGGTCTCCCACATAGGATTCAACGTACCTCGAATAGCATCTCGTTATGCTCCAACCTTTACTATGCCGACACCGAGGACCAATCTTCGTTTGCGGTCGCCAATCTATCACATGATCAGGAACGCTGAGAAGATATTTAGTGATATTTTCACCGGAGAGTTGGCGCCATGATACACGAAACATAATAGTTTTTTGTATAGTTATGTCATGTTTTTAAATCAATATGTATTGTGTTCACAATGTGTATATTTATCCTGTAATTGGGTTTACCTGTTGGACAATAAACATTATTACAAACATTATTATTATTATGCCTTGAATTTTTACGAGATCGCCGTGTTTGACGGTAGAGACTGTGTATTGCTCTAGTGCACGTTCACCCATAGATCTTACAATCAAGTTTCATTAACATTTACATTTGGCACCCGGGAACCTTTCTGTATAAGAAGTTTCTAAACAGCCAAACTATGTTAAATAAATAAATTTTACGGTCTATAAAGCACAATATCGAAATCTTCAGACATTCAAGCGAAATCCAAACTACTGAGTTATCGCCACACTCCGGGATATTCGAATTGAAAAGCTGGCTATCGAAGCCTTTACAGACCAAGCTCACATCCTTTTCTCCTTCTCAAAAGAGGAAGAACGGAATCAAATAGGGAGCGCTAGTAATCGTAGGAAAACCTCTCTCCTAGATTTAAGCGACAAAACGATCGCTTTTCAACATAGAATTCTCGCGATTCCTTTCTCTTTTCTCGAAATATATATACGTATGTGTGGTGTGATGTGTGGATATGAAACGTATTCAGTTCACGATCGCCACGCCAAGTTCTATGTCATGCAAATCTCGAACGATGAGAGACAGCTCGTCCACTTAAAGCACTGCCGGGAATCGAATCTGCCGAGCAACCGGAGCGTCACGATTTCAAAAAGCGACGCGCCTAGAATAAGATTAGACTTGCTGCTTTCGCTTGGTGCCCTCAAAAAGAAAGCTTGTTTTCTCAAGAAGTCGAAATCAAGCTTGCGTGTTTTATGCAGGCTCTCCCCTAAATGGTAAGAGATAGAGAGTTGGTTAAATGGGACAAAATGCGCGTCGTGCCAAAGCATATTCTTTTAAATAAAATAGGGGAAAAATTGAAAATCTACAATCTTTTGTTACCAAACTCGTTCCATGTAAAAGATACCGATGTACATAGTATTTTGACTTTGTGAAAGCAAATTTTTACGCAGAATTCAAATATTGAAACCTGTGCAATGGGTTACGATCCCATGGAGCACAAGTGCGATATATTTGGGACTATTTCTAAATCACCGAGATCGTCAAGAACAAATATTTCAAAGCCAGGAATATCTTGATGGCCCTATTCTCAATGTCTCAGACCAATCTTGACGTACGATGCGCCAACATGGTCAACGGCGCTAGCATAATGAGGTTGATTGCATTAGCACGTTGGTTCATAAGTAGTCCAGGCACAAAGAGCTTCGCGCCTGATTAGAAATGAGGTTGCCGCGCCCACGACGCGACGTATGTATGCAAATGAATCGGCACGAGCTACATCAGCGAATGATATTATTTATTTATTGTCACTAAATTTATCAGTGAATTTCCGGATTTTTCTCAAATTCCCCAAACAGATTCGAGCATTTCACAACCACCACAGCCGATTTTTACGCGTTGAGGAACATGGTTGCAAGCGGCTTTTTATTATTCTCAACATTTCCAGGAAGTAACATCTGTGATTTTACATTTCGACCCTGACGCGGCTTCGTCAGGGTCGAGAGTTACTAAGGAGAGCCAGAAAAGATTTCTAGACACTTCTATTGAAACAGATTTAAAAAGTATTAGCAACAATTATAAACGATTACTACACGCAATAGAAAAATTCCAAAATACTGAGTTGTCGTTAGTAGAGCCAGTGCAAATCGTGGACGAAGTGAATACATTGCTACACGGTATAAACGACGCAAAAAACGGTCGCGTTATAGCAAACTGACAGTGTTAAAAAAAAAATCCGATTATACGAGATTAAGACAAATGTGTGGTGGTGCATCTGCAGATTCGTTTATTAGTTCTAATAATTATTTTAATTGTGCCTGTGTTATTTCCGCAGATGTTAAACGCTTTTTCTCGAAAAATAAGAACACTTTTTCATCACAGCGAACATCCTTCACCGAGACAAATGTGGAAACATACCTGAAGGTGCAAGTTTTTCAACAATCTTATCCACACTGTTAAGAAGTTACGTTTATTTATTATATTATTATTTATTATTACGGTATTAAGCACAACAGATTTTTGAAGAAAACACGACAAAGTCCGTTTTGCAATCAAAAAAAAAAACGATATACGGCATTAAAAATGTGTGGTGTGCATTAGATTCTTTATTTCTAAAATTTTTATGTGCCTGTGTTATTTTTTACGCTTTGTTCTGAGTTTTCTCAAAACATCCTTCTCGAGCTGTGAACATACACATCAGTTTTTCACAATCCGCGACACTGCTAAGACAGTACTAATTATAGATTGATTATACAGATTGGACACTTTTGAAGAACACTTTTTTTGGAATTGTCTACTAGAGGAACTCTAGAACCCCTAGCTAGCGCTAATTGATGAGCAGCCCAAAAACCGCCTCACATTCAAGTGCAAGGTAGTTCGAGTTGTGGATAGGGCCTTCAATTAGAGACCCGTTTGAACCACTGGAACTGCTGATGATATCGTTTGCGGTGAATATCTCTTGATGAGAAGGGCAATCATTGAATCCCAAGCTGAGGAAGTTCTACAGCCAGCAAGCGAGTAGGAAGAGATAGTGGGTCACATATAACACGTTTTGGGTACTTCAGAAACCTACAATTTAACAATCATGAGGTGCCCTAATTCCAAGTGCTCAACGTGACAATTAATCTATTGTCAGTCATCCAAGTCAGGATTTGTTGCCAAAACCAATTTAGGTATTCTAATAGGAGACTCTACAACTATTATAACGTTAATATCTGCAAATTTTATAATCGATACATCTATTTTATATACGGAAGACAATAAATCGTGCATAAAGATCAGTGACAGGCTCATCATTTAGTCTACGTGGCAAAAAATAATGGTGATAGGCCGTGGAGAAATCGATTGACCAACACTGCTTTAGAAAGAAATATGTAATTGACATTTTTTTTCAATTCCTTTCACCCAACAGATCGTTTCTACTCCAGCTTTTACTTTCCCTCCATCTCCTAGGACAGGTGCAACGCGATAATTCAAATTTAAAACCTCGAAGGGTACGCAATCCTCTCCGGGACAGGAACATCTACTCTTCTCGATATCGCGCTCCTCGGCAAGCATCTTCCGCTCCATTCGACCCCGTTCTATTTGCATTTATTATGGCTTAGGGAGTTTAAGAGGACGCCACGGTGAATTGGGTAGCCCTCTGAACTAAAAGGGAAAGCGGTGACTATATATATATGAAGACGAACCGTTTGAAGGATGTGCCTGGATGACTTCTGGGAGCGGTAATCTGTTCTAATATAACAAAGGGAATGAATTAGGGACACGTGGCATTGGATGGTCGTCTTGAGGGATCTCAGGAAATAGACCTTCTTCTTCTTTTTCATCTTCTTCTTCTTCTGGTTGGAAAGAATGGATTGCGAGGGAGGGAAACTAACTAACTGGTATTGCGGTCGTCTTATTTCTTAATTCCTGGAGGGCGTATCGTATTTTAGAATGAACTGCATTTTCGTAAAGGGTATATTAAGTCGATTAGGGGTAACTATCTTTCCTAAAGAAGAGAGTCTTGAAGATTTTTCGGAATTTTTAAGTTTTCTATAAAATATGTAACAAATAACACGCATTGTGTTGTTCACTGCCGAATGACGTCACATTTCAATACATTCTAATACACAAATAAATTTTAAATTTACAAATTTTCTTTAATAGGTTTTTAGCACTTTGGTACTTTAGTTTGGTTTATTTGAATCCGCTGCTGCAAAAAATTAAAGCACTTCTCAACATGTACTTATTTCATTCTTTCAACCTTCTAAAGTGTAATTCAAATTTAACAATACAAAAACCTTTGAAACCATTTTACACCTAAATAAATAAATTTGTCGTCCATTTTTTTAAATATAAATAACACCACAAATGCAAATTCCCCACTACCACTCTATCATAATCTCCTCCTTTCGACAATAGAAAGAAAAACACCCCACTAAATCTAACAAATAACATTGTCACCGAAGACTATAGTGACCCTTATCTTGCCGGGAGATCGGTCACTTCCTTTCTTCAATATTGCCGATCTGCTAGACGGCTTTATCTTGAGACCCGCGTCCTGCCGGACACAAAGGAATCCCATCCGTATGAAACGTTGCAAGCATATATATCAATTTCTTTTACCTCCATTGTTGGCGACTATCCCCATCTTGATATGGTCAATTTTTTCGCGTTCGATTCATCTGAAAGCATCTACTTTCAGCGGTTTCCTTTTAGGGTTGAAAACGAGAGTGAATGGTTCTTTGCTACCAGGTTTAATCGCGAAGTTGAATTTCCTTTTTTTTGTAAAAGTTAATTTCTCAAATGTGCAGATTGTTAGTTAAAAAATGTTTTAAAAAATAGGGCAAAACCTCGAGAATTATTAGGTGTATGTGGTAATGAGTGTCTTCCCAAATTAATTACATGTGGATGGCCAAAACTACGGTCCCTGGCTATCGAATTGGGACCACTTAAAAATATTATGATTTTGGGGTAAAATTTAAAAAAAACAGTTGGTAATGTTGGCAATATTATTGTTTAATCGGGTACTCTAAAACTGTGGCACTGGAACACCGAAACAATTCACTAAAAACTCTTACCACGGATTGAGGATTGAGGAAATAGTAAAACACAAAGAAACAGGCACAAAGAAACAAGCAAATATTAGTAAATATATGTTCAAACTATACTTGTTTCCATGTTATGTGTAATTAAACAATAATATTGCCAACATTACCAACTGCTTTTTTTTAAATTTTACCCCAAAATCATAATATTTTGAAGTGGTCCTAAATCGATGGCCAAGGACTGTATTTAAACATGGTGTTTATTAATAGACGATGCAAGATTGATTAGCAGCCTTAGTTAGAAGTTTCAAACGCCATAATAACGAAAATTCTACATGAATTCCTTGGAAGAACAAAGATTAATGCATGATGAGTAGAGCAACGCAACTGCGCTGAAAGCCAATGGCGGACGCATAAAAGTTTACATAAAATAAATTAAATGTGATACGTGCTCAAACACTTACCGTTTTAAGAGTCCTCCGTGAAATCACAAAGTGGATAATGTCTATTTAATATTTGTAACATTAGATATGTTTCCAAAGTTGTTTCGGCAAAGTGAGTGCGGCGTGAAGAAAAAGTGTTTTTGTATGCCGAAAACGAACGTTCTACATCTAGTGGCGTTATATTTGCGTAAGTAAAATAATCTTTCAAATAACTTAACGGATCTGTTGACGCACCTTCACAAATTTGTCTTAATGTGCCAAAATCAGAGTCTTTATCTAAAACACTTTCAAATCTTTCTAAAACACAAACATTTCTTGCGTCTTCTATCGGTCATAGCTGTGCGTGAACATGTTGCACTATTTGCAAAGATTCCACTAACGACACCGAAGAATTTTGTAGTTTTTCTATCGCATCCGCTAGTCCCACGTAATTGTTCTGAATAATTTCCAAATCTGTTTTAACTTGACTATCTTGAAATTTCAAGCGGCTTACCTTGACAGCCGCACCTCCCTTTGGGTCGAATTCTAAAATCACGTTCTTTATATTCTCAAAATATTTAAGATAATAAAATGCAGCCTCTAACCATGTTCCCCAACGAGTAAGAATGGGTTGTGGTGGTTCAGGAATACCGGGGCATAGTCTATGAAATTCCCGAATACGTTTTGGGGATTTTACAAACACAGCTTTTGTATGTGCTATTAGAGCGTCTACCTCGGGATAACATTTTCTGATACTATCTGCTACGAGACTGAGAGTATGAATTTTACATGTAATATGCAACAAGTTAGCACAATGTTTTTTAAGAGATCGACCTACAGCAAGCATGTTTGCGGCACCATCACTCATAAACATCAACAGTTGATTTGTTGAAAGTTCAAACTTTTCCAATGTATTTAACACCAACATTGAAATTACTTTCGGCAGTGCATTAATGTATTCGTCTGGAAGCTAGTAAAATTGAGGGTGACGGTCGATGTGGTTCCATTGTGCGTACCATTACATTAACCACAGAATGTTTTTTACGATCTGTTGTTTCGTCCACACATAACCACAATTTTTTATCTTGCAACTCCGATTTAATTCTTTTCTCGACATGCTCACGAGCAGACGGCACAACTCTCTGTAATGTTCTCTCACTTGGTAACTTAAAGTCCGAATATTCATTCCAAAACGAGACGTATGCTTTCTTCCTTAGTAAATGAAATGGTAAATTACATGCAATAAAGGTAACACATAAATTAAATTTAAATTTGTCATAATCTCGTGTGGAATTTTTTTTTGAAACATGCCCTACACTATTTACGTGCCGTAGACAATCACTTTTCGACCAACATATTAAATCTATTTTACGCACTACACATTGAATTTTAGCGCCATCACACTTTAAATCAGGCATTTCTGCAATAAATTCTCTTATTGTGTCCAACTTTGGTCGTTTTCGCGACGTAGGAAACATTTTCAAAACAAACGTAGAACTACGATATAGTATACGACAGCGTAGATGCATACACAACAGATCGGCTTTCGAGTCGCAGTTATACTGACGCTTATACCGAATTGTCCCGGCCGTGTTTATTTTGTGTAAACTTTTATGCGTCAGCCACTGGCTTTCAGCGCAGTTTGCGTTGCTCTAATGATGAATTCAACGAATGCTTTGAACAACCTTCTGCATTTTGAAGAGGTAAACAAAGTATGTTTATCAATCGATTTGTGGAACTATGGAGAACAAGCATGGATTCCTGTGTAATTTTGGATGGCAGGAACAGTTCAAGTCTTTCCAAGAAGTTTAAACCCACGTCTTCTGCAGGAAAAGTAGTGGCAACAATTTTTTGGATCTATCACCTAATCTTGCAGTTGCTAAATGGTTCTTTGAGGAAGCTTTAGGAAAGTAACAGGATTATGTATTATCTAAATATAATACATTACCTTAGAGATTGTAATTGTTCGAATAAATTGAAGTCCAGATTTGGCCCCTTGTGAGTATTTTCTATTTTCTGATTTCAAAAAATCACTTAGATGGATAGAACTTAGGGACACCGTCTAAATTCAATATTCCTTTCCAATAAATTTAACCACAAAAGAATTACAGGCAACAGAATTCCTTTCCTCGATATGTTAGTAATAAGAAATAAGTCAGAAACAGATGTAGGTATATAACCTTGCAGGATTCTAATCACTCATGGGAACACAAACTTTCGGCTATTAACTTTTTGGTACATCGTTTGCTTCATTTCGTTTTAACAAAACGCAGATATCAAAACGAACGAAGAATTTAGAAACGTAAGCCTAAAGTATTGACCATAGTAATAAGAAATATCTTAAATGACCTCTTCAAAAAATCTTTTCTAAAGGTGATTGCAAAATTGCTTTCTCATAGAATAATAGTCTCAAAAACATTTTAATAATATGGATAGATTAGAAATTTATGAAATGTCGTGTAAAAATGGTGGTCAAGTATATGTTGGGCAAATAAAAAAGCAACCATAGATCAGTGCAAAGAGTATCTGCGTCACTATAAATTTAGAAAGTTTGAGGTAATAGTGAAGAGTTTTCCAGTGTTCCAGCACCACAGTATTTGAGTACCTGATTGAATTTATTGCACATGTTAAACGTATACTTTGTGGAGGAATCACAACCGATGTTTTTTCCACATATCCTCTCAGATCTTCTACTTTTCCACTGGTACAAATATCAAACGTATTTCGTCACGAAAGTTTATTAGTTACTGTGGATTCTCGGCGGTATAGACAGATTTAGTCTCTGGTTATAATACCTCGGTGTCATCGAGCTTAATTCCCCAGTAATAATTCTTGCAACATACGAGATTTCGGGTCGAAACTTCTGCAACGTGCGCCGCGGAATTAGCGTCTGAATGTCGCTAAATCCGTTTAGAGTGAACTGCAAACTAATATAAAGAGATTACGAGATTACACATATACAGACATCCAGCCCGTAGTGCAGTAGTTATTGCGTACCCTCGAATAGCGCCGTATATCATCCCAGAACTCGTAGATATCGTTTCTTTTGAGGCAAGACGTTAATTTTCACTTCGCGCTTGCTATGCATCCGCGTAGTGGGTGCATTTGAAATATCGCTGCTGTAATTTTACTGGGGATAAATCTGGAATATGGTGCGTTTGCGAATAATTGGATTTTCTTTATTGCATATGTGTTAAAGGCAATTATCCAGCTCGGACTTTGCATCTATCGCGTTAGCAAATTTTATGAATCAAAATCGGGAGGAAGCTGGATTCTTGATGTCTTAGACGTAATTTCCCTCTTTACAAATACCTCCCAGCAACTTGTTCTTGAGGTTACTTTTCAATTTTCAGTCGCCTCAAATGATGCTCGCATATTGTGGACAGATGAAAGTCACTTTATTAGTTATGGTCTTTCAATTAGAAGAAATACCCATTATTGGTCCAATGCAAGCCCTCATAGCATAAGGGTGATTCAAAAACAGGGCTATTTGGCATAAATGTATAGTGTGTCATCATTGGACGCCATTTAGTAGGTTCGTATTTCTATCAGGACACCTTAACAGAACAAAGATATCTGGAATTTCTACAGAATCAACTTTTACTGGAAGCTGTACCACTACAAATTAGAAAACACTCAAGCGTTTGGTAAAGAACAATTATCGAGTTCTATACACATAGGGCTACCAGCTGCAATTTATCCATCCCAACAAATTTAGATGAAAACCCAAACCTCAAAGGTTTGGTAAAGAACAATAATCGAGTTCTGTACACATAGAAATACCAAGTTATATTCATTCATTTCATATAAATAAAAAATGCAGACACATATCGCTTAATAGATCCCGCAAAAATTGAGAAAGCGCATTCCCAAGAGTTGGACGCGGTCGTAGATTCCGCATCAACTTAACCGCAGACTAGGAATCGCTAAAACGAGCACCACAACCGACAACAAGCAAAAATAAGTGTTGCGATGCCGTGTCGATGGGTCTAACACGGACGATGTACGTTTTAAGTGGGGGAGAACTCGGGAGTTTCTAATTTTAAGAGGCCGACGGAAGCAGGACCGCAATCGCTCCACGTCAGACGGGACGCCTGCTTTAATTTATCTGTCTGCGTGAGCTGGTCGATGAATTCGGAACAGTGTAGAATAAATTGGTGCAAGGGAACGAGCTTGTATAGGAGTCGAATGGGTGATTTAAGATCTTGAAGATGTTATTTTCATTAGGAAAACGTTAGGATAATAGTAAGATTATTACCATGTTAATTGGTGGGGTTAGGAATGTGGAAAAATTCAAAGTGACGTGGAAAATGCTTCTCCAAAATGCAGCAGTTGTCACAAACTTCCTTTAATTCCATATGAGAAGCTCTGAGGTGTTGCAATCTTGAATGGAAAAATATGCAATTTGTCTAAACAATCTTACACAATTTAAGCACTTAATGGATTTAATAAAATTATTATGGATTTCAACACCGTAAATAATGTTTTAAAAAAAGAACTGCTTCATTATCTAACAGGGTCTAAATGCTCTGGCCAAAAACTGTATATATAAGGCTGCATTTTATAATATATTGTATTGAACATATCTTAATAAGCAGCAGGTCACAGCCATAAAACCGTTGCGCGGTTTATCGGGTATAGTGATAAGTTATAAATGTATTCCTTCCAACACGTGAACCTCTTTTCAAATATTTACAGGTTATCGGAAAATGCGCATATATATTGTAATAAAAAAATACCACCACACGATAAGGATTTACGCTAAACGCAATTAAGCACTCAGGTTCACAGAATGTTACTATCTATGGGGACTGTTATCATTATTACATACATATGCATGCCCTATATAAACAAATACATCCACCGTATTACAAACAAGTGGCTCATGAAAGTCATGAAGCTTAATTGCGATTACGAAATGTATAATTATTAGAGTTTGTTAAAAAGGTGGTACCGGCAGTTGCGCACCGCATAAAAGTAGGTACGTAATATACAATACTAGTGAAAAATAATATTGCCACCTTTTCCTGTCGTCTTGATATCCACTGTGGCAATTGGCAACCGCCCTGGTAAGCTGCATAGAATTCCAACATCAGCAACACTTCCGTTGTCGATCCATTCAACCGTCGATGGTGTTGTGAATACATTGTCGTATACTTAGAAAATAATCGTTCGACATCCAGTGAAGTAAGATTTGCAAATGTTAGATATTCCTTTTCCCCATCTGGGCACTCTTGATTTTCAGTTATAGACCGAACCTTTTGTAAATCGGGATTTTTCGTTAAAATTGCACCAAATTTTTGAGCAACATTGACTCTCATGTGTTCGTCAAGTTTTCTAGAGCGGCTTGTAAATTGTTTATGCAATTTAATGTGTTTCGTGCAGATAAATGACTGTTTTCTAATTACTCAATAGCTTGTGCAACTTCAGAATAGTTCATGGAAATTTCATTTATTTGTTGTTGAACGTCCGAATTGTAAAAAAGTTGCTGACTACCTCGAGCTGCTGTAGAATCATTTGAATCAAGTTTCAAGATGACATTTTTCACTTGTGAAAAATATTTCTGATAGTAAGATACTGCCTGGAGCCATGTTCCCCATCGCGTTATTACAGGGTGAGGTGGTGGTGGTAATTTCGGACATCAATTGTTTGGATACACGGATGTGTTTGGGAGATTTGATGAACACTTTTTTGGTAGATGCTATTAACTTATCCACCATCGGATATTTCTGCTACGAGGTGACATGCGTGTATGAGGCATGTTATGTGAAGAAGAGTCGGAAAACATATTTTCAACATCCTACCAACTCTCAGCATTGTTGCGGCTCCGTCAATAACGAACATTGTGATTTTGGTTCCTGTGATACAAAATTCTCTCAACGAATCTTTTATTATCTTGACAACGGTTTCTGCATTAGTTTTCTGAATCCTTTTACTGGATAACAACAATGAAGCTGGTGGACCATCACGTTTTGAAGGATGCGCTACAACATGAATGACGCTGTGTTTCTGGGCATCAGTTGTTTCATCCACACATAGGCAGATTTTCTTACTTCTCAACTCGTCTCTTATACATTCCTTTACTGTACATTGCACACGTGGCAAATTGTATCGTAATTGCATAGATGTTGGCAGCTTCCATGAGGGAACATATTTAGCCCAAAAAAGACGAAAGTGTTCATTAGATACTAGATGTTGTGGGATGCTACACACACTTAACATAAAAATAAAATCATATAAAAATTGCCAGTATGAAATACTGTTTCTTAAATTCAATACATGACTTTTACTTTTACCAAGTTTCAAACTCACAAAGAACAAATGTCAAGCACCCTTCGTCTTGTCGTAGAATTGGAAAAATATACAATAAACATATTTCTAGATGGCTGTGCTAAAGGTTCCAGTTGACAATCTAAATGAAAATCAAAATAGATCAAGCAATCTTCCATTACGATTAAAAATAAAAAATTTTATCATCAAGCAACTTTAAAAAATTCTTCCACAACCTTCTTAATTAATTACTATACAATCCCCCCCCCCCCTTCATTATATCTATATAACATTCACGATTCTTATCTTCCGCGAACCATCTAGTCTTCTTAGCGATTCGTTTTTGTTTCGCTTTGCCGGCGACACGCCACCAACTGCAAGAAACAAACTCGTAGCGCCGTCGAGATAATAACCGTTGCTTTGATTCTGTTCTCAAGGAGCCGCCAGCCTTGTAGACTAAGCGCGTCAGGAATGTCATAATTGGACAGAGGAAGTCGTCACTGGCGTTTGTAAGAGAACAAAAGACGAGCGTTTGTTGCGAAAACGTTAAAAAAGGAGAAGATAATTTATTTTTTCACTTTTAGAAGTTTAGAATTTCCAAAGCAAGACCAAACCATATAAGAACATCATCTTAGGGAATGCTACCGCTAAATACGAAGGCCAGTAATGTCGATAATCCATCTAATCTATTCCTTAGAACTCTCCCAATCTCACATAGTTTGAATTTCGACCACCCCCAAAGCTTAATTTGATCGGAAATTCTTCTCGAAGCTTCCTAATCGATTCTGGGACTTTATTAAACCTTTTTTAACGGATATCTTCGGCTTACCACTGACATACGACCCTCGGTTTTTTTCCTTGGCGCGGTTCTTATATCGAACGCAAAATTAATCGATCAGGCGAGGTGACGCTGTGGTCAAGTTCACAAGCGTCCGTCTGCCCACGCAGAAAAATAAAGCTGTCGCGCTCGGACCGATACTATTTATTTTGCCACTACAATGCATGAGGGCCGCATTCGGCAGCTGCGGAGTTTCTCTACGGGGCATTGATGGGCGATGCTACGTACCGATATATGGTATCGCATTGACAGTTAAATAAATCAAGCCCCTGCTCCATTATTGAAACATTGATCAGCGGACGTGTTTCCCTTCGGCAAACAATGGAACGATCGACATAGCCTCTCCTCATGGTTATATCCCGATTACAAATGGTGCTATGGAAGGTATTGTGTAGCAGCGCTAATAATTTTAACTTCGATAAATGTTAAAATGCGTTGAAATATTGAATAACTTGAACATTTTAGTTGGCATATCAGAAGAAATACGTCCTATTCTGCTAATGATCTGTAGTGATCTGCTGTCCTGCTAATGTTTAAAGGATCTTCTTGACCATCAGAATAACGCAAAAATTAAAGGCAACGAATATTCTAACATGATATTATCAAATATCACAACAATATCAGCGAAAAGAAATTATCTTCTTTCACCAGGAAATTAACGTTTGAAAGTAAATAACTTTGGATATGGTATACGGGATTTCCAAGAAAACTATCCTATTTAATACTTGCAGGTTTCTAATAGCCACTTGATTCTGATATTTTAGAAAGCATGATCTCTTATTTTATAATTAACCTTCAGAATGTAATAGGATACAATCTTATTGTTTATTAGATCTATAAATTTACAGAGTCTGTGTAATTATTTGAGAACAGTTTGAAAACGATCATACACAGCTTCCAATTGAGATATTGTTTGTGTGGAACTATTATGCATGAAAGGAGAAGCGCAAAATAAATTTCAATATCATGCGAAATCTTTTTCTATTTCAAAAACAATAATTTGTCGTTAATTCAAAATCTTCTTGCATACCACCTCATAGTTCAAATAGTAATCCAAATCCAAATGGTTTCCTATTAAAATTAAATTCAGATCTTTGTGGGTCCTGATTGAACATCACTTCGATTCAAGAACACCCTTCTTCGTTTTGAAAAATTACACCTCTCATAATATGACTACCCTATTCCCCTTCAACCCTCCAACTCCTCATCTCTCAACTCCTCCAGTAAGCATCGCCGCGGCGTCTTCAAAGATACCGAGGTGTTACGTGTACAAACACGCCAGCCACTTCACAAATTGCCCTCATCAAGCCGTCGTGTTCCGTTTTCTTCTTATCGGCGCCGTGTCGAAAATATCTCTTTCGCCTCAACTTCCGCATTTCCGAGCGGGCTCCGAGAGAGAAATTGAGCCCTAGATGGAGATGCTGGCGGGGCATATCAAATCAGTACGTAAGCACGCCTTGATTTTATGTTAATCAGAAGCGTTGTCGCGGTTAGAACTTGATATATCGCCTCGTAGAAGTCTAAACCTAACCTCTAAGAAACGAGGAGACCTACAACGACGTCAAAAAGGAAAAGCGGGCGTGGGAATGGGCTATGGAGGGGGAAGTCCTTTTCCCGGAGAATAATTACCAGACAGCGCTTTCCCCGGGTTCCCATGATAGATGGCGTCCCGACGACAAAGAAGAGACGTCGTCGCTTCTACTAGCTCCGCGGGATCGGAGTCACCGTTGGGCCCGGAGGCGAGCCGGAATTAAGACCGGATTTATGGCAGGGAAAGAGGAAGAAGTGAGCGGATGACGTGCGTAGATATATCGTCTAGCAGTTCCTTAAACTATTTTCTATGTATTTAAGACGAGTAAAAAAAAACTTTCGATTTGCTGAGTGAACAATTTGAGATGACCGTTTGTTACACCCTAATTTGCATTCCCCAACGGAAATGCATTTGAATTACTTTAAATAGCGTTATTTTGGCGCGTAACAATAATTCTAACGAACTGCATTACGTTCAGAATTCATTAATATATTCATTAATTAGTTGTTTCATTCAGTAACCGAACGTCGTACGCATATTTTCTAGGCACCTGGAAATCTTTATTTCTCCTAGCTTTTAAACAATATTTAGTTTAATAATAGTACTCGTCTTGCTCTACAATATGGTCATATTTAAATTAAATTTTATCCGTAGCTAATCGCAGTAATTAACAATTAATCCGTTTCTATAAGCACGTCAAAGCTAATGCATCTATTCCTGCATTATTACTGGTGTGCGGAATATCGCGATCGTCAAACACATAAAAGAGGGTACCTTCCCGCTAACATTATCATTCATCCGATATCAGTCGAACTGTTGGCTGATTAAGAGTAACCGTAAGTGGCTAAGTAGCTGAAAAACCCCTGTTACCTTGGCGTTCTACTCATTTGTCGTCTGACACAACCCTTCCGAATCATATCTAGTATGCAAGCCCTATTTCCTGGCGATTATTTGATTTGCGAATAGTTCACGTTAAGTCGATCGCCTAGGATACGCACTGAGAGTCCGGATTTGAGTTGGTTTTTCTACCCTACGGATCCCGGTCAGATCTCAGCACTAACACGAACTTATAGCCATTGAGAAAAACTTCTGCCCATCGGAACGCATCTGATCCTCCCACACATCTATCGCGTGTCACCGCCGTACCTCGTTGGGGGGTTAATCTTAAGCCTTTTATTTTGTGTAATGTCGTAATTAATATCTTTTGCTGTCTGTTTGAGTCGTTTTGTATGAAGAGTTTTAGTCATTAGTTATAATTCGTAACCTGTACGTATTCTCGATGGAGAATACGTAGATCTTTCATTTCTAGGAACTGTTTTATTTCGTTATTCAATTTAATAACTCAGCCAACAACATTTCTTTTTGATAACCAACGAACAACAGTGTAGGAAAGAAGAGCTTCATGATCAGAGTTCATGTTTTTGCATAATTTCTTGAACAGGGGAATATTTACAGCACTAGATTTTATATAATTAACAATTGTCGCCAAAGAGTCGAGCACTTCTTGCAGAGGCTTTAGATGAGTCTTGGAAGCAAAGGTAAATCGGTGAATTATGCATTGTAATCTCTTTGCTTGGGGTGCATGCTCTTTAACTTCTGACTGAAACCCCAAGCATGGCTGGTGTTTCATCGCTACACACTTCACATAAGTTTCTCCATTGCAAATCATTATTTTCAAAGAATGAACGTCTTCACCTTTCGTAATAGTTTTCAGTACTTTACAAAACAGAAACCTTTCTTTGATGTCCTTGAAGTCATCTCACGAAAACGAGTAAGTGGGAACATGGATTTACATCGGTGAACTCTTCAAGTTAAAAAGAAAGACATGCGTTTATTTCGGATAAAATTTATTCCATCATTCCAACATTTTAATGGAAATTATTCTTTAATGATGGTGCAGCTTTCTACAATTACGTGAATTTTTAATATAAAATTGTTCCTGCATAGAACTTTTTTTCTGCGTAGCCTAATACTGCTTTACTTTTGGATTTTACAAATAATTTTTAACTTGAAATTTAAGCCGTCTTAATGGTGCAGTTAGTAGAACTTTCCCCACAAGCTTTTTTTCACAATTTGCACCCGACGCGACGTTAATTTGATTCTCATGAGAACTATTCGGTTCCAAACGTGTTACATTCTCGCAATGTCATTAAAAATTTTTTAAAATGTCATATATAACTGATGAATTGAAACGAATCCCTCTTTTTCTTTGTATCTCGTTTGGAGGCCGTTAGAGGAAAACATACGTTTCAAAATGATAATCGAAATATTCCAGACCATAAATAATACATCCGCAACATTTAGAGTTCGTTGAAAAATTTGAATTTCATTCGCGTAATGATTTTGCGGTTCTAAATTTAAATTTCAAATTTTAAAACTTAAAATCGTATACATAGGATTGTAGATATTGCGGTTTCCACTTTGAAAACCATGCAAATAATTCTAAATCGCCAGCAAAAAAAAAAACATTGCCGAAGGGTTTGTACGAAAGCTTCAAACGAATCATTAAATCTTGGAAGAGAAAATTAAAATACATTTTTCCGGATCGTACAAGTTCGAATAAGCTGTACAACATTCTCTTTTCTCGTAAAATAAAAGCGTAGCGGACAACAAATAATAAAAAGCGGAGAGAACATAACGTTCTGGAGGAATTTATTTTTTCCCAAAGTGAAATATAGATTTGACAGCTAAAAGGATAGCGTTATAAATTTTAGATGTATGAGTGAGAAATGTTGGTGGCGGTGTGAATCTTCTACGAATGCGGTTGGGTCTCGGTTACGCGTTCGTTTTTCAATGTTGGGAAATTGAAAAATACAAGCTGGAATGGGAAAAGTTTATATTTCACGAATTTAGAATGAATTTCGTATAGGATTTTCTTTCTATGTCATTTTTTAACGTTTTGTTATTCGCATGTAGTATAAAAAAAATTCTTTACTTGTTCTTTTTTCTTACACCATCATGGAATTGACACATTAGCATTAGAAGAGCTACCCACAACCCACAGGTGTATACAAGCTGTCTAACAAGGAACTGCATCGATCAATATATGAAAAAGTATACATTGGAAAATTCTGAAAACTTGGCAGCACACTAAAGTCGATATGTACTATTGAACTAAAATTCCATCTTTCTATTGCCTTTCCAAAAATGTAAAAATATACAGGGTGTTCTATTTAAAATAAAAAAGTTGACGTCACTTCCGGTGAAACCGGAAATGAAGTTAAACTCTCGATAATATCAAAAGTTAGCTTATAAAAAATAAAAATCGACCTATTTTTACCGAAAACGCTAGCCTCAGTATATTCAATCTATAAGCATTTTTGAATGACTCCTTTACAATATATTAACTACAAAATATTCATTTAATTAACATTTTAATCATCTAGTAACTTCCTGAAAGCCACTTATTTCTGCATCCACATTCATATGTGTACTATTAGAAGTAATTGATCTACATTTTATAATAGCAACAAATTCCACATCCTGTATATTTATACATAAATATCGAATTCCTAAATTTCTTACTCCCAATAATAAATTGACTTCCTGCTTCGATAAAACGGTATTGAGAGCTTTTATAGCGTCACCTATCGCCAGCATGGCACTCCTACGATGCATCTCATCCTCTATGTCTATAAAATGAGGCGCTGTTGTCGCGGTTCTTGCAAAAAAAGCAGGTCGCCAGTCTCGGTTACTTCCCGGCGCTAGGTGACGGATAGATCGAGTTGCGTCTTCGTCTGTACTATAAAGAGAATATGTAACGGTACAAATTGCAATTTTGGAAGTACATATTCTGTACACACGTACAGAATACATCGCCCAACATGCAATAGGAACGTAAATGTTAATTTAGCTTTAAATAGACACTTTTGTTTAAGCACAGGATAACGAACCGCTACTCTACAGGTGAATCATCTTCTAAATTATCCTTTAGATACAATTTAAGATCTAAATTTGGTTTATTATTACCTAATTATCAGAGTTCAATAAATAGTAAGAGATTTTAAAATTAGGAGGGAAGTTTCACTTGTGGTTTATTGATTTTTAGAAACAGGAAAAACTCGCTGGGGCCCAGATATAGTGAATAGAGTGAGTAGTCTATCAATTTGAAGCCGAATTCGTGAATTTTTGTCATGACGACCCAGTGGTCGCCATGACAAAAATTCACGCTTCAGTAAGCGTGAGACGGCGCGTCGTCTTCATGGAACAAAACTTTTTTTGTCTTCAAATACAGTCGTTTCTTCGTAATTTCTACCATCAGCTTGTCAAGTAATTATGCATAATATGCCCCGATTATCGTTTTTCCTTTATCAAGAGAGTCTAAAATAAAAAACGTTACACACCGCATGTCATGGTGATTGGATTTAGGTCCATAGTACTAAGGTTCATCGAATCATCACCCATAGCAATTTGAATTTCAATTTTCGACGGCTCAAAATCACGAACACAATACATACAAGGAAATAACATTAACAGATACATCATTGGCTCTTAAACAATCAATACATAGAGCAATTCAGCGCGTAAAATTAAACTACCATAGAGGTAAGTCGGTATTCATTCCCTTCGTAGTACATTTTGATCATAGATACGCTCGTTATACCAGTCGATTGACGTTAGTTGGAGATCGCAATCGTCTTGTCAAGATGAGCGTAGTTTTCTACGTCGTTACCATTCCTGGTTATGGAGGAACTACATACAGTCGATCGAATGTAATGGCATCGAAATGTTACGTTATGGAATGGGGATGGTTGGATTTTTGTGCCAATTGGATGCTAGCGTATTGCTTTGTTAAATTTGCCAAGTATCTGAGTTGAATTGGAATTGGTATATACAGTAAAATTCTCTGTTAGGGTTTGACAAATTGATCAAATTAAGATGTCACTATGAAAAGGGTAAAATCAAACAAATTGCTGTAATTTTTCTTTTTAATTATTCATTTATTTTTCTTTAAATTAGTATCTTCCGGGATTTGTAGTGTCTGTTGCACTAACGTACTTGACGTTTCGCTAAACATGCTAGCAATTTCTTCAGTAGCAACCATTGGGCTAGCAATGCTATCCATATGGCAAAATTGCAAAACCTGCGATCAAACGTAAAAACTTTGAAGCGTGTCTGGTGGAATTACGAAGATGTTATCCACTTTAAATTAATACTAGAAGTAGGGCGTTAGTTTTCTAGTATTTATAAACAATTTATGCATTTCCAGCCACTTCTCTAAATTATATAATTCATTTTTGGAATTGTTTCTTCTAAATTTTAATCATAAATCTATAGTAGTGTACCATCCGCAAATAAATTTAAAAGTGTATTTTCTAAGACACTCTTGTTGATGTAAATCAAGAATAATAGAGGCCCCAACACAGAGCCCTATAAAACACCCAAGTCAGCCTATTCTTTACTGGATGTTGCAGTTACATCGTAGTATTCTAACCTTCTAATTAAAATATCTCTGTCCATTGTTTCGAATACGTTTTTAATGTCAATAAATATCACAACCACTACATTTTCACTATCTATAACTTCCTACCACTTTACTAAAACCAATTGTAGAGCTGATTCTTTATTAAGATATTGATTTTCAAATGTTCGGATAATTGCTGTTTCACATGCACTTCTGCAAGTGTGTTTCATTGAAAACCAACCGACTACGAAGGATTTTATTTAGAAATTTTAGTAAGTCGTGTGTTTAAGCAAATTTGTAGTATACCAATCAGTCTTTACCTCGATTTATTAAGAATTTACTTTATATTTTTAAAGACAAACAATATGAAGATGTGGTAGGATGCAAAATATACAAAGAACAAAACTTTACTACAATATAGCACTGATCAGAAGAGGAAGACAAAGAAGGCAAGTCGCCATTAACCATGATCATCATCGTCACTTAAAACACGATACTTTGTTTCCGAAAGTTAAGCGTTAAACTTTAAACTTTTGTCTAACTTTATTACCGTAAGAATACCGTTCCATGGCGCCAACTTACTAACAAACGTCAACGTTTTTAAAGGAGCAGAAGAAGAAAGGAAAACGATATCGCACCAGCCAGTATACTAGAGTAACAGTAGCAATAAGCCGACCCGTTTTAACGACTTAATTAAATCGACAAACGAGCTAAAAAGGGGGGAACGTCTCAATTAATCTAGAATTACACTTTTAATTGAGGGTAATTGTCGAGTTAGTCTCCAGCCGGTCGGTAAAGTAGGATCGGAGTGAAAGAATTAAAAAAAAAAAGAAATTTATCCGTTTATAGAACTATAGAAGGAGGGCGTGTAACATCGATCTTTAAAAGAAACGATAAAACGTAAAAAGAAGTACCTATTAAGTGTTGGAACACATCGATAACGTCGACAACCCGACAGCGACATCTAAAATTATAGTTTCACATTACGCCAACAGACAGGAAGCGGTAAACGGATTATTAGAAAAAAGTCAAGAAAATAAGGTCGTACGATGCACGTTCCTCCTCGACGAATAAGCAAACAGAAGATGAATGGCTTAGATTAAGGAAATTGCACCAGCTAACATGCTAATAACCCCAGATGCAACACAAAAGGGTCCACTATGCGCTTAGCGCTTTGACACAGATTCCATTAGATGACATCGCGTGCAATACCGGAATTGGGATGACTTCTTTTCCGGTTTCGTGGTATTTTAAAAACATCCTACATTTAGAAAAGAATGTATTTTAGTTATTTAGATTAGACATCTGTGTGCGATCCACTGCACGCAGAGAAATGTTTACTTGTATCAAAGCTGTCCGCCTTAATTGAAGACAATTACTATTCCATTTATCCGCAATACAATAACTGCTTTTTTTTTTATTTATATTAGGGAAACAAACAGGCGAACCCAAAAGAGCTTCCACAACATATATGGATGTTCTCGCAGACGTGATGTGAAATGTACGTTTTTCGGGTGTCAATCCACGTCTGTAGCTGGTCCTAAGAACGACTATTGTGAGCTCAACGTTTCTTCTCCACAACAATCCTTCTCAGAACCAGCTCCAGACGCGGATCGACACCCGAAAGACGTACATTTAATATATATATATATATTAATTTAATAAAGCTTTGGGCTTCATTATGAGGTCCAGCAGACAATTTATTAATTCTACAGCTTTGAAGTCTCTACTAGCCTAGTTGAAAAGTTCGCAGAGCGATACCTACGCTCCACTAGTAGTAACAAATTTATAACTGTATTAAACGTATTCATCCTTCGTATGAACCCGCAGAAAATTTCAAGTCGATATGTCATTTCAGTCTTTGTTTACAAGCTATTGAAAGTAGACGTGTCATAGTGTTTTTTTTCTAATGGAAACAATTAAACATCGTGCTGTAATAAAATTCTTTGTGAAAAAATGTTTAAAGGCAATGGAAATTCATAACGAAATGGTAAATGTGTTGGTTGATGAATAAAATTTGTAGTGCCGACACATTTAACGCGGTCCTTCGACACCTTTATTATTATTAGGTTATTATTATTATAATTAATATTATTATTATTATTATTATTATTATTTATTTTTTTTTTTTATTTATTATTTTATTATTATTATTATTATTATTATTATTATTATTATTATTTATTATTATTATTATATTATTATTATTATTATTATTATTAATCCAAATAGAATTTCAAAAAAATTATTTTCTTATATTATACATTTTTATAATCTTGAAATAAAAATATTTTCTTAAATAGAGACTGATTTTTGCAAGAAAATCCAGTTTCTTGGTGCAAGAAACCATTTTACCACCAATTCGGACTCACATCCATTCCTTTTTGTTCTCTTTCACCACTGACAAACTTTCCACGACATATTCATCGTGGTTTAACCTAAAAGTACTCAGAAAGAAAACTCTATATCGATCTTGTAACTTTTATTTTATCCCTTTTCTGGAGACCTTAAAGATTCCACCAGCGCACCGCCACAACGAGAAAACGAACAAACTGAACGTTGCCTTGCGTTCAACGAAAACCCTCGTGACTTTCCTTTGTTCTTCCTTGCTTGAGGAGAAATTGTAAAACGATCGGCAACGGATGGATTATCGTTTGATAGAAATAAAAATGGTATTCGAAAGAATAAAAATATGTCAAAGAAAATATAAATGTAATGTACTGTACGTTTCGGAAAGGAAAGGAAATTGATTTGTTATTTTCCTTCGTTATACTGCTCCAGTGCGAGGTATATGTATTTGTTTTATTTATTTCATTTTGGAAAACAATACGCTGTTGTTAAAGTTACTCTCCAATCTTCTATTTTTTTTTTAATATTATTGTTATATACTGTGCAATCAAGAAGATGTTACATATAAGATCTTAGCTTTTAAACGAGGTCTTTAATTACGTGGATATTTTTTTGGATATTGAGGAAAATATTTGCTTTTCAGGACTTTTTGGGGCTCTTTCAGTTAAATTGGGACTTCTTAAGTGACTTCTAACTTGACGAATAAACGAACAATGAAACCAATCTACAATACAAATCATCTTAGCAGATGATTTGTATTCAACAGGTATGTTCACATTTTTAAATGCCCTTGGATTTTTTGCCTTTCCTATTACCGACAGCTTTAATTTTTGTGAACCATCAGCATTGCAACATGCTAGAAATGTAACGCGTTCTTTTTTTATTTTTCGACCTGGTGCGGTCTTTTCCTGAGCACGAACCAGCGTTTTTTCAGGCGAGAATGCGTCTGATAGGCCTCTCAGCGCTACTACATTTACGCGCGGCGAGGCTGGCCGTCGGAGATAAATGCAAGGATGCCAGATCACGCTACATACAATATATCTCATAGCCGGGTGAAGTCTGAGCCAACGTGTATATCAGCTCTGCAGGCCTTAAAGGCCCTTGACTTCAATTGCTATCTAGCTATCATCAACAGTAAAATTTAACTTCAGTTTTACTGCTGATGATGCAGTGCGAATGAAGTATTGTGGTTAGGGTTTTAGTGAACTGTTTGAGACTTCTCGAAGGTGTAGATATTCCTTGTGCTGTTCCGTCGTTATCTTGATTTGTATTTGTTCCCTGTTTGTGACGTTCCCCATTTCTAGGTATTTAGTTTTTTCCACGTCAATATACAGTTCGTGTTCTTTTGCCTTTTGTTGAAATGTCTTAAACGTTTTTATGAATTCGCTTTTTGATCTAAACATGAACATCACATCATCTGCTTAGGAGAATATTTGATTTCTACTGCTGTAAACAGTTCCTTGGATTTATAACTTATTTAAGGGTTACAATAATTCAAAAATTCCTATTTTATCTACTTAAAAAACTTAATATGTTTTCATCAAAAGTTAAAGATTCACTTGGAGATATCTAATTGGTTAATATAACAGCTATATCAAACATCATAGGACAGAGAAGTGATGTCCGTAATGATTCTCAATCAACTTCCTTAAACACACCCTCCGTACAGAACGATTAACTTACTTTTTTTTAGGTTTAACCTGACAGTTACAATTAATCTCAAGGATCTTAGTGGCGCAGTCAGTAGGATTAATTTGATTTAAATCTGAATCATTATCAAAAAATAAAATGAATACGTTGCGTTCTATCGCAGATTTCTCCAGATTAAAAGTGATTTACCACCTCATTTCACATGCAATACCTCCTCCCACGAAAGAGAAAATTTCCAAGAGCATGTAATTTATTTTCACAATTGAAAGAAGTTTTTCATCCGCAAACTTGATGTCGTAAAAGAACCACATGCAAAGAGAGGTAAAAGAAAACAAAAAATCTCTGCTTTTTCCTCAACAGAATCCACTAAATTAAAACTAATTCCATATTTATTTCATCCAGGAGTAATTTCTCGCCGTGTGAGAACTCGTCAACATGACAGAGTGTTGGAATCGAGGGCCATTTACCTTTAACGTGAGTTGCGGGATAAAAAAAAGAGATTCTTTATTTTTTTCCGGAGAGATAGCGAGAAAAAAGAAAGGACGTGAAGAAGATGGAATACTTCGGCACGCAACTAGCCATCGCCGCCCAAAATCCGGCGGTTTTTCATCGTCATGCTTGCGTGACGTAGGACCATAGGATTCGCGATGGTGGTGCCATCTCTCGGAAGAACTTCAATTTGAAAAATAGAATAAAAGTGAAAATATAAATGGAAGAAATTCGGATGACAGATGGAGAAACCCCCTGCGGAGTGTTAAACGTGGCTCTCGCAAAGTTACGCTACGCGATATAAAGTAGTTCTCTCTCACTTTCTCGCCGCTCTTTTCCATCTTCTTATTTCTTCTTCTTTTTTTTCACCCAGGACGGCGCTTCCTTAGCGAAGAGGTGGTGGACTAGCTTTTGCAAGGTCTTTATGATAATTATTAGCCTTTCACTTGGTAAATACCATGGGCTTAACAACCCAAATGGAATCCGACGCTTCATAAATATAACTGCCTTGGTTGGTTGAATAATTCCAGGTGTTTCTATCTCTATCTTTCTCTACTTGAAGCGATGAGGAGAAATTAAATGTTCGAGGTAGGAATTAACGCGAGTCTGGGATGGTAATTTTAAATTGTTTTTTAAACGGTGCAGAATCGAGCTTAATGATGGTGTTTGTGTATTTCCTCTTTAAAAAAAAGCAACAAATTGTGTGAATTTACATTATATAATTTTTTGGGCTTCGAAAATTATGCAAAAAATGTGTTCGGAAATTTAATTTTAGCTTGATTTCTTGTATTGTTTTAGAAACCAAATAAGAAAATCAATAAACGTATTTTCTTCTAATCGTTCCTATTAGAAATGGATTTCATTAAAGGTAATCCTCCCTATACGAGGTAGATGCCATAAATTCTCGGCATGATACAGAAATATAACAATTTTTATTTTTCAATATAATTTCCCCTAACTACAATACATTTATTACAACGATCAATTGTAAACATAATCTAAAGTTTTTCCCTCAAAATGTTGTATTACAGCGGCTTACAACTCAGTATCGTCGACGACGTCCCTTGTGGTCTTTCTTTAATTGAGAAAATAAATAATAAACACAAATCAATGAAGATGTAGAACATAAAGGAGGCCCTGCATACAACAGCACAGCAAGCATTAGGATTGATACCCCCAATTAAACACAGACAGAAGCCTCTATAGTTGCAGGCTATACAACGGAAGACCGATACGCGGAAAATTACCCAGCTCAGCAACGAAATCGATTATTTGACAACCACATAGTACCTAACGAACCTGAACGAAAAAGATGATAAGGACTAACTAAATAAAATGAAGAATGGGCGATTCCCAGGCCCTGAGGACATCCCGATCGAATTAATAAGATACGGGGGTCGCCCGGTCATACAGAGACTTACTAACTTAATTAACAACTGTTGTAGATTCATTAGAACACCCTAAGAATGGAAAGTAGCCTACATAGTATCTATTTTCAAAAAGGGGAATAGAAAGGACCCTGGTTGTTAGAGGCCTTAGTGTGACATGTAGCGTTGGTCGCCTGTACAGCAAAATGTTACAGAATAAACTCAACAACGAAATGGGGGGAAGAATCAGCGAAGAACAGAGTGGCTTTGTGGCGGGTCGGTCGTGTTCGGGCAACTTATTTATAATTCAGCAACTAGCAGACACTCTAATATCAATTGGAGAAGAACTGGAGACTGGAGAGAAAGCGCACAATTCTATACCACGTCAGAAACTTTGGGAGACACTTAGCACACTGCATATTGATAAACGGATGCTGGCAACAATCCAAGAACTGTATGAGAACAACACATCCACCATCAAAATGGGAAAGACTCTCTCTGAACCTATCCGTACCACCAAGGGACTGAAACAAGGGTGTAGTCTGTCCCCATTACTTTTCAACCTGTATGTCGAAGTCGTTTTGGGCAAATGGAAGAGAAACTGTGAAGGTATAAGGATACCAATAGAACAAGACCGATTATACACTTTAAACTTTGCAGATGACCAAGTGGTCATGGCTCAAAACGCCTTTAACTTAGAATTTATGATGATGAAGGCGTTCTCAGAACTTTTATATGGCGTTTCGGCATATCGGCTTTGACACCGTCAAAAAGAGACCTCTTTCCTGATTTCAACCATGTATAACATGTTGACAAAAGTTTTTGATAGTATGCTTTAATTGTTGCAAGAACGTATTCTAAGATTGAATAAGGTAGCCATGAAATTTCAAGCTGTCATACATGATGAGGGTCGAAAATGAATCACTTTGTATATTTGGCCAAATATGCAAAATAGCCCAAAACATACTGGAAATATTGCAACATTGAAGTGATCTTTATGAAACGTTAGAAGATCCTAGATGTCTACAAGAGCGATCAATTTTATTAGATAAACACCAAACCATTTTTACAATCGACAACAGCCGCGAAAGCCTCACGAATATATTTCTTTTTAAATCTCTCACCAGACAACATGCTTCTATAGATTTTTTCCTCCCAACTTTGTACCAACGTTACAGTAAAGATTGGTTCCAACGTTTAAAACAATTGGGAATCGAACTCGAACTCCTTTTGCCCGATAATCCATCATAGTAGGCGATGGCAGTTTTTCTCCAGTCATCTCGGTTCATCCAGAATCCGCACTATTAGTAACAGGAGGGTGTGGTAAAGACGAAGGAAGCTAGACATAAGAGCATATCAGAAACACGCCCAAGATTCGAAAAATAATTAATGATGGGGGGTGCGATCGCGATATAAATTTGGCTGTCTTCGTCGCAGAAGAAGGACGGGTAATACTAGGTTGGGAACTGGAAGGAATTTTGTCTCTTTCGTACTACCTAGGAAGGAGAAATCTGTAATTTGATCGCTTCATAGTAAGAGATTTTTCACTTTTTCAATTAAATACGGTACATTTGGCGCAGTCAGTAGGATTTCTTCTTCGGAAAATATCATTATTCATATTTATATTCATTAACAATATTTTTAAATAAAATATTACTCCAACAAAACAAGAAACGATACTTCAAATACCCCTACATCATATTTTTTTTGGCGCAAGAGATATTAGCTGCCGCGTGCTAACGACACGTGACGTTCCGACGTCTTAGGGTACGAAATTTCAGTCTCAATTTATTTCGGGAACATCCCCGAGTACTTTTTATGATATATTAGGTGCGGAAGATTAAAAATAACACCCGGAATGTCGTCTAAGGAATTATTTTCAACAGTAAAAGAAAACGTGTTTAAATACTATAAATTGAATAAAAAAAAATTAAATTAAATTAAAATAAAACCTCTGAATATCCTTCGAATAAAGTCTTTAACTTCCCACTAAGCTAACTAAATACATGGTTTGAATATTCAGTAAGTTGCTAAGTTATTTTATTACATTTTTTTTCTGTGAAACGCTTGAAAGAGCAAGGCCTCACGGAGCAAGACTTCTATACAGTAATAATTAGCGAGCTCCTCGAGAGTTCTAGTGGGCGTGAACTTCGAACTTTGTAGCCGCTTCCTCTAGCTTTCTGTTAGTTGAAAAGAAACTTTTGCTGGCGGTGTAAGGATGCTGTTTTAAACCGGAAATTGTAGCCCGTTTTTAAGGATTTTTTTTTGTAAAGGAAAATTGCATAAGGCGCGTTGTTAGAATAATTAGAAATATTAAATGAACATGGGGAATAAGGTAGATTGCAGGGATTTTTAAATTTTTACTGGCAACTTGTATTCATAAAAATATTACATATACAGGCTGTCCTAGTATTAATTGGCCAAATTCACTGTAATGACACCTGACATAATTTTGAACAAAATATCTTAATTAACCTATATACGGAAATAAGTTATTTTCGAGATAGAAACAAAAACAGCAGTACTACATGTGAACCTAATGTGGCTCGCAGGATAAGGAACATGCACGTTTTGTGTCGAATGCTATTTTATACTAAATATTCAACCCATTTTCGAGATATTAGAGATTGAAAAGTGGGGGCCACACACTTTCGCTGACCACGGTATCGTTTTGAGCTGATTTGTGCTGTGAAGATTGTATTTTGTGCTAATCTCTCTTTCGAGATAATCCAGAAACAAGTATTCTCTCTGGACAAATCTTGAAAACTTCAATACATGGAATGTGAAGCAACAACTTTAGCATACTTTGAATCCATAACCAAAATGTGAATAAACTACTTGTCATATGCTTTCTTTGTTTTAAATGAAATATTCTTCCACTTGTCAGCGACAGGAACTCTATATTATTGGCTATATAATATAAACTCAATTGTTTAGTGTAATTTTCGGTTTCGGAAATTAATCTAAATTGGGTTTCGGACTTTGTGCAAAAATCAACGTATTTTCTCATTACAACCATTAAAGGAACAATAAGTTACGAATTGCGGACTTAAACGTTTTTGGTTATCGATAGTAAAATATGCGGTCTTAAACGTTTTCGAGAATCGGTACCAAAGAATACGGACTTATACGTTTGTTCAGAATTCAATGTTTCATAAAAGTCAGCTTGAAGCCGTCCAATTGTGGAACATTGACGAATTTCGGTTATCATTACTTCGCAAAATTCAGCTTTGAGGCCGCCCAATTGAGGAAGCATTGACTAATTTCGATTTTCGAACTTCAATTTTTCGCAAAAGTCAGCTTATGATGCTTCAGACATACGTATATTGACAAAAAATCTTTTACCGTCACTTTCAGTGAAAAGAATCGAATCCCCAAATTACCAAGAACGCATTTGCCAGCATCTCCATCTCCCCCATTAACGCTTGGAACCGTTCCAGAATCACCGCAAAATTACTGAGCTGAATAAAAGATGATCCATCCGACGTAATTGAATGCCAGACGTAGACGTGGAAGGGTGCCTGTGCGAATGCAGAAAAAAAGAAAAAAGCTCTCGCAATCGACGTATGTATTATGAAACTACTACCACCTTCTAAATAGTCGTATCGTATTAATAATGAATGAGATTCTTGAGTGCATCTGGTTCGCTCGAAATTATGCGCTCCCAGACCTAGAAGTGTAATTGCTTCGGTGATGTAAAAATTTCATAGGGAACGCTAGGAAGATTTTATGCAGGGAAGAGATGGTGCTAATTAGGTTGGAGTTGGGTGGTATTTCTAAATTTATTCGTATGAGCTTCGTAATGAAGGTATTGTTTTTTAACCTACAATCTGCAATGTCTAAACCAGGGGTTCCCAACGGGATCAATATCGACCCCTTCTAGGTGGATGAAATTTTAAAGAGGATCAATGATAATCAAGAATTCGCTATTCCACATAATAATACATTCTTATTGTTAAACATTATTTCGAAAATGATGAAAGCTTGATTGCCACGATTTGCAAATGTTTGATAAACAAAATGTCCCAAATCCACCTGTGGAGAGAATAATCGAAAAATTCCAAGAGACAGGGTGGATTACTGATATCAGACCATCTACGCCTATACCTCCAGACAGTCCGGAAACATCCATTCAGCATCGTGTTCAAGAATTGAACATTTCACGAAAGATTTACATCTTCCTGTCTACAAAATTTAACTGACTTAACAACCCAAGCCTAAGATCATGCACAACGTAGCAAATTCGTCAATTGGGTCATTAGACAACAAGCGAATGAGTTTTCCAATAAGATCATCATCAGCGATGTAGCCCATTTTCATGTTGATGGCTTCGTAAACAAGCAAAATTGCCGCATTTGAAATGACGAAAACCCACATGTGTTTCATGAGAAGCATTCCAAACGTGTCACTGTTTGATGTGGATTTTGGACTGGAAGCATTATTGGACCGTTTTCCTTCAAAGACGCTGTTAGGAATGCATAAACGGTTTTTTGTGCCTCAAATGGATAGTATGGATCTGGAAAGAGTGTGATTTCAACAGGACGGTGTCACTTGCCACACATCGCGTGAAACAATGGCAATATTGCACGAGACATTCCCTGGTTATCTAAATTCCAGTTTTGAAGGCTTTGCTGGCCTGTGGACTTCTTTCTATGGAATTTTCCAAAGTCAAAAATTTATGTCAACAAGCCCCAACAACATCCAAACTTTGAAGGAGGAGATTGGATGTTGTATCACTGAAATATAACTACAGTTATATCAAACCGTGATTAAAAATTTCGACAAAAGAACGCAAATGTGTCAGCAAAGCCGGGAAAGACATTTATCAAATGTGTTGTTCCATACTTAATTCTCACATGTTTACGATTAAATCAAAATTTCGGTATTTTCTCAAAAAAACTGTTTTATTTCAAATTTTCCACTCTTGCTTGGACACCCTTTACAATTTTGCTAAGAACAGTAACAATTAGAGACCGAAAATTTACAATACATTAAAATTTCTTCAGAAGACACGAAGAAACAAATTTTATTGAATTGTATTTTTAATCGTTTGGAAAATTCCCAAAATATAGCCTTTAGAATGTCTTACCTTCTTACTCAGCTCAATCTACACTACACTTTTTTAATGACGTTTCGTATAATGTCTTTATTAAACAGCTTAAACAGGAATTATATCGAATCATTAACTAGCAACAAGCAAATGTATAATAAAAAAATATATCGACTCCATTCTATACATCAAATTCGCTTCTCAAACGAGTCCTTCTCCTAAGTAACCCAATCATTATCTCGTTTCCTAGAAGCCATATAGTTCCCTAATTACCCGAAAGGATTACACCCGACCCCTTTTATTGTTCGACAACGTCTCTACAACGTACTAGTCTGACGTCAAACGGTCTAACAAGTCGTAAAACAAAATTTAACTCAAGTAATTACCGAAGCCTTTCTTAATGGGACCACCTGACCAACCGAAGCATCTTCTGTATTTACTTTCTTCAGGTATATAATTTATTTCTTGTTAACAAGCAAGAAGTATTCTTTAGCTACAATTATTCCGCAACTAACCACACGAAACACCTGTCCACCTTATCATTGCACAGAAAAACCTGCGGAGCGGTCCTCGTTTAATCTTGACTAGCAGCTGTTCTCCAAGCACACTCCGATCGCCTTGATTTATACCGCTTTATAATAACCTCTTGTTATTTCCGTCTTTCCAGCATAAAGGGCAGCTCTTAAAGGTGGTTGGCAACAGTGCACGCTTCTTTTTAACTAACGTAAAAGGGAACAGCTGTTTGAGGTTGGCGAAGTTATTACATAGCCTGTATTCTAGGGTCGGCTGCAATAAAATTTATTATATTTTCTCAGCTTTTAGTTTTATAGATGGTTTCCACATTCATGTGTGTCAACTTTGAATATTTAAGAGTTTCAAAGATTACGCTTTTATTTACATCTTCTAGAGCTAGCATATTACAAATATGCCGCTGTTTCTTCCGGGCCACATCAAACATAATTAACTGGCGACTGGGATCCCATTCAACCCAGCAGCCTCGTATGTTTAAGATTTCGTATAACTTGCAAAACATCAGCAACTGTCACTGGTTGAAAGTAGAAAGTATTATTAATAAATTTACCGATTGTGCAAAAGCTGGAAATGTGAACTTGCGAATTCATGGAATCTATAACGAGCAGCTGTAATCTGAACTTCTTTTTCTACAAAATTGTCCTGGGTAGATCAATATAACAAAAAACCAGGTACAGATGTCATTGGCTTTTAGACAGCGTGACTATATCTCTAAGCACTAGATGGCGTCAGGAAATATTATTGTTGCTACTTTTTTGGAGATTAATGATATAAGTGAGAGACAAATAGCGGTGTGAAATAGGAAAGCACTCGGAGCTGCGTTGATGACGATGGATAGGCAGACACATATCCGTTGACTATTGCTTTCCCTCTTCTCTCATTGCTTTTGGCATGAGTGATTCCATTATTTTGGTTATTGTTTCTGGGTAATCTTTTTGATGCGTTTTTAATCTTTCACTCTTAAACAATATATGATTGCAGTTATCTGTTTCATGATATGTTGGATTATATCTAAATCTTTTTGCATTGTATTGTGTTGTTATTAAACATTTTAAGAACTTCCCAAATTATTTATATTTCCCATCAAATAAATTTCTTTTATCAATATACGATTTGTAAGTTGATTCTCACTGATAACTTTGATAACGATGATCAACGAAATAACAAAGTAATGCAGTTTACATTATCTGAACTAAAATACATGTCAACTCAACATACATACGTAGGCTTTTTATCAATTTATCGATATTGATGCAATATCAATTGATAAGTTGAAAGGTTTTCCATGTTATATTACCTATTCTAGAAATAAATCTTATACATAATATCCAACGCAATTTGTTATGGTAATTTATTAAGAATTACGAGTTGTTTGTTAAATGTTGAAGAATTTATAGGTATGTGTTTAAATTATATAAAAGTCATGTGCGTTTTTTTGGTAATTTACTATGTTCACAAGTTGGAGATTAGACTATTGAAAATATTCAAAATATGTGATGAATTTTCCGTTTTTATATCACGTAACCTATGTATGCCACTGGATTTTTAATACGTTTTATAAAACAAATTTGTTTGAAACTTTTTTCCATTGGTAATGATTAGAGTTTGTTAAAAAGGTGGTACCGGATGGCAGTAGCGTAGCGGTAGCGGCGTGGATAGGAGTAACTTTCAACTCGTAGTCGATCTCGACAGTACCGCGAAAGAGTTCAAAGCGACAGTACGTTGCACGCTGCACGCCAAATAAGTACGCGGAGATGGGACGCCCAAAGGGTGTAACGTTCCCTTCGAATGTGAATAAATATCTCATGCATTTCTGTGGATTAGAATATAGAAGTCCGCATATTTATTGCACAATATTCAATAGCGGATTGCTCAGTCGCGGATAGGTTTGAATGTAGAAGACATTGTAAAAGTAAACGTCATGTATTGAATTTAAGAAACAGTATTCCATACTGGCAATTTTTATATGATTTTATTTTTATGATCAGCGTGTGCAACATCCCACAACATCTAGTATCTAATGAACACCTTCGTCTTTTTTGGACTAAGTACGTTCCATCATGGAAGCTGCCAACATCTATGCAATTACGATACAATTTGCCACGTGTGCAAGGTACAGTAAAGGAATGTATAAAAGACGAGATGAGAAATATGAAAATCTGCCGATGTGTGGATGAAACGAGTGATGCTCAGAAACACAGCGTCATTCATGTTGTAGCGCGTCCTTTAAAACGTGATGGTCCGCCAGCTGTTGTTCTGTAACGGTATGATTACGAATAAATATAATTACAATAAAACCTGTGTTAACGGCCACCTGCCTAAAACGGCCATCTGAGGTAACGGACAGTTTCAAAGTTTCCCGAATCGACTATAAGAAAATTCCCATATACGAAAAGCCGTTATTTACGCCCACCCTTATAAAACGACCTCGGCCAAATAAACCCAAATTTGACGGCCTATCTTCATACAAATTTACAATGTATCTTTATTGATGGAAATATGTACCCAATATTATTTCATATTTGTGCGATGAATGCGATCTCAGTCCCCAACACGCCTTGACAGCAAATTGCCGGCGCAATACGTGCTCGTTTATGTTTGATCAAACAGAGATCGCCTTCATTTCTACATGTTTACATACAATGTGGTCTTTCAGTTACTTGCGGTTAGTTTAAAATTCTCTCCATATTCGAAAGGTTCTTTCGGTTACTTGATTAGTTTAAAGTTGTCCCCGTATTCGAAAGGTTCTTAATTAAGTATGTCGCTAAAAAGAAAACGTTTGACAAAATAAATATAATCGCGGAAAGTGAAAAATATGCGCGAAAGTTGGCCGAAAAATATGGGGTTGGAAAAACACAAATTAACGATATTATGAAAAGTAAAGGTGAATTAAAAAAGATGGTTGAGGAAGGTGTTAACTTGGAGCAAAAACGAAAATTTCCGCAGTCGGAAGGATTGGCAGTGGATTAAGTCGTCTACAATTGGTTTTGCAAAACCAGAAATAAATCAATTCCAATATCTGGGCCGCTACTTAAACAAAAATCACTGGAGACAGCAAGCAGTTTAAAGATGGAAAATTTCGCAGCATCTAATGGATGGTTGGAAAGTTTCTGCCGACGACACAGTATAGCTTTTAAATCAATTTGTGGTGAGTCCGCAGAGGTTAATTAAGTTACCGTTGATTTTAAGAAATATTCTCCCCGGGATGTTTTTAATGCCGACGAAACAGGTCTTTATTACCGCGCCATGCTAAATAAGACATTTGCATTAAAAAATGAGAATTGTGCAGGAAAGAAGGCAGCAAAACAACGTTTGACTATTTTACTGTAGTGGTAATGTCAGGCTTGTGGTGCTTTGCACCTCGCCAATGGTTACCATTGTTCTTATACTAGATCGGTCTATAAACCCACAAAGTTTTTAAATTACTTAACACTGGTATTTATCATATCATCCTCGTATATTACATATAGATATGTAGTACGTGCATCAAGGTACGATATAAAATATATTTGCACATGTAACCTACCACCATATTCGCCGCGAATATCGACAAGATTTCTCAAAACCAGTTTCATACAGCGGCAAACATGCTTTTCAAGCGGCTACCGTTAATGCTACGATATTGCCAGACGAATCCGTTATTACTCAAAACATATACGAGCCTGTGTGCATTGAAAAGGTGTATGGAGCGTAGATATCCCGGGACAAAGAAGAGCTTCGGGTATATGTACGCAACATCGAGCGGTGGCAGAAGCGACGTCTACGAATTTTACCGGAACTCTTGGGCGAAGGAGCGAAGTTTCAGAGTTTGCAGTATATAGGGAAAAGCAGGGCCAAAAAGCTGCTCGGTTTAGAATTAAATCGATCGTGAGCAACAAGATTAAGTTGCTATTTTGTGCAGAAGATGTGGGGCAAGTTCTATTCATTTACAATATTATTTTGGTGTCAAAAATCGAACCAATTTTTTCGTTTTTCTAATCACAAGGTATAAATGGCGCAGTCAGTAGGATTCGCCGTATATTATATTAAAAAAAATAAATTTCAAATTGATATTCTTTCACAAAATACTTTTATTCAATAAAATAATATACCGTTTTGAAATTTTTGAAAAATAATATCTGTAGAATCTTCCAAGCCACCAAAGATAACTCACCGTATATGTCCATGTATCCACATCTGGCAAATCCGTATTACCGAATTACTTTTCACCATTTTGGGTATACGATAATATCCAATAATTCAAGACTTTCCTATGTAATTATATGTCCTTATTCATTATATATGGAATATTCAATTAAAGCTAGGCAAGTATATAAGACAAAAATATCGAATAATGTTCAAATCGTGCGATATTACTATTAATCATCTCAATCATGAACCGGACCTAGCGCAAGTCTTGTAGAAAAGCTGAACTGTAATTTATTCACCTTACATTCCATAGGACTCTCCTAGATGTGAATACAGGCGTCTAAGAAGTGTAATTTACCATCTCCATCTTACCGAGTATATTTTTTTAAATATCTCCATCTTTCTCTTGATCAAACCCGAATGCATGAACTTTTTCTCATCCTACTTTAAGTTAAGAAGATTTACGCTAACCCTTTTGCGCTTAAGGAATGGTAAAGATGCAAGAACGTTGAAAGAAAACTAGAGAAAAGCTGGAAAATATACATAGACACTTAGCGACTATTCCAGTCCCTAACAAAGCTTGGCACTATTGTAAAAGCTCGACGCTAAGGATAATCCTCGCGAACCTCTTCAAAGGAGGGAGGATAAATTACCCAGTTTTCGAAAGTTTTAAGTCGGGAGAGTGAGGAAGAAGATTCTTAAAGGGAATCTTTTATAAATCTCCTTCTAAAGTAAGTTTCGTTGTTTTCAATTAACAAATCGTATCGGCATTCTCTCATTCCTAGCTGGATGCTTGGATCCGGCCTTTTTTTAGTGACGGTGTGGGGAGTTTACAGATTAAAATCAGAGGAAAATGAATTGCAATTTCAATAAAGGAAAAAAAACATCTCAATTATACTTTTGACCCCAGCAAAGTAATACGAGAGAGTTTTTTACAAAAAGAATAAGAAAAAAATTATTAGTACCAATCGTTTTATTGTTTTTCAAAATGTTCGTCATGCGTTCGAACTAATTCTCGAAACATTTTTTCCACTTCGAAAGTGGTATCTCCAAAACATAATTGTTGGAGGTTGAATCCAGGTGGACAAATCGTCCTCACGACAGAAGAAGTATAAGGAATGGTAGAAAATATTTGGTTAGCTAGTGAGTGGGGGTTACCCCTAGCGGCAGTTGATGTGATACATTTGATTAAGTCTTATCTGGACAGTTCTGGACGACGCATACCGAAATTTAAAGAGAACTTGTCCGGTAGGGAGTTAATGAGAAGCTTTTATTATTATATTAATAAGTATTTTGACGAATTGAAAGTAAACTTGAAAGGAGTTGAACCAAACAACAACCATGATAAAACGAGCATTATTGACGATTCAAGAAAGAAGAAAGTCCTCATCCCGCAGGAGCAAGCTACAATAGATCAAAGAGCTCTTGGTTCCATGAAACTCTTCTAAAGGATTGGTTCAGAACCTTGGTCTTACAATATTTCATAAAATCTCCCATTTAGTCCTTCGAAAAGCGCAAGGCAAAATATTCTGTTAAACTGAAAGTTGAAACATGGTGGAATAATACCGAAAGATACTCTTCCTAGATTGTCAAAAAAGATGTTTGGACAAGCTTGCTGAAGAAAAGAAGACATCGGCGAACTTCATATCTGGATTCCGCGCTACTGGATCGTCGCCCAATCAATAGGTAACACTTGATAAATTAGCACGGGAGAATAAGAAAATTTTATTTCAATAGATAACGACCCTAAATTATTTTTGAGTAAGCTTTATTCAAAGGAAACAACGATAAATTCAAATTAGAAAAGAGCGTTGTATACTCCGTTCAGGATGTATCTCATACAGAGATAGGACTTCCGACAAAACAGACTGAAACACAAGAAAGTAGTGGCAATGTAAAAACATGAACAAATTGAAAAAAAAATGCTGCCGTCTATTTTCTCAATACTTCCAAACAATCTGTAATCACCAAAAAAGGCAAAACCAAAGATTTTAATTTTTCAAGTGATGATGATTCATTTTTTACGCAATCGTCATACGACAGCCCCAAAAGCTTTGTAGAGGACATGGATATGGTCGATTGTTCGGATTTAAAAGTTGACGACTTCATTCTGATGCAATTTTTTTTTTGTAAGGCTTCAACTGGGGGCTATACTTATACCAAAAGTTCTGAAACGGTTCTTTTTCGAGTAAAGGAAGTGACAAATTACAGGTTTTCATCATGACAAGTAAATCGAAAATAAAAGCAGTTCTCGTTGGCACGCTCTTTGTTCTATTTCTGTGTTCATCGGTATTTACATGTTTGTTAACCTTGTTCCAACACATCAAATGTCTCTCGCATACTTTACAAACTATTTTAGCACCATCGTAAAACAAATCCGGAAACTAACAGATAAACTTATGTACTGTGCCAGCAATTCACATTACATATTTTAAATTAATGATATATTTATAACGAATAACACGTAAAAAATACAACGCGCGCTTGTTTCCTTAACTGAACGAAAAATAAACAAGCGGACGCTGACAAAGCAAAAATCGTTTACCTCGGTCTACATATAATCCATTCTTTACATTTCATAATATTAAAACTCCATGTAAGAATAATGGCCAAAGAACATCTTCTATGAAACGAAAGGTAAAAAGCAAACGACTGCGCAGCTTTATAGAAGATGCAGAAATGCAAGCAACGTATATTACACATCATAGTGCATTGCTAGCCTGTCGGCTATAAAATTATTAACGGGCTTTTTATTACAGCGTCGGTGAACGCTAATGCGCTATCATCATAATTTGATAGATCCCGCGGGGCAAGGCAATTCAACGCCATCTACTGGTAACGTGGATAACGTAAATTTGATGTATGTATGGGTGTAGAAATATCTACAACATAGATACATAGTACCACAGATGGTTATGATATTACGTTATGGTGTAACTCGCTTTAAGTGTAATAGGTCGAGAATGCGATGAATTTATTACTGTGGATAGCAACGTTTATCATTTTTTTTGTTTCTTTCTGGTATGAAACGATTTGTGTCACTGTTTTTTACGACGAAGTCATTAACAGGAGTTGGTTGTAAAAGTTAATGAATCGGATGTTATGAAATGTGGAGATTTGGACCCCACGCCATGTTTATGCGTTAATTTTAAAGTTGTCACGATAATTGGTATGTTTGGATATTGATCAAATGCGTCCAGACAGAAATAGTAATCAAATACACCCAACAATAAAAGCTATATTCTTAAAAGTTCTCGATTTTGTCTTCTGTTGACTACACCAATAAACTCTAGAGACCAAAAACACTGGTTACAAGCGATTACGAGATCTTTGCCAAAAAATAAGAATTTAATATGCTATAAGATTCATGAGAAGAATTTAATGTTTAAAATGCGTTACTCAGGGTGTTATTGTGGAAAAATTTGAAATTTCCTAATTTAATCAAAATTTTTAAACTTTGTGTGGAGTCGGGAATATTCCTGAATATTCTTTGGGCAATTTTGTGCAAATTTTGAATTTAACAAATTGAAATTAACGAATTTTAGAAATAAAATACAAACTCACCTTGAATTCGAGTGTAGCTGATGTCATATAAACACTATATTTATAATAACCTCTACAGGAATCTGCTTGCTGTAGCCTCTAACCTTTTCTTCCTTGAAATTCTACTTTAATTTCTCTGTCGAACACTTTGGAATCGAGACCGTAGTCAAACACTAGCCTTATCGAAAATCTAACCAAAATTCATGAAATTTCTGGCGTCCCTATCTCCCTTTGTTTCCTTTGTTTTATCGCGAGATAGCGATTGTCTATTTACACAGCTAATTTTGATGAAATGAAACCCAAATATAAACTTTTATAATGCATTTCGATGAAATGAAGTTATTTATAGAAATAGCATAAGAGAATGTATGCAGTGACGCTACCAGCTGACTGAATTAGAGAACTCTATGACAAATTCTAATTGACAAGGTTTAAACGAAAAATGTTACTAATGATTTACTTAATAACATTAGGACAAAGATATAATTTACTAAATGCTGTTTGAAATTCCTTTCAATTTACCCTGTTGTCTGTTTTAGATGACTTTTACATTAATTTTGACGATTTACAAGATTAGGAAAGTAAACCGAAGAGTGGATTTGTCCGTATAAAATTATGTCTTCATCGATAAATCGTTTGAAAAGCTCCAACGCAGATAAGTTTTCATATCTGTTGAAATTAGGCCGAGGAAATATGGAAGAATTAAGTAGAAGATCTCCTTCTACCCATGAAACATTCTTCATAAAAACACGGTAAAACAAGTGCTACATTATGGTAAAGCTAAGCATTTAATGGATGATGTCCATCTAGTACATGGGTGCAGCATAATTCCCGCCATGAGTAATTTAGAGAAAACGTGCTGTTCCATTTTAAAAACCAAACTTGTATCGTTTGTAGCGGAAACTAAATACCCTGTATAGTTGGCGATAATTTAGTATTGTTGTCTTCGAATATTTTTCATTCGAAAACTTCCTCTCTAAATTCCTCAAAAAAGGAATTATCTTCCCCTAATGCACTAAGTGAATACGCTGTATATAACAAGAAATTTTATCTGGTTTCTTTGCACAAAATAAAACCGCTTTACTGGCCCCAAATTTCCATACATCGAATACGCAAATCCACTTTCCAATTCCATCAACTAGTCCCCTCACGAAGTAAATTCTTTATCCTCCAATATCTCATGTAGCTTTCAAACTATAAGATGCACTCCTTGCTAGAGGGGACCATCAGTGACCATCGTCCTGATGCAAGCACCAGATAGAATCTAATTTCTATGTCTATAACGTCTAGAATGAAGTCCCCTCTTCTCGGACATCGATCCTTATGACGTTAGATTCCTTTTCTTGCTTAGTCTAGCACTACTCCAGTATAAAATTGACCCTACGGATTGTTGCAATCGGTTTATCGGATTTAAGTTGGAGGTTTTAGTATGTGCAATGTAATTTTTTTCTCTACTAAACTTGGATGGTGGAATAGAAGGTCTTGAGATCATTAAGTATCTGCTAAAATGCCTTAATTTTGCTTACTGGTAGCTATGTTATTGCGATAAAGAATTTTCCAGCCTATTCCTTTGAAAATATCGAACCAAAAGTCTTTTTCCTTCAAACATGAAATATCGATTTCAGCAACACATTAGCCATAACTACAGATATTGTGCGATTTCGAACTGGCGTCCCTTTCCTTCTTCCTCATCTCCACCCTTTTCCAACACCGGAACTGCGCTTCATAACTTTTCATCTCGCTTTTCGAAAGAAATATTAATATTTTTCAAACCTTCGCTTCCATAGAGTACCAGATTAATAACGCCATTATATAAGCTACATGCACCGTTCTACCCGGACCTTCTTTCTATACCAGAACCCCTCCGAAAATTCTCTCCATCCTTATCCGTTCTTGTTCACAAGAAGTGAGATGGGCTTCGTCCCGAAAGATAAACATATACGTCAAACACAAGCGATCAGACGAGAGAACGTGTAGCGCCATCTATAGCCGTTTAACGCGAACAAAAACTCGAGAATCGTTGGGCGAAATTTATGCCGTAATTGGAGGCGATTTATTGCAACTATTAGCTCTCCTAAAATCCTCTGCGCTTTCGATGCTTGCGAGAGAGTTCTGCGCTAAGAGATGAGCTTTTGTTTGAAGTGAAATATGTATAGGATCGAGGTTGGTCAAAAAAGGAAATAATGGAAGTCAAAAGAGAAGAAAAGTAAGGTGTAAAGTTGGAGATTTTTTTGCTTGAAGGCTTTTGCATTAACGTAAATAGATAATTGCAGAGCGCGATTGACAGGAACTTGATAACAACGTCCTCGATTCCAAAAAGTTTTAAAAAGATTTCAAATCTTCCAGAGAATTAGCAAACGAATTGCAAAATGCAACTTCGTCGCTGTTGCCAAAGCGCTTCTTCGTCCAGGAAACAAACGAATGTGTTTAAAATGTGCGCAGGAACGGAAGGATTTCACCGCCGAAATGTGGTATTCGATTTTGAAGACTTTGGTTCAAAATGAAAAAGGCAAAGAGAAAGGTACAAACCCCAATGTGTTCAGCCAACTATTAGTCGAGGGGTGACTCTATTTTCGTTTGGGGATAAATAACAGCACATGGCATTGCTGTAAAATTAACCAGGAAATGTTATTTATGCATCCACAAAGAGTTTGATATACGATGATATTTAATTTGCAGTAAGACAAAAATCTCAAACATTCTAGCAGAATCGTGAAAAATTATTTGCAAGGAAAATCAGAGGCGAGTACATCGAAGTTTTGTTTATAACTCAAAAACAAAATTCACCAATGAAGTCGTTGTAATTGTTACCAAGTTACCTTATAAAAATATCCAAATTTACCCACCCTGTACATAGATCAATTTCCTCCACAAACGCTTACACTTCTCCGTCCATTCACCATTCATCCTCTTTCCCATATCGCGTTTAATATTTGAACAACGATCTCCTTTGAGGACGAGCTTTAGACATGCGAATCGGACCTAAACGGACGACATCAAAGACGCGTTACTGCAAGGCCTTGCCAGACAAGAAAAGCTCCTTCCGAGAAGGTTCAATCGTTGGCATCGTTGGCATGCGAGTAAAATAACTTTAACGCGAAAACGGTCTAACCGCAAGACGTCTCGAAGTCAAGCTTTGCCTTGTAGGAAGCAAGAGAAAGAATCCTTTGAGGACGACGTGGTTGTCATGCGTAATCGAATCGAAAAATCAAAGAACTTCAACCTTCCTGTTCTCCTATGAGATCTAAAGGCTTGGATGTACCGTAATTGTTGTAGATTCTTCTTTCCGATGGGAATTTATTCTTGTTAGATGTAGGGAGAGACAATTAGAAGAGTTGGGACGTAGAAATTCATCTTATTTTGTTATTAAAGTGAAGATCCAATTTATAATTTTATTGATTCACGCAAAAGCCTCCACTCCACACCATTCACAACAACGCTCATCTACAGTGACCCGAACTTGAACTACGACCACTACGGTCATCTGGGACACGTACCGTGTTATTTAGACTTGTATACACATTTGTGGAACAAGCTACGTGGTTTATATTAAACGAATCGCAGCACATGTGTCACGATGACCATTCTGGGACCTTCTATTCCAGCTAAACTTTTGCTTAATTTAATCCGTTGACGACTGTATTTTGAAGTACGGTAGGGGGGAGGGGACATGTGGGCTAATTAAAGGATGTAACAAAGGATTTGACCACCGAGAAATAATGCATGTGCATACCGGGTGTCCCAGATCCAATGTTACAAGCGATATCTTCCTTATTTGTGAAGATACTCGTATAAGATTGAGCAAGGTGTCGTAAAAAATCAATCGAAAATCCACATGCTTTTGTTGAAACAATACATCCGATTAAAATTGATGTATGGATAGCAATGCCTCGAAGACGAATTATAGAACCCATTGCTAAAAATACATCACTCTGTGCGCTCTCAAATCCCAAAAAAAACGTTTTATAAAACCACTCCCCTTACCTTATTCCGAAAATTAAATTTATTAAACTCGGCGAAAATACCATCCAACGTACTTAAGAGCAAAAAATGTATTCTGCTCCCTTCACTTTATAGAATATCATCTCATCCCTCTAGCAAGCAAGAAACTAAAAACAAAAAAAAAAGACAAGCTCAAGTGCTTTCCCCCTCAAGCAACCATAGAAGAACACGCGATGCATTTTGCGAAGTTTTCCAGCTACAATCTCAGACCCCCACCCAATGTGCGGGGAAGCTTCGAAAGAGATGGATTTGGGGAAAAGTTGAAGGAGGCTGATGAGAGGAAGGCATAGACGTAGTTTGTGGGAGATTTTCGAATGTAAGTAAAAGAGATTAATTAAACTTTAATAAGCTGATTAGCGAAAGACTGAGATAATCGATAAGCTAGCGATGCAAAGACGGGCTCCGGTATTTCCGGTACACTTCCTCTTCGGAAAGGGTAGATGCGATGAAATTACTTTAGAATAGGAGAACGTTTCAAAGAATTGCTAATGTTTAAGGAATTTGTGGTGCCACACAGATCTTCTTATCGGTCTCGGTTCATTTACAACATTAAAATCAATTTATCAACATATAAAAACAGCTTTCAATCCCTTAATACTAAACAAATTCTTTATACCACCTTTGCAAACACTTCTTTGTTTTCCCCCACCCCCAAAGCACGATTTGCATTCGAAACAAAAGCTCGTCTGTCGTCACCCTCGCGTCCTCCGACGATAAATTACAAACGAAAACGAACCCAACACCCCATGAAATCGCTATTTTTCTCCATCGATTGAATTCCCATCCCCTTACCTCAAAAAAAAAAATCAACGTAGGGGTCTCCAAACCTTTTTTTCTGTTTTGTTTTCGCGCTAGGGCAGTTTCCGGACGACGTTCATCCCTTCACCCACAACCTGTCCTCTTTTCATAGCCACCTAATTAATACATCGAATTGCTTTTGTTGATTTTGTGTTCGATGGTGACAGGATAGGGTTTTTTTTGGGGGGAGGGAAAGCCGTGAATATCGTCACTTTTAAGGGTGGGGAAAGGGGGAATGATGGAAGGGGTGATTTGTAATTGAAAGCTATATAGAAGTAATGAAAATGGAATTGATGGAATTGGGGTATATGTGTGAGGTGGGGTGTAATGTAGAGTTCTATCTGCGAGTAATTGTAAATCCTGTATCTCTAACGTTAATTTTATTAATTTATTGTAATTACTATCACGAAATGTTGACAGTTCAACTAGAACAACTTGGATTAAGGGGAACAAAGCCCATTTTCATGTTAATAAACAAAATTGTAGGTTCTGGAGCAGAGAAAACCCAAAAGTGAAACATGAAAGACTTTTGACCTTTCTCCAAAAGTAAGGGCTTTGGCGACTATGTCATCAAAGGTATTATTGGTCCGTATTTCTTTAAATACCTCTGAAAGGTAGATATGTGGAGATGTTAAACGAATTTCTCCAGCTACAACTGCAACATGGACCTGGGTACAACAACAACACTTGGATGCAATAAAACGGAGCATGTGAAGTTAATGTTTTCCCAGCAGTGTGATACCGCGAAGAGGCTACATCCAATGGCCTCCCCGGAGCCCGGACTTGGTACTACCTGATTTTTTTTATGGAGATATCTCAGAGGTAGTGTTTGTGTAAATAATCCAACCACTGTAGCCCAACTTAAGGCAAATATTCATCCAGAAATTGCCGAAATCTCGTACGTTTTATGTGGAAGGATTTTTCTTGGTGTCAGGTTCCAAGGGTGACAGCGGCGAAATGGCGCACATTTAAATGATGTAATTTTTAAACAATGATTTTCCCATGTTTCTTCTATAATTTAAATAAAAATTTGTTTCCTACGACTTAGTTTTTTTGTTATTGGACTTTAGAAAGTGCAAAAACTTATGTGGCACCCTGCAGAAAGTAAGTTACTAACCATTTCATCCATTTATACAGGCTGACTGGTATATAAACGTAGATCATGGAGGGCATATCAATAGAGATCAATTCAAGGGCTGGGTGCAAAAGCCAGGTAGGTTTTGGAAATTAACAAAAATGTGTTTTAAAAGGAAAACATAATATTCAATTTGGATTTTGCTTATGTTGTTGTTAGAATATCTTGCAGCTGATATCTTTTACTTAGTTGTGTGAGAAAATACTTACCATGATCTTAAAAAAAAGTAAAATTCTGAAGTGAGAATTATTCTCCCAAAAACGGAGCTACCTGGTTTTTGCACTCAACCCTTCAATTGCAACGGACTTAGCCAAATCTACACTACCGCTCATAAGTATTTGGGCACCCTTGGATTTTAGATTTTTGTATACAAAGAATGTATTTAGGAAATACGTCCAACAAGACAATGACCCAAAACACACTTCAAAATTATGCAAGCAAGAGGAAGAGGAAGGAACATTAACAATCATGAAATGGCCACCCCAAAGCCCGGACTTGAACCCCATCGAATTATTCTGGGAAGAACTCGATCGGCAAGCAAGAAAAACTGCTCCAACTTCAGCGGGTGACATGTAGAACAAACTACAGGCAGCATAGGCTCGAATAACTCAACAAAAAAAACCATATTCTCACTAATATTTAAAATAAACGTAATAATAATAAAAGATTTCTTTTCATGTTCCCTTTTTTTATTATTGCTGATTTTTGCAATTGGACACACTTTCATAATAGATAATAACAAAAATACGCAAAAAACATCGCAGTTGGTCATGCAATAAAATTGCGTAATAAATAAATAAAAAACATTTAACATTATATCGGCAGATAAAACAATTGACTATTTCGTTAAATAAACACGGTCGTTTTTCTATTTCGAAGCTTGTTTTAAAACAATTCGGGTAACGTATAGGAACCTGTTTTAACGGCAGCTAATCTGCAGATGATATTGACAAAATTTATTGAATCGAAAATATCCACGCAAATAGAATAGGCGGCATTTATTTGCGATCGTCGTCTGTTTGTTATCATTTTTGTAATTTTTTTAGTAGACGCTTGATGTTGTCCTTTTTTTTGTGTGTCTTTATAGGGTGATGCATTTTGGTAAAATTAATAAAATAAATGGTATAATTTTAATAATGTTTTCTCTTTTTTTTTTAATATAAATCACTCTAAAATTCTTGACTTTACGTCGTAAAAAGTCTCTATGAGAATAAAAAAATATATATACATAATGTTTCATTTAAAATTCCAAAGTTAATGTGCTTTCGGGTTAAATCGGAAGTCAGGTAATATTTCCATTTTAATGCTCATTTTCAGTAACCTACAAGTACTGAATTTCATACCAATTTCTCCAGTATTATTTCAGATATTCAGGTGTGTTCCTAATCTTTTACCCGTCACTGTATACTGGGTGTCCCAGATTCAATGTTACAAGCGATATCTTCCTTATTTGTAGATATATAAGATCGATCAAGATGTCGCAGAATCCTAAAAGATATACTTTTTAAAACTACCCCTAGTAGACCCTCCTCTAAGGAACTTCTCCCAAATCAGCCCTCTTAAATTGCACCCCTCATCTTTTTGACTTTATAACTGAAGTACGAAGTGCTTGGAATACAACGGTATAAATGACAGGAATAATTGATGATAGAATCATTGACGAAACTCTGGATTTACACTTACAATTCAAACAACTGATTTTGCAATGTTCAAAACGTCTATTCATTAATGATAACAATAAAGATAGTTAATAATTATGCTCCTACATCAAAGGAGGATATTCTGACATTATTCAGTAAATAACAGATCTTATGGAAGGATCCCTACCTTACCGACTTAAACATGATATGTATGTAATGAATAAATTCTATATAATTGCTACGACTGTAGAAATTTAAAGTTTAATATGGACTATACTACTATTTCAAAGAGCGTATTGTATGTTATTAACATATTCTCTCGTTTGTTTCAGGTAAATATTGCCTTCCTTTGAGCTACCTACTTCATTCTCCATGTAAACTAGATCCTCTCAAAGAAACAGCTCGTTCAGTAAGTAATACATACAATCATTATTCAAACAAACATCATTGTGCGGGAAATACAAAAGGCCTTCGCGAATATAATCGTTCCATTTTATTCGCTCAATATGCATATAACCTCCTATATATGTGTACATAACCTCCTTCCGGTATAATAATCTACGAACGTTGTATATTATGTGTTCTACAAACAAAAACCCTTTCCAAAATTTGCTCTGATTGTTATTAAAACAAAATATAATGGGTATAACGGCTATAAAACGTAACTGGTTCCCGACCTGGCGTATTGATACAGCGCCCTCTATGTATGCCTACCGAAAATATCGTATCACAAAACGTTTTTGCGCGGAACTCACCCCACCGCCAGCTTCTCTCGATTGGTGTGTCCCGGCTTTAACCGAAAAAGGGTGGGAGTGGAGGTCATTTCAATAAAAAGCGGTTTCGAAAATTATTTTCGACGACCAAATAAATGGAAAGGGAGGAATTGGGGAAGCCAGCATCATCGTCGTCATCATCATCTGCGTTGGATCGGAACAGATTCAAGCGAGTTATATATGGGAAAAGGATGGGGTTAATATTATTGGTGGCCGAGTTCTTTTTTGGGGGGAAATGGACAAAGGGAAAAATTACGAGATATAATGGTTTTATGTAGGAGCTAAAATTGGAGGGAAAGGATCTGTATTTGAAAAAGGGTCTTTTTGTATCGTTTAAAATTTGTATTTTAAAATTGTTAATGGAAAAAAACATTTTCGGATAATTGAAATTTCTTTTTTGTATTTATACCGGGTGTCCCAGATTCAATATTACAAGCAATGTCTTTTTTCTTTGTAGAGATGTAAGATCGAGTAAAGTATCGCCGAAAATGGTTTGCAGAATCCTAAAAGATACGACTGATCCGATTCGGTTGGGAAGACCAATAGTACCCGGTTTAATCAAAAAGTAAAAAAAAAATGAGGGATGGACTGAATCGGATCAGTCGCATGGGCCGCGAATTATAAATAGTCTATGTGTGACACACAACCGACAGAAGAGATATTTTGAAATCAATACCTCAGCGTAAAAAATAAAAGCTGACGCAATAAAAATGTTTAGTAAATAAAACGAATAATATTCAAAACAGATTTTTTTTACAATCTGTCGTCTCATCAAGACATAGCCACAGCTGTTTACCTTTTAATTCTGCTTTGAGCCTATTTTCAATATCTTTACGTATACTTGGTAGCTCTTTCTGTAACGCTGTCCGTCATGATAAGTTGCACTCGGGATTGTATGTACGCCAAAACTGTCGAAACGAATAAGCGAAGCGATAGACCATAAACAATAAACATCGAAAGGAAATCCAACTTAAATTGGGCCATTTTTCTTATTTTCGCCTTTGTTCTGGCACATTAAACGTATTTTGTAAACTCTACGCAATGCTTTAGTTCCATTATAGTTCAAATCCGGAAATTCACAGATAGATTTAGTGACTTTATTAGCCAACGATCGTTTATTTTCCTTGCGTACGTTAAACATACATATATTTATCTCTATAATTAGACTAACACTGCGAACTGATGAGAAATGTTGCAATAAATCAATAATTTCATTCTCTTCACTTCTAACCTGGCACGAAGCTATCTGTGCCCGGCCCATTCATAATTGAAGTGCTAGAAGGTAAGAATACAACGGTATAAACGAAAATTTAATTTAACGAATGGCTACTAATAAAAACCTTATAAATTGTATACCATCGTAAAGGTTATTCGAACAAAAAAAGGTTAAGATATTTATTTCGATTTGCGAAAATAGTTTAGGTATAGTCGATTGTGAAAACTGTCGTCGAACGCCTTATCACACATCACGTAGCCGACCAGTATTACAACTCAGTTACCCGGGCCATCTAGCCTTACTTTCAAACCTCAACGCCATCTTCTCGAGCAACGATAAAGCAGAGACCCGTCGTTTCGGACGGCAAATTCAGTTCGCCAATTGACTAGGACCCCAGTATAACTCAAGTGACGATATAGCTATGTATATGTGTGCAGTAGAAAAACGAAGAGATACGTATAAGAGGAAGAAGAAGAAAAACAGTAAATGATCTCGTCATGATTTTTCTTCGGTTTAACCGTATATATTTGAAGCGGGATCAAATAGCATTGAAAATAAATTGATTTTCAAGTTAGAGAAGGACGTGTAAGCAAATGTATAACTAAGTGTAGTGAAGGACACATGTAGGAAAGAAGTATACGCACGGTTTTCAGATTGTGTTGATGAAGACGGACTTCCGGTTTTGGAATTTGTTTGTGTTTCTAGGATTGGTGCAATCGAATCTTATATTTAGAAGCAGAGTATGTTTGTTTGATTCGCCTTTCTGTTTAGTTTAATCAAAATAAATTTGTATAAATTGGTTTGTTTTAATGTTTATTGAGGAAGAATGGAATAATTTAATGTTATTATAACGCATCTAGATTTTAGATTCAGAGATAGCCCTATACTCGAAAAATGGGACTTATTACCGACGATTTTAGATGTAAATTTACTATGATTTTAACCGTTTTCACTAAATGTATATTAATACAAAGATTTTCCTGATATTTATGCAAAATTATACTAGCAATCACGTCATCCTTACACATACCGTTACCAACACTTCATCCAACCGCAAAATATAATAACCTCGGACCCCCAAATTGTTTTCACTCCCACAACCCTATATTGGGGGCATTAATCAAAAGCAGATGCACCATTACGAAAGCCTCCTTGTCGATTAAGGCACCTACCATTACCACGTATAACATTAAAGGAATCCCGATTTTCCAAACATCGAACCCAACTGCCATCCCGCAGTATTGCCAACTGCGTACCGCAACGCCATTCAAGCGTTTATCAAGTATATACGATGCCGGGCCCTACCCAGGGCTTATGGAATCTACAAACAGTTTCTCCTATGCAATATAAGAGAGCTTCAAAATGAAAAATGGAAGCAGGGTTTAAAATTTCATTTCGTTTCGAAATAAATTGTCCAATGGACAATCCATCGAAGTATAAGAAGGGATAGGAACAGAAATGTGGAGATCTTTATGTGTGTTTTTCGAAGGAATCTTATGGACGATGAGGACAAAGGAAAGAGACAGATATAGATGAGGTTGAAAGATGGGTTTCTGCAAATTTAACGATAGGAATTTAAAGGATTTTGATGAGGTTCGATTGTTGGTGTTGGGAGAATGCGTGGGAATTTTAATTTCTTTTTTTTTGTAATTTCTGCATAATATGGTATAAAATATTATTAACTCGATAATTTTATAAATAAATAAATAAATGGTATACCAGTAGGTACAGCTGTTTACACACAAATCTCTAAATATGTATATTACACAAACTGCTTTGGGAATAGTATTTCTCTTTAAGAATTTCCGTTCTCATAAGTTATACCAAACTATTATATAATAATTTTAAATTAAACATGGAAAATTCTGTTGTAAATTTTGAATTACCACTCATAAGTATTTGGGCATCCCCAGATTCACTTAAATTCATTAAATAATATCGGTCTATTTATTTCAAAAAAACAATGACCCGAAACACTTCAAATTTATGCAAGCAATTTTTAGAACAGTTGGAAGAGGAAGGGACACTAACAATAATCCCAGGGCCCGGACTTGAATCCTATCGAGTTATTATGGGAAGAACTCAATATTTCCATTGAAATATTGAATGATTTGCCCTGAAATTTGAGGTGCCCAAATACTTATGAGCGATAGTGTATAATTTAGTTCTGCTTCAAATCCGAATTCAGGAAAAAGCGGTAATTTTGAAGAAATACTTGATTATGCCGAGATTCTAACAAATACTGCAGGTTTTGATCATAAAGTCAAACACTTAATTACTGATACCAAAATCCATCCTGAAGCTCTTCACTAATAGACACACATTTCGTTGATAGCTAAGCTAACATTTAAAACCATCAAAGCAGGATTTAAACAATTTAAGGCAGCATTACTCAGTTATTCAATTCATAATCTTCTTCCAGTATCTAAAATTTTCAAGATAAATTCAATTAAAGCTTAAAAAAAAGTGCCATTCGTATTAAATTGATAATAAAAGAAATAACTGAGATTTCCTAGGTCTTCCTTTAACACCTATGGCGTACCGAACCTCAAATGATAGATTTCTACATAAAATCTAGCTCGTAGAATCGATTGCTTTAAGTTGCAAGTTCCTATCTTATTTACTTTTTGCGTTACACCCCCCCAAATCACCACAAAAAAGGAAGCAACACGAAATCTTCTAGACTTTAAGGGATTTAACAAGGTTTTTTGAGGAAATTAATACGATAAAACCAACCCACAAAGTCATAAAAAAAAAACATTTCTTCAACAACTTGAATCCTCGCAAGTTAAAACGAACCCAATTCAGGTGAAATCGCTAAAAACAACTATGTATTCGTCTTTTTGTAAAGATTTCCGATCTTCAATGCACTCATTATCAAATCGTCTAGCACTTCTTTACTTTCCTAAATCGAAACACAAATTGCTGACACAACGCGACGGGTCACGACGCGAAATAAAAGGTATAAGAGACGGTGGCGCCATCTAGAGTCGACGGACGTACTCTGAATTCTCTAATTCACCAAAAAGGCGGCGATGTCTAATTGGCTAAATTGTCAGATACGCTGCTACCGTTCGTTACGTTCCAATTATAGAAAAGGCAACCGTCGGACCAAGCGAGAACAACCACCATCTTTTTGCATTGAGAGAAGTAACAACTGCCGACAAGCGTTGGCCACGGTGACGAGAAATTTGAGCAGAAAACGGAATCGTGTGACACGTCAACGTCGTAGTTGGTTGAGAGTTTCGAGCTAGTTGGAAAGCCAAAAAGTTTTCGGAGTAGTTTTGGTGGCGTTATTACTCTAGGAATGAACGTGGCGTATAAGATTATGTTAGTCTTCTATTCATTTGCTGTAATTTCTTTTGTATTCGATAATATTTGCTAGAGAAACCTTTGTGAAATGGTTTAATTTGCACAATTATGAAAGGTTAGTGATTGTTTAAGAATAATTTTGAAGCCAGTGGCAAATATGCTGTATATTACTAGGAAATAGAATTGGAAGGAAATTGTTTACACCCATTCTATTTCAACTTGGTCAAATTCATAAATAATGGTTCAAATCACAGGTTTAAGCTTTGCTTTTCTGAATATGCTTGATGTTGTTTTTCTTAAAACAATCAATATCTTGCACATGATCCCAAAAATTTTTGGATTGAAGGAAACGTTGGGCAAGAATATTTTGTCCGTTCCACAAAGACTAAGACTCAGGTGACAAAGATATTAACTCACTTTTATTAGCTAGCTTTTATTGTCTATTTTTATGTGTGTGCAGATAACGGGGTAAAACAAAATAAGTGTGAATGAAAGCAGCTTAAAACTAATTCTTATATAACCCACACCATCTCCCACAGACTTCTTGAACTGGACAACTTCTCTCCGTCCAATTTTTCATCCTCCCCATGACATCTTCAGCCTTCCCTATCTTGTTCCCCTTCGCAAAAGTAAAGCAGAATCCACCGCAAATTAATATCCATCCACGTACCGTCATTACGAACGGTATTCATTATAATTACTGTTGACAGTACAAATGTTTGCTTCCTCTCTTTCCGAGCAACGTCACGGACCAGTTGTAAACGCAGAACTTCAAACGATCTCAGGTCAATTCCGAATATAATCATCGTTAGCGTTTGTCGAACGAACGAGTGTCATTGCCAAGGTGAGAGCTTCGTCCCAGAGATCCCTTACTAGACCCCCTGGCTTCCCTCTTCAAACACTTGGAATTGCCGCGTCGTTAACTGAATGAGATTTTCGAATTTATATCGAGGATGGTAGTCAGTTTTTCGCGGAAAAATGCTTTTCATATAAATAAATATAAATATTTTGAAATTTAGTAGATTTAAAAATGTTTGTAAACATCTGATGCTCTCTGCATAAGTAACATTGATGAAACAAATGCATTGTATACCCAACTTGTTTCGACCTAACTTCAATAAAGTAGAAATCTGTATTCTTCCAACGATCCTAACTAGTTCATCAATTCCTTCCATCCCCAGCCAGCCAACCAACTCTCTGTTTGTCTTCTCGTGTCGTCTTTAGCAATAGGACGTGTCTAAGGAGGTGAGGACCAATCCGCCTTCTTCTTAACCAGAAGGAAAGGCGAAAGATATTTACTTTAATTCTCGGGTAAATACCCCTAACCCTTGCCCCAACTCTTACGAACGAAAACTACCATCCGAATGCGGGATTTGCTCAATTTCACCAACGAATAAGGGTTCGGGTTTTGGACGTTCCTCTCTTTTCACCAAAATTAACTCTCCGCCGCGCGTGTAACTAGCAATTGTTTGATGCGACCGAAACAAAAGAAGAATAATAATGGTCGGTAATTAAGGCAAAGGCAAAAGTTTCTAATCTTCAAGTTCGGGTACAAATTTGTAAGAATAGGAAGAAGAATACGGAATTCTTTGATTAATTAATGTTCCGGTTTTAATTTAGGATCTCCTCAGCATTGACGCCAGCAAAAAGGGTGGAAATTATTTTAGTTCGATGCGGGTGAAGGGAAGTAAAGGGATTGGAGGGAATAGGAAGGGATAAGGATACAATTAAAGGCTATTCGAGAACGTTTCATGGACGCGGAGGATTGTTTTAATTTAAATTTTTAGAATAAACAGAGGGAATGAAAAGCAGGATTTTAGAGAATAGGAGGCTTCGCTGGAAATGCTCGGATCTCAAGAGCTGTTTCTGTCTGTTAAATGTTAATTTAAGCTTAAATACTGTTGAACATCAATAATTGAAAATAAATTGTTTGATACAAGGCCTCGCATCAAACTCTTGCGAAGGTAACGTCTTAAGTTTTTACAAACGACCACTAGATGCCGCTATTGAGATCTGTTCTGTTTTCGCTTTTTTTTTGACGTACGCGAGGTTGTCAATTTTTTCGGTTTTCATTTTGTTCCAATTTTCGTTTTTTTCTTTTCACGTACCCGGGGTCGCGTTTTTTTTCATTTCGTTCCGTTCTTCGTTTTTGTTCACGTATCCGGGGCCGTGAATCTTTTCGGTTTCCGTTCTATTCCGTTTTTGTTTCTTTTCACATACCCGAGGGGTTGTGAATTTTTTAAGGTTTTCCTTCTGTTCCGTTTTTGTTTTTTTTTTTCACGTATTCGGGGTCGTGAATTTTTTGATTTCCGTTCCGCTCCGTTTTTCGTTTTTTTTTCACGTACCGGGGGTCGTAAATTTTTTAGGTTTTCGTTCTGTTTCGTTTTTATTTTTATTTTTTTTTTCAAATAGTCGAGGTCGTGTTTTTTTTTTGATTTCCGTTTCGCTCCGTTTTTCGTTTTTTCACGTACCCGGGGTCCTGAATATTTTCAGATTTTTTGTTCTGTGTTTCGTATTTTCACGTACCCGAGGTCGTGATTTTCTTTCGGTTTTTGTTCTGTCCCGTTTTGTTTTTTTTTTTCACGGAGTCGTGAATTTTATGGATTTTCGTTCTGTTCCGCTTTTTCGTTTTTTTTTCACGTACCCGGGGTTATGAATTTTTTCGGTTTTTTTTTGTTCTGTGTTTCGTTTTTTTACGTACCCCGAGGTCGTGAAGTGTTTAGGTTTTTATTCTGTTCCGTTTTGGTTTTTTTTACGTACCCGGGGTCATGCTTTTTTTAAGTTTTTGTTCCGTTCCGTTTTTCATTTTTTTTCACGTACCCAGCAGGAATTTTTTGGGTTTTCGCTCTGTCCCGTTTTTGTTTTTTTTTCACGTGGTCGTGACTTTTATCGATTTTCGTTCTGTTCCGTTTTTTTTTCATTTTTTTCACGTACCCGGGATCGTGAATTTTTCCGGTTTTCGTTCTGTTCTGTTTTTCGTTGTTTTCAGGTACCCGGGGTCGTGATTTTTTCAGTTTTCGTTCCGTTTTTCGTTTTTTTTACGCACCTGAGGTCCTCATTTGACATTTGTCTAGTTTCACAATACATGTGGGTGTTTTATAGATTAATACACATTACTTGACCCGTCCTGCATCTTCAAAATCTTTTTTTTTACAATTTCTGTACTAAACATCGAACTACCTTTTTTTCTGCGAATCCGCCCCTGCGTTAGAAATTAATATTCCGGTGATAACGCTCCACCAAACGTGTTACACATTAGTCATTAGTCGCTATCGCACATTCAACTACTGCTGTTGCAACGCCGGGGTTTCGATAACGCCTGAATACCGAGCGCTATGCATCGCATAGAACGCATGGCCATCTTTATTGCGACAACCCTCCGTTCTATGACATAATCTAACTGCAAAGGCAGTTAGCAGTTAGCGAAATGTACCTAAATATAGCGGAGAAAAGCTCCGCCACGTGCCGATATTTCATTAACGAAGCGATTAAAGTGGATATCTCAATTCCTCTGACTGAATTTAGTCGGTAATTCTATGGGGTCAACTCTAATTTCCCGAATGTTATATGAAAATTGAAAGAGAATGAAAAGATTGAAATTTTGCCAGAAGTTGAATGTGTTTCAACAAAACACCCTGTATATATGCATATATATAGGGTGTTTTAAGAAATATTATACAAACTGTACTATATACTTTGAAATACTGTAAGAAATAAAATTTATCTAAACATATAAATAGGTACGAACAGCAAAGATCAAAATCGAAAAGCTCAGCCAGTTCCACCCTCAAATCCGGGAAGGGGGAGGAGTACTCCCTGACTCCAAGCGCTCTTGATCCAATTACAGAGGCGGCATCGGCGATCGGAAATTATTTCGGTATTAATCGAAAATTTTCCGCGGTCAGATGTTTTTTTTTTGGAGGGGTCGACGTACACCGCCCAATTTTTTTTAATTGCGTTTTTTCGAGAGGAATTCGTGAGCTATCCCGGTATCGAGGTTAAACGTCGAGATTTTAAGCGGCGAATCGATGATTGAATACGTAATTTGCAATTCTGAAACGTTTTTGTAGCGTGTACGATTTATTTTTTCGATTATTTACACTGGGGATGAATGGGGCGTTTCTGACAAGCGAAATCGAATGAGAAATATCTGTAAATGTTCTTAAAATGTAAACGTTATTTTCTAGCAGTGTTCGCTAAATCGCTGTTAATTTATATACGTACGACACCCCAGAATTGCCAGTGAGTTGAAAATTGAGAAATTTTATTTACATCATCATATTTCACACACTTTTTCTTGCGAGTAAAACAATCTCCGTAAGTTCTAGCGCACCAAAGGTGAAATTCGATCCAGGTATAACTTGTTTCCCGCCTAGCAACCTAACGTCCTCAAATTATCAAAAAAAAAAAAAAGAATCCCGAAAAAAGGCATCAACCCCAGTCTCCCTTTAATCGTACTTGGTCTCTTTAGTCTGGCTGTGTGCATACAAGAGCAGGTGTCGTACTTCAAAAGGAACGCTGCCTTTGAAATTGAACTCCAGCTTCTATATCCACTAACTCCCTTCCTTTCCGTCTAATATAAACGTTTCAGGTGGATCTCTGTATATTCGACACGATCATCATCTTCAACCGAAAGTCTAAGATCTTGATCTAGCGTTAAAGCGTAAGCCATCAGGACGAGGGTTTCAAGTAGTCTCACGTCCTTCCTCTAAAGCTAAATTGAATTAGTAAATCTACGCTAATCAAGCCACCCGTGCTCTTTCGCTAATAAAGCGAAGGGGTCTCACTGGGGGACCAAGTCTGGCCCTGAATTCCGAAAAGAGTAACTGGGAAAAACGAACATATGCACGTGAATGATGGCGAATTTCAAGGGATACTGTTAATGATTAGGAGTCATAATGATATATTGTTGGGTGCTTTTGGAAACTAATGTAGGGGGTGAGGGTTATAAATTTTCTTGAATGGATATTCCCTTGAAATGGAATCGTATTTAATTTTCATTCCTAATAAGTAATAGAGTGAGTCATTTTTGATGAATTTATTGTACGAATGTTTCGAGATAGAGTTTTTAAAATGTTATCTTTTTTGAGACGATTTCAACGGTTTTTAAAATGAAATATCCTAGTTAGTAAAAGAATTGAAAAGTTCCGATATTCTTTGAATCAAATCACTCTAAGATAAGAACACCAATAAACGATTCACACCCTTAACACCCTTCCTCATCCATCCCGCCATATCGGAGCGAAAGGTATCATTTTCCTTACACCAAACTTTCTCCGTAAATCCCTTCATCCCAAACATTCTTTTCCCCAGTACAGCATTCGTTTCCTTTGTCTAGAAGACATCAACCGAAATTGGGCATGCGATAGACAGATAACGCAGCGACATCTACCTACACCTAGCTAGAAGACGTAATCTCCGAATTATTGCATTGCGAGTTAACGAGAGCTTTGGAAATGTATATAGGAGGCTGCGGATTTCATATCTACCATCTTTCCATGTATCTACCATGCATGCTGGAATCTGGATATTTGAAAACTCTCGCTTTAGTTGTCCCTCTGTCTGATGATGAAGGGGGATTATGATAATACTGAGGAAGGAGATATGATAATACTGAGGAACGAGAGGAAAAGAGAGGAGACGAACGTCGTAGGGATTTTGTTTGCTAGAATTATCGATGAGGATTATCCTGGGCGCTGTAGTTGGGCGGGAATAAACGACAAAAAAAGGGAAAAAGGCAATAATAAGGGATAATTCAAGGGTAAATTTTATTCGTTTCAACGGATATGCACAGCTCAGATACAAATAGATTGTGAAATTTGATACAGAATCTTTCCTTGTATTTCACCTAACAATACTATAACGTATTATATATATATAAATGTAAAATAGAGTATCCTAGTTTACCATCAGCTATACGCCCAGTGCCTCATTCAGCTGAAATCCCAGTGCCAGTTTTCAGTGAAAGTAACCCCAACGATGAAGATTTTGAAATTAAAGATGATTCCGTTCGTAATGGATTTGACCAGCATGAGTTGAATGATTTGGTACGAGATTTGGGACTATCCAAAAAAGCTTCGGAGCTCTTAGCATCAAGACTGCACGAGAAAAACTTGCTTGAAAAGGGAGCTAAGGTATTCTATTTTCGATCAAGAGAAAGTGCGTTTCTACAATACTTTCGAAGTAATGATGGGTTTGTGTATTGCCATAACGTACATGGTTTAATGGAAGAGTTAATTTCAGCCTATAACGCAACTGAATGGCGACTGTTTATCGATAGCTCAAAGCGGAGCTTGAAGTGTGTTTTCCTCCACAACGGAAATTTATTTGGTTCAGTCCCGATAGGCCATTCAGTTCGTTTGAGTGAAGAATATGAAGACATAAAGAGCGTCATTGATTTGTTGCAATACCACATGCACCAGTGGATCATTTGTGTTGACCTTAAAATGCTTCCTTCTTGGCCAGTAACGCGGATATACCAGGTATCCCTACTTTTTGTGTATGTTGGACAGCAGAGCTCGGAGAAGCATTGACTGCAGTCGAATTGGCTGCCACGATCTAACCTGAAACCTGGTGATCCAAACATTGTACATCAGCCACTTGTCGATAGAAAGAACATTATATTTCCACCTCTGCATATAAAATTGGGTCTCATGAAGCAATTCGTTAAAGCTCTGCCGATTAAAGGAAACTGTTTCAAGTATCTCATTTCGGCATTTCCTACCCTGTCATTTGAAAAGATAAAGGCCGGTGTTTTTGATGGTCCACAGATTCGGCAGCTTGTTAAAGATGAACATTTCATCGGAACAATGTCAGAAATTGAAAAGAATGCTTGGTTGGCTATCTTGGAAATACACGAGCACAGAATTACGCCAAAATTGCCCAACAACTCTTGAAGAGCTTCAAACTGCTAGGATGCAACATGCGCATCAAATTGCACTATTTACATAGCCATCTTGCTAACTTCCCGGAAAATCTTGGTGCAGTCAGTGATGAGCAGGGTGAGCGATTTCACCAGAATTTGAAGGTCATGGAGGCACGGTATCAAGGTAGATGGGATGTACATATGATGGCTGACTATTGTTGGAGCATCAAGCGAGAATGTCCACAGATTAAACATTCCAGAAAAATGTATAAGCGAAAATTTTTGCCTTAATATGTAAATACCGTTCGATAAAAAAACAACATTTGTATGAACACAATTTAACTTGCAGTAACTATTATAGCCTTTGTATGAATAAAATTATTCTTTATAAACAGTATATTTGGTAAGGTTTTACTTTATTTTCCTTTATATGCACAATTTGTATGACTTTTGAGGGTATCCTGTAGCTTAAAAAGTTGACGTGATTGACAAAAACTGCGATTATTTTTGGATCCAAAGGCCAAAAGTTAGTTGTAAACAAGTCACAGATTTAAGACAACGAAATTGCTGTTCCCCAGTGTTATTTATATGCCTCTTATATGCAGATAAAGATTCGTTTTTTTCATAAATTTGTAATAAAAAAAGTCTATTCTTTAAATTCTTCTCTTTAACTACAACATGAACACTGAAATTTTCACCGAAAAATTGTCAGGATATATAAAAAAAACATCGAAACTGAATGTAGACTAACAACTTGAAATAATACCAAACTCTTTACATGCCTCTTATATGCAGATAAGAACTCACTTCTTCATAAATTCCTAATAAAAAAGGCTTATTTTTCTCTATAACTACCATATAATTCATACGACTAGTGCAACAAAACAGTTTCGGTTAAATCAAAATACAAAATTTGTACATTCAATACAACTTGCAACACGACAAACAACAAACGATACCGTCTACGTACGTTTTACACATGTAAACACATTTATAAACTATTTCTAACTATAGGACGGATCCAGTAATGTGTATAATTTATTCCGTTAATTACAATATTTCCCCACTACTAATAACACGTTTCAAAAATAAACATATACGGCTCAATGCCACCGTAGAGATTATAACGCTGACCAGCAAACAAAATTCATTATTTGATATCAGGGCAGCCCCCAATTAGTAATTCATACGTGGATCTGCTAGCTGCTAATTTATGCGACTGAATTCGGTTGGATTTCATATAAATTTTAATTAGGATTAATTGGAATTTATTTCATCTTTTATGACTGACATGTGAATGTGAATGGATTTCCGAATATTGACGTTGATATACTTGTTTCCGATCGAAACAATCTGGAGAATATTGAAGTGTGGTCCCATATATAGAAAAATACAATGTTCTACTTAAAAAAATAAACCGCCGTAACGAAACGAACAATGAAATTCTTAAATTTACCAATTTTGTTATTCATGCGATCAAAAAATTTCAAAAAAAATTCTTGATTTAATAACCGACCTTCTCTCTGTGTGGAAATTACTAATTACACCTTGCAACAGAAGACTCAAATGGTAGATTCTACGATCCACACCATCCACCGCTCCCAAAAAATGCTTTAATCTCTTCACCTAACACAAAGGATATAGAATTTTTTAAGCCACATGCTAATTACAAACGTAAGCAAGTCTCTTTTGTAATAGAAAACTCTAACTCTAACTAACCGAAATTAGAAAGAAAAAACTAAATGTAGATGAGTAGTACATTCTACACACATACTAGAATAACATGCATGCAGTCTCGTTGTCGTCGCTTTTCCAGTTTTCTCTCCAACTTGAATTCGTAGAGGGCGTCGCAGTTTCCGCCCTAATTAAATCTTCTCTTTGATTACGAATGCCACTCGTCTTTCGAAGCGACCGGTGGCGCTGCGTCGAAAATGCGGCAGAATGTTGCATTGGGAGTTGTCTAAAACTATCCAATGTAGAGATATGTGATGTATATGACCGTCCGGAGTTACCTTTGCGATATGCAAGGTTGCCTGGAAACGTAGAAGTTCTGGATATTTATTTTTTTTTATTAATATTAAAATTCTTTTGGATTAACACTTCTTAAACAAGGTGTTTTATTGAAACGCATTCAACTTCTGACAAAATTTCAATCTTCTCATTCTCTTTTAATTTTCATATAACATTCGCGAAATTAGAATTGATCCCGTAGAAATACCGACTAAATTCATAAGAATTGAGATATCCATTTTAATCGCTTCGTTAATGAAATATCGGCACGTGGCGGAGCTTTTCGTTAACTGCCATTGCAGTTAGATTATGTCATAGAACGTAGGGTTGTCGCAATAAAGAAGGCATAAATCAATCTTGTTGGATCAACAAAGTTTTTTTTTATAGTTCAATCTCCAGGAATCTATAGTCCCATTTACTTAGTTACTTTAATACTTTCACTTTAAAAATTTTGAACGTTTTTTTATGCAATCATAAACAAAATTAAGCAATCTGTTTTCTTTCTCTAAAATTCCTCCAAAATAACAGCAAATTATTACAAGAGAATACCAAGTTCCATTATTAAATTTAAGAAAAGTATATTTCCTGAAGTAAGACCTTTATTACGCAAGGGTTAATCCCTCTGGCTTCGGGTTAGGATTACCAGAAGCTACGAGGACAGCGGAGGATTCCTTAGAATATAATAGGCGGTTCTAAAAGGACACAGACCGACGACGACGTTAGAAGGCGATAGGAGTTGTCCCTAAGGGCGACAGCGATATCGAGAAACGGTTCTGCTGCGGGCTGACTTCGTGACATCGGTAGCTAATAGTCGTGTGCTGGGATGAACTTGAGGAATGTTAATTTCGCTATGGTATAGGATAAACGGGGAAGGGTAAGGGGTTGGCAGGATCGGCGTGTTCTTTGACGAAGGTGTAGATGTAGGTAATCAAGTAGAACTTCTACTTTTCAATTAGGTGTTGGAATTTGAATGTTTTGAAATGTTAGTTTTGTTAAATTGATTCTACAATAATTTTCCTAGAAAGTGGATGATCTGAATACAAACAAGGTGTTCATGTATTTTAGGTTAGATATATGTATATGTATCTATATAAATCACTTGTTGTGTTAGACCCAATATATTATTTTCTAACAGTGGTCGTTGAAAAAGACCTATTCTCAAAGGACTGACAAGTTTATGACTGACAATTTATGTGACGTGCAAACTAGAAGTGAGAAGGACTTGATTTATTTAGTTATACGAACAAAACTGAATGTATACCCTTTTTTACAATGAGTTGCGTTCTAGCCTCGCAAGCGGTAACACCAAAATATACAGTCCGCTCCAGTAATGTAAGTAATTCAATTAAAGTAGTAAAAAAAAGACACAGGGTGTCTTTTTTTTTAGACATTTGTGCGCAAATGAGCAATGTTTTGAAACAATTATTTCTTCTGACTCGACATATAAGATAAGTAAATAAAATTGATCAAAAATTTTCACTATGTCCCCCGCAATTGAAATCTCCATATAACAATGAAAATTTTGCTACGAATTATGACGAAATTTCCCAAAAAAATTGCCCAACAACGATAGAAATGTTGTTTGCTAAATTAAATAACGCCCAAAATTGTAAAACACTGCCCATATTTTACATGTACCACTCAATTTTTCCAACATTCCTCCGCCAAACAAAACAGAAAACGAATTTAAATTTCCAATTTAACGATTTCCCTCTGAAAATCAAAAATAAAAGCGCCCCCTACGGTGTTCAATCGTTTTCCACTTTACGTTTCGAAACAACGGAAATTAGTAGCAGCGAAAAAGTATTAAAGTTCACTAACTGTATACGAACTTTGTCTCTTTTAGATGCCCGTCGTCGCGAAACGTTACCTTTGACCACCAGTATTAGATTCAGTCCTCTCTTCCAGCTTTAAAGGCATCCTCTCCAATCGAAATCGTTCCGCCGCGAGACCTCGGAACGATAACTTTGTTACCAACATAGCGCGTTTAAACCTGTAAAATGTTCGGAGTTAGCCGGGGTTACCTCGCGGTGAGGAATTTGCTTTGAAAGTTTAGTTTAAAATGCGGTTAAATGGAAAACTATAAGCGAGAGCGTTCCGAATGGGATTTATTATGAAGGTAGAGCCGAATTGGATTCACTGTTTCGTGAGGATATGTATTTGGAAGACTAAGAATAACGAAAATTATAATTAATGTTTATATTTGGGATTGAATTCACACTATAAATATGATGAAATTGTAGTAATACGAGAAATAAATATATTTAAAATCTAATAAAATAGGTGTAAAAGGGGACTATCACAAACGAGTTAAAATGGAGAATATCCAATATATCATTTTTTTATAGAGAATGGCATATGTGAAAAACAAAATCAATTGAAAAATTGAGAACGTCTAAGTTATTAGTGACATCTATGAATCAAGGTTACAAAACAAGATGATAAAATAAAAAAATATCCATGACGAGACTCTAGTCAAAGAAAATTTGAAATGCGGGGGTCGCCTCGAACTGTAACTGTGTATTTAGATTCTTGTCTTTATTAATACGAGGGATGATCGTAAAATAAGGTTCCCAAAGCCCTACAGCAGCAATAAGACGTGTTAGGCGAAATCCGAGAACATTGGCGTGTACAGCAGCTCTCCCACTCTATATACGTACCACTCCCGTCTAGCTACGCCGCTCAGTGCTGGCTAAGCAGCCGTGCGAGATGGAACTCCCGATCGCCGCTACCGCCAGGTGCGAAATTCGCGCTGTGATACGTTTTTTATACGCGAAAGAGGTGTCCACCTATAGACATTCATCGTCAATTAACCGAAGTTTATGGAGAAAAGTGTATAGCTGTTCAACACGTCCGCAAATGGTGTAGGGAATTCACTGGAGGTCGGACGGAAATTCATGATGAAGAGCGTAGGAAATCGTTGAAAAGGTCGAGAGCATACTGCTTGAAGATCGGAGGGTCACCATTCGTCAACTCGCTCTTCGGATTCCTGAGATTTCCAACACCACAATTGAAAAGATTTTGACCGAAAAACTGGGCTACCGCAACGTGTACGCGCGGTGGAGAGGAAGAGGTGTTTCATTTCACTCCCGAAAACAAGCGACAATCATGCGAATGGAACCACTGAACTTCGCCGAAGCCAAAAAAGTTTAAACATACGCAGTCTGCCGGCAAAGTCATGGCAACCGTCTTTTGAGACGGCAATAAACTCAAACAGGTATTGCTATACACTGACCAAACTCAGACGGGCGATCCAGAACCGCCGGAGAGGAAGACTGACTGCAGGTGTGACGCTTCTTCATGACAACGCTCGGGCCCACGTCTTTCGTCAAACCTAGGAATTGCTGACAAAATTTGGCTAGACTGTCATGCCCTCCCCCCCCCCAGTAGAAATGGCGATTATGTCGAAAAATAGCTAAAGTTTTTACCTTTAAAACGATGTGTAATGTTAAGGAAATAAAGAATGCTGTCTGGAACCTTATTTTACGATCATCCCTCGTATATTGTTCTCTCATAATTTCAAGGCTCTCCAAATTGTTCAAAAGGTTACCCCTCTAGGCAATGTGTAAAACATTGAAGCCATTGTCTATATTGAAAGTATCATTATTTTTAAGTAAATGATCGGAGAAATGAGTTTGGTTTTGAAAGTCTTATATGTTCTTTGATTCGAGGTTCAAAGCTACGGAACGTTCTACCAACATAGGTACATTGACAGTCGTCGCACGTAAATTTGTATACACCACGTTTTTTTTTTTTTAATTTGAAACTTTGTCTTTATTATTAAGTAGACTGTTGCGTAGAGGATGGATCGTCCTAAAAGCGATATTAAAGTGGTTTTTAGGTACCTGTGATACCGAATATGAAATTAGGCCAATATATGGGATAGATACAAAGTGTTTACTAATTTTTGAGGATGTAAAGGTTGTTGAATCTAAGTAGATATTTCTCTCCAATTGTTTTCTTAGTATTTTGTTTAATAGTCTATCTACAATTCTTGGTTTATAAACTAAATGATTTACTTGGAAGAAACATTTTTCTGTCTTGGATTTTCATGATTTTCTAACCTTAAGAAAATATTTATTTAATACAAATAAAATTTCAATATATAATAAAATAAATATTTTTTGATACAAGAAACCATTTCTCTGCGTGTACTAATTATTTACACTTTAAAAGTACACTTTGGCAAGTTGCACAGGTAGCCATTGTTGGAAAACGTGTCTGTAAATATCCGCTGTTAAATGTAGATCAACTCCAGTGCAATACGAAAGATAATTCCAAGCATTACACAACTCTAAAGCTTTAAAAAAACAACTTAATAACATCGTCCTACAAGTTCGAAACAAATCTAAACGAATCCAATGAAAAAGAAATCTCCTGTTTGTTGCCCATGTTTATTCCTTCGATTCAATTTATTAGCGTTGTAATATGAACGCGTGCGGCAGATGTTTCGGTCATTAATACTCACCCCCGAGACTCATCAATCAAACTAACCGCCTCGTCTCGCGGAACCCCAAAGATTGCACCTCACGTCTTGCGCAGGATTTCGTCCCAATTCCGGCTACGGTTCCCGCTTAAAGAACCCTCGATCACGAAGCTAAACTCGCAGGATTAAGAGGAAGGATTCCATATAGCTCTAGCTACATGTATGTATACGTTTAGACGTGTGTGGAAGACGCAGCAGCATGTGCGGCCGAGATAGGGCACGTTAACATTCAATAACCTAGAGGTATACGTTTTAGGGAGGGTGTGAAGGGGGGGTTGCCTTTATGCGAGGCGCCCGAAGCAAGAGTAATCTGCGAAAGGAAACCTACACCGATGCGTCATCGCGCCACCCCATAAATATCGAAGATTATAGGCTTGTCTGGAAGAGGGTGTGTTGGTGGAAGGGGAAGGAGCCTATATATTGAATCGGAGAGAGTGTATTACGGGATCAAGCGTTGAGATAAAATTCGACACAGTTCTGGGTGTCGTCATCAATTAATATTATCTCAGCGAGAGAGAGGATGTTTTGGAAGGTGAATCTTGGTACAAATGGCGTATGGATTTCCTAAATACCATGGGGTAGCTCCGTATGGATAGATATAGATTAGAGGTTTCTGGTGTAACCACAGTTTCCCTCTAAGAAGAATATAGAAGTCAATAAATCGAGATCAACATGCTATTTCAACTGCTAAAAAGACTTTAGAATAGAGAATATGTATTATACAAAAATTATAAAACAAATCCATCAACAGCCGACTTCATAATTAAATTAAAGTTCCTATAAATGTTAATGATAGATTATACAACGCTTTGTCCTTCCAGAAGGACGATTGTACATAAGGTTTGATCCTACTGGAAGAATTCACCCTCCTTATGACACTGCAGTTCTAGCAGGACTATGGAAAAAATGGACTATATCAACTTTGCTAATACTTTTTTCACTGTTCCCCTACATTTAGCACTTGAATAGTCGTTCCCAAGCAAGGATTTGCTCCAGGCATCTTCCTGGAGCATCGAAATCTATCACAAAAATTGCAAAGAAAAAGTTTGCCATAACTGAATAAAATCAAATACAACCACTCGATTGTTTTCCGCTGCGCTAATAAACAAAAGTGTGCTCTTCCGTTTCATGTATAATGGGACCTGTCCACAAGACTAGATGTGCTAAAATTAAGCGTGACGAAAAAGCATACAAAAGCACTAGCTGACTCTCAAGAAACATCACTTTAAGACAAGGTTTTTCTGGATAGAGGCCCATGTCACCAAAAGGCAATAGCGAATGGACCTGATAAGGAGGTCAAAGTATATTGGAAGGACGTAATGAATATCGTTATTGGTGTGAGAACCTTATTCAACCATCGGTAAAGTTCAAGCAATGCTACAAAATTCAAGGTGTATCGAGATTGTTTCTACAATAGCAAGATTTATGTTTGGACATCAATGTAAAACACCTTCAAAACTATAAATCTTAGCTCGTACAGTCAAAATCGATCGAACTCTGTCCTCGTTCTCGAAAGCACCATCATTCCGTTAGAGCGGAGGTGACGGCGTTCGAAAATAATCCCCCAATCTCATGAAATATAAATCCGACACTTATTTCCAATTCCCGACGGCACAAACAAAGACACACATCGATATCATCGATGTAAAAGTAAACACACACGATCCAAAGAGATAAATGATCTCGTACACCCCTTGTATACAGCTATATCGTTGTCGTCGTAACATCTAGCGCATCGGTACTTGTAAACTAATAAATAAATACTGAAGAGGGAGTATAGGCGACGTAGGGATGACGTTGTAAAGCTTTGAGGGTCCTCTAGCGTCTCCCGAGCGTATTAGTCGAAGCGCGATTGTATCATTACGGATACACAAAGTAGGCGACGAGTGGTAGTGCATCTTTTATTGTGTTTGTAAATGCAGATTTCTCGAGTACTGCGAGGAGAAGCACTTACATAGGTATATGTTGGAGTTACGGGCGTGTATAACGGGATATTTCGTAGCGAAACATGCGAAGAGCGAGACAGACTATAAACTTGTAGAGCTACAACTTAGGTATACGGCGTAGCCGCGCTACTACGTAAACTCGGAGACGTTAACCGAAAATGCTTCACAGTTCATGTTCGCGAGTAATAAATGTGAATATAGAAAATGACAGAGAGCTGTTAACTTGTCCGCTTGTGTTTATTTATTTAACGTTTATACGAGCTGCTAGATTCTCTCTGTCAGTAGCGTTACATACACAACGACAGTATGAATATTAGATGTCAGCACGTGTTATAAGATATCTCTAATAAGCGCCATCTAGATCTTGACGTGTAATCTTATTCTCTTATAATTAGGAGGCGATATGCTTCGAACTAACTTAACATTGTATTGATGATATGTGAATATAGTAGAGAGTCGAACCGAAGTAATAATTACTAAACCAAGATATCTGCGCGGCATAGGCGTACGCTTCTTTCTGTCTTTTCTGTCGTCTTGATGTCCACTGTGGCAATTGGCAACCGCCCTGGTAAGCTGCGTAGAATTGCAAACATCAAGTCGACCATTCAATGTCGTCTCAACGTGACGGTGTTGTGAATACGTTGTCGTATACTTCGAAAATGATCGCTCGACATCCAGTGAAGTAAGATTTGCAAATGTCAGATATTCCTTTTCCTCATCTGGGCACTCTTGATTTTCAGTTATAGATGAAACCTTTTGTAAATCGGGATTTTTCGTTAAAATTGCACCAAATTTTTGAGCAACATCGACTCCTATAGTGTTCGTCAAGTTTTCTAGAACGGCTTGTAAATTGTTTATGCAACTTAATACGTGCAGATAAGTGACTGTTTTCTAATTGCTCAATGGCTTCTGCAGCTTCTTTCGAATAGTTTCTGCTACGAGATGACATGCGTGTATGAGGCATGTTATGTGAAGAAGACTCGGAAAGCATATTTTCAACATCCTACCAACTCTCAGCATTGTTGCGGCCCCGTCAGCAACGAACATTGTGACTTGGGTTCCTGTGATACAAAATTCTCTCAACGAATCTTTTATTATCTTGACAACGGTTTCTGCATTAGTTTTCTGAATCCTTTTACTGGATAACAACAATGAAGCTGGTGAACCATCACATTTTAAAGGACGCGCAACAACATGAATGACGCTGTGTTTCTGAGCATCAGTTGTTTCATCCACACATAGACAGATTTTCTTATTTCTCAACTCGCCTTTTATACATTCCTTTACTGCACCTTGCACACGTGGCAAATTGTATCGTAATTGCCTGAGATATTTATTCACATTCGAAGGGAACGTTACACCCTTTGAGCGTCCTATCTCCGCGTACTTATTTGGCATGCAGCGTGCAACGTACTGTCGCTTTGAACTCTCTCGCGGTACTGTCGAGATCGACTAGTAGTTGAAAATTACCCTACCCACGCCGCTACCCCTACGCTACTGCCATCCGGTACCACCTTTTTAACAAACCCTAATAATTATATATTTATAACGAATAACACGTAACACAAAACCCAACGCACGCTCTCGTTTCCTAAGTTGGGCTAAAAATAAACAAGCGGACGCTGACAAAGCGAGAATCGATTTTTCACACAGCCCGCTACTCCGGTGAAACGTCTATCTATCGCAGAGACGATTGTTGCAGCTCTACGATAAACGCTACGTAACTCGTAGGTACAAATTAACTCCCATTTAACTACAGCGTAATTTCCACGCTTCACCTAACCTGACCTCACTTCTTTTAGAACGCGTTAAAGTCAAAAGTCGGCGAAATTAAAAGCCACTTATTTACATATTCCCGCAGCCACAACGTCACCGCTTTAAAAGAGTTACTCCGAGTGCATTATTATTAATTACATGCAGAAGGTCTCCTTGTTCTTAGTCCCTCGTAAAAAGCCCGGTTGGAAACTTGAAACACCGCGAATTCTGTCTAGAGTTGGAGGTTATCTTGCGGTACGGTAAGCACACATAAATTCGGTTCGTTTTCTTTTTTGGCTCTCGGAAGTGCCACGAAATTAGTTCGTTAATAAAGAAGAGGAAGGATATAGCTGGAACGATGATGAGCGCTGCACAACAGCTTCTTTTTCTTTATTTTCTACTTTATTTTCCGTTTGAGTCTCAGGGATGATGAAAATTGCAATCGGTTAACGCTTGTAACGCCCTCTGTTTATCATTTAATTTAATATGACAATTTGACAGATTACGGTGTTATGGTAAAATTCTTTACATTTTTTAACCAGTAAGTTAAAAGGGTGGTTACATTCAGCTATTGTCCCCCTAAATCCCCCCAACTTGTGGTAACCATATTTTTATCCAATATAATCGTAAAAAAACCCTTACGCATGATACAGAAACCATTGCATTCTGAAAAAGTTCATCCCTTTTTTGACAGTAAAAGGAAAAAAACTGCCATACTTTTTTTAAAACTGCAATTAATTTTTTGATGTTCCCTCCAACAAGGACAAAATTTTAAAAATTAATTTAGTCGTTACAAAGATGTTTTTAAGCTGCCTAATTTTCCTCATTAACGGTAAAGAAAAGATTCTGCTATTTAACGAATTAGTAAGATTATCAATTACCCTCGCTATGCCTCCCCTCCTCCAACGACGCCCTTTATCCTGTGCAATTTAAAAAGTTAAAAGCACCCAGAATATAATATTTTTAACCTTATATTCTTTCTCGTATATTTTACCTTATTCCGCGTTTCTGCAATATAGAAAAAGGGATTTTAGTAATTCAATCAAGAGGACGTAAAATCGTAAAATAAAATTATCCCTTTTATAATTAATGTCAACGTTTCGCCTGCCCCTTATTACGTAATAATCTAGAGAAGACGCGTCCCAAAAGATAGCTTGTTTATTTCTCCCCCCCTCCACAATTTAATTTTACTACATGTTTCATCGTCATTCCTTTAGATGGCGGGACTTTTGCGTACAAAAAAAAATGTTAACTCGCAGCGCTTTCATCGCTTTATCTGGCTCTTCTTCTTCCCTTTCTTACTGAGTTTAATCACCCTTTTTTCCAACCCGACGTTTTTGAAGTGTAACAGGTATATCATCATCGCTGTAGCCTCGGTCCCTGGGACTTTAGAGGATTTAATTAAATCGGGATGTCCGAGGTTGGCGAGAAGAGATCTCGGCCAGTAAAAGAGCGCGCTGTTTAAAAAAAATTGTGTGTATATACGCTGGAACCTGGAACGAAATCCGGAGGCTCTCACTGTCTGTACGGTCCGTTTGCTCGCAGAGTATGATACTGCATAATGGATTTCATTAGGCCGCATTAGGTAATAGAGAGCCTTTTTAAAGCTGCGTTGGATAGATGAGTTGAAATGTTTTCCCTGTTTCGTTTTTTTTTTTTTTTTAGTGAAACGGTAAAAATAAGAGACAAAATGAAGATATCCCGAATGCAATGGACGCTTCTTCTAAATTGAAGGTTTTTTCTTTTAAATGAAATAGTGCCACGGTTTAGGTTTAATTTGAAGCAAAAAAAGAGGAAAAAAACAGAATGAAATGACGAGTTTAAAAAAACTGGATTTAAAATTAATGCATGAAAAATAATCGCTTCCACTGGTCATGTTGTTCTAAAATCCCTCAAAATTTAATCTGCCCTTGAATGGTGTAATAACTATCGACAAATAAGAGAATCCGTTAAAGATTTGTCAAAAGCACATAAGAAGAACAGATGCAGATGTAAGGTAGTTGAACATTACTTAATATGCGAGAATTTTCTAAAAATATCTTAAACTATAATTTAAATTAAACCTTGGTATTTTAGGAACACATTTATATTTTCATTGATTTATAAATATAAAATTAAATAATTTTTAGAATTTTTTAAATAAAAACATCCCTGCAAACATTCTAAGGTACAACTCAGGGTCGAACTTTGGGACGGAGCGTGTTTGGGGATGGGGTACGTTGTACCTTGGGATGATAGGTAAAAAAATTAAAATCTGTAAAAATTATAACTTTTTAAAAATATTGATTACAATATTGCATGTTTACTTACATAAGTCTACATTTAACCTAATTAGGATGCATTTTCTGTGTTTAAGCTGGGTCCTCGAAAGCGCTGTACCGAATCCACACATTCCCTTGCTATCATCAACGATGAACAATTTTACTTACCAAATGAAAATTTAGAAAGATTGTTCTCAGTACTCAAACTTGTTTCAAGAAACTATCAAAACATAATGAAAGCGCTCCTAGTGGTCGAACGCAAAGCTACATATGTAGATTTCAGTGTTAGGTGCGCAGGTTGAAGCAGTGTGACGCTTGCCCCAAGCTAGAGCACCTTCCCCTACTTATCAATGTAATAAGATGATTTGACCATCCTAATCGCAGTTAATAATAATAAAAATAATTTTATTTGCCAATTGATCCAATAGGATATAGGCTTCGTCGGAAAATTACAAATATAATAAAATAAAACAGAACACACATGCAATTATAATAAATAAAAAAACCCATGAAAAATTGCTGTCCAGCAATCACAGGTGTACTAGACAAAGAATTCAGAGACACTATAGTAGCAATTCTCAAGAAAATGTTCCTTTAAAAGGTTTTTGAAAACGTATATGTTTTGAGCTTTGATTTGTTGAGGTAAGCACATACATATACCTCGGCTTTTTTCGTACATTGTTGTTCTGTGATTCTGAATTACTAATTCGTTTGCATTTCGTGTTTTGTACGTATTATTTATGTCGCCGTTACGTACAAACAATTCTTTGTACCTATGCGTAAATACAGCACATTCATATATGAAAAGACACGGCAAAGTCATGATGCCATAACGTCTAAACATTGGACGACATGAATCCATTCTATACAATGAAAACATTGCCTTTAAAACTGGTGTTACATTTAAAAAAGTTGAAAAGGTGGTAAAATAACATCCTTTTCTCCGTCGGTAATTATTAGAGTTTGTTAAAAAGGTGGTACCGGCAGTGGCGCACCGCATAAAAGTAGGTACGTAATATACAATATTAGTGAAAAATAATATTGTTACCTTTTTCTATCGTCTTGATGTCCACTGCGGCAATTGGCAACCGCCCTGGTAAGCTGCGCAGAATTGCAACATCAGCAACACTTCCGTTGTCGATCCATTCAACCGTCGACGGTGTTGTGAATACGTTGTCGTATACTTCGAAAATGATCGTTCGATATCCAGTGAAGTAAGATTTGCAAATGTCAGATATTCCTTTTCCCCATCTGGGCACTCTTGATTTTCAGTTATAGACCGAACCTTTTGTAAATCGGGATTTTTCGTTAAAATTGCACCAAATTTTTGAGCAACATCGACTCCTATAGTGTTCGTCAAATTTTCTAGAGTGGCTTGTAAATTGTTTATGCAATTTAATGCGCCTCGTGCAGATAAGTGATTGTTTTCTAATTGTTCAATAGCTTGTGCAACCTCAGAATAGTTCATGGAAATTTCATCTATTTGTTGTTGAACGTCCGAATTGGAAAAAAGTTCTGACTATCTCGAACTGCTGCAGAACCATTTGAATCAAGTTTCAAGATGACATTTTTCACTTGTGAAAAATATTTCTGATAGTAAGATACCGCCTGGAGCCATATTCCCCATTGCGTTATTACAGGCTGAGATGGTGGTAGTGGTAATTTCGGACACAATTGTGTGAATACACGGATGTGTTTGGGAGATTTGATGAACACAAGGATAGTGTTATTTCGTTGCATATTTTCAACGTGGTCTTCTACACACGTAGAATGAATGAAAGATCTGCATAGAAATACAAGATCTAATAAAATCGTTTCCTTGAAAAAATTGCTATTTCCCCGACTCCCCTTTGCCATGTATTGTAAAAAAGAAAATACGTAAAATCTCTTCTCCTAAATCCGCCATCCCCATTTCCTGCACTGCATAACCTTGGCGATAGCAGCCTCTCCCCCGTTCCTCGCCCTCCTAATCATTTTTATCGCGTTCTACCCTATATATACCTTCATCCCTTGCAGATATAAATCTCGGCCAGCCAGTACCTTATACGCCTCGCAAGCTTCGACGCGACAATTGACGATCTAGGCTCCACTCCCAGTTTTTCCCTCTTCTCCCATAATAGGACGTAGGTGGGAAAACATATACGAAAGCAGAAATAAGGTTTTTGCTCCCCCAAACCTTCTCTTTGTTTCCTTTTCCAGCCGGCGGGCTTATCGTAATACGTTTTGAGCAAGGTTATGTCTGTGCATGTGTAGGGTTATATAGATGGCGTATACGCGCTATCGGAGTGGCGCTATCTAGCGGCCAATTTTTTAAATAAACGCGAGAGAAGTAAATTGTCAGCGTTTACGTTGTATAGATATGAGACTGGAGATTGCTAGCGGAAAGGGGTGGGAGAAGATAGTCGTCGTGTTTGTTGGATTGTCCATCTTTGTACGGGTGAGATTTATTTTTTGGGATTTTGCTTTATATTGTCTTGTTTTCTTTTTTGGAGAAGCAGCAGTAAAGGGAACTGAAAACTGTGGAATTTAGATCAAACCAAATTTTCTGAGCTTATAAAAAGATGCAGTGTGGAACCAATGGGTAATCTTGTAACTATCCCAATAATAGTAATCCTTGCAGGAACTTTAAAGACAAAGAATTACACCATACACAATGGACAATACTTATTTTATTTCTCATAATGTGGAGAAAATTGTAAAACCCATGGAAAGGTCGAGAGATTTGGTCCGTTGTGATTTCTTCCTTTTCCAAACTGGCAAAAATGGCTTGGCAGAAAGTGGTTCACATCAAATAGAGAGGTCATTGCACAAACAGAAGCCTATTTTACACAAATCGTATTAATTGGGTGCCTTAAATGCGTTACAAAGATAATTTACTAATATTTAAAAAATTGTAACAGATAAACCTCAATTGGACAGCTACTGTTTCGTTGGACGAATTTCCATTTGTACTAGCTAATCGTTACTATCCTCCGTTATCTATTAGTCTTACACTTCTTCAAGATCTTCATGTTTTTCTTCAAATGCCGACATCAAGTACGATTTTCGAAAATCTTTCACCCCACTTCAGCACGAACTCGCATCTGTGGACTAGTCTTTTTTAAGGAATGTGCATAATGTCGATCTCGCTGTTCAATTGTTCTGTGATACACTCTATACTGTATTTGATTCTTGTGTCCAAAAATATGCATTAAAGAATATTCAATTACGTTATCCGCCTTGGTTCACTAGGAGTACTATTTCTAATCTGAAACTAAAAGATGGAAATTTACTAAAGATTTATACTATCTGAATCATTTTAAACGACTCCGAAAACTTTGCAAAGATGAAATGTCTTTGGCTTGCTCCCAATATCTTAACCACGTAGAAACAACGGTCGTTAATGATCCAAAAACAATTTCTGCAAACATAGCGTTGTTCAACAAAACTTCCGAAAACATTAAACTACAATGATTCGGACCTGGAATCTCCCCAAGACATTGTCAACGCCCTTGCTCATAAATTCAGTTCCTCTGACCTTCCTTGTGGTAAATTTGATCATATAGATACTCACACCAACTGTGTTCCTTTTACATTATCTGTTGTTTCTGTAACCGATCTCATTAATATTATGTCTTCATTTCCTTATAATTACAACGCTGGTGACGACTTAATTCCTAATTGCCTTGTACGTAGTGCTTGCCACATTTTGACCGAACCACAATCGATTATAATCAACTGCTCCATTCAGACCTGTACTTTTCCCTCTCTGTTGAAACGAGCCGGGATAATCCCGGTTTTCAGAAAGGAAGAGAAGAATCTAGTGGATAACTATAGACCAATCTCGATTTTGTCTAATCTTGCCAAGATCTACGAAAGTGTCTTATTCTCCTCTATATACCATCACACAAAACCTTATACTTCACCACACCAACATGGTTTCGTACGTGGAAGGTCAACAGTTACCAATCTTGTGTCGATCACCCAGCAACTCAATTTTATAAGCAAGCTCGAATATGCTTCTTGCAACTGCAGATTGAGAAGATTCAACGAGGATTTCTCAAATTGTTATCCTTCAACGTTGATGGAGTCTACCCAGTGCGGAACATCGATTATGGCGCTCTTCTCGATCGGCACGGGATGCACACCGTAGCCTCTCGTCGGGAACGACAAGGTACGGAAGTTGGTGCATGGTGTTCTTGATTGTCCCGAATTACCTTCTTCCTTAAATTTCCTAGTTCCTCGCACATCTTCACGTTCTCCGCCTACTTTCTCCCTTCCCATACCTCGAACGAATTTGTTATCCATTTCCCCCATTACTTCTATGTGCCGCGTAACTGATACACTATATGATGATGTTTTTTTCAGCAAAATTAATGATTTTTGAGTTTATTTTTATTTTCTGAACAAAAACCACCTTAAACGATCAATTCAAAAAAATTACACGTGTCTATCAATTGCTGGTTTACTAAAATTATTTTAGTTAAAAAATCTCCGTTTTGCCCAACGAAATTAAAATTAATTAACAAACGAATATCAATGTTACCCGGTTGATGTCGCTCCTTTTACGTCATCCACTCGCAACCTATGTATTTGAGGTCAAAAATAAAAGCCATTCGTTATTTTCCTCTTCCCACCCTCTCGCACTTACACCATTCTCTTTCCCTACGACCAAAACGGCCAGCGTTGTCCTCGTATAACTACCCCGATGAGAGAAATACCACGTTGGCGTTGGCTAAACGATGGTCCTCCTGCCGGGGTCGGGGCCATTGTGCCCGCGAAATATATTTTACTCCCGATTGCGCGCCGTTTTAGCGAATCGATAATGTGTCACGCGTAATTGGCCGTAATTCATTCGATTGCTAGAACGATTCCGACGGTAGTTAAAAGGACCGATCGGTGGATATATCGGTAATAACCCCAAACAGGCCCGATGCGTAGCGCAATTAGAACGTTGCCAGTGCCTATGGTCTCTTCTCTAATGATAGTAATGATATTTTCGATAATTAGCGTTCGAGGGGAATGGCGGGGAGTGTATGGGTGTAGATTAATTTGTATGGGTAATAAATAGTTTTCCTATTGGGATATCTTCAGCGGAATACGAGGGGACATATTTAAAGGTTAAATTTATAATTTTTAAAAACGCAAATTTGTTATCTACTTTTAGCGCTGGTGGACAAGTGAAAAGAAGGATAAAATCTAAATTAATTCCATCATATACAAGCACAAAACTAGAAATAAGACATCAAATAGAGTTTAACAACGTAAAACCTCTTCATAAACGTCAAGCTGGCCAAACATTAAACCAGCGGGTGGTTACTCTTGGAATACAAGCACAGGATAGGACAGTAAAACAAGCAGAAGTGAAGCTCTTGTCGGAACCTTTGATCTTTTTCAGACAAAATCGCTGACCTTAGCGCCATTTTGTCTGGTTAAAACTTTAAAACTGAGCTGCGTAATGTAGTTTAGCAAGTCCCACTTCCGAAACGCTTTTAAAATATGTTCAAAGCTTTTCAGATTCTATGTGCATTTAAAATAATAACTAGGCCGGGCATAGAGAGCTTCGCGCCTGGTTCGAAGTGAGGTTGGATTTACTTTTGATGTTTATTGTTTGTGGTCTACCGCTTCGCTTACTCGATAAAGAACAGTTTCGACAGTTTTGGCGTACATACAATCCCGAATGGAACTTACCATCACAGCGTTACGGAAAGAGCTACCAAGTGTACGTAAAGATATCGAAAATAGAATCAAAACAGAATTAAAAAGTAAACAGCTGTGGCTATGTCTTGATGAGACGACAGATTGTAAAGAAATCTATTTTGAATATTATAGTACGAGTACTAAATCCTGTTAAACCGAAACTTATAATAAATATCGTACGATATGAAAGTAAATGCATTTTTTTTTAAATTGGATTATTTCCCTAAAAATGAAAATTTATGAATGAATATGCAATTTTGAACAAAATATGAAACAAGTACGAGAAATATACAACTTATGTAAGCAAAAAAAAAATCTTTTTTTATCCATATTTTAATTGTAAATATGTTGAAATGAAAAAGATATGCACTTTTCATAAAATCCGAAGCCTAATGATTAACCTGGGCAAATATGCGGTAACAGCCAGAGGCGTGGCGAGCGCATAAAAGTTTACACATAAAATAGAAGGTAAGAAATACATTATAAAACGTGCTGAAACACTTACCGTTTTAAAAGTCTTCCGTGAAATCACAAACTGGGTAACATCTGTTAAATATTTGAATCATTAGATATGTTTCCACAGCTGCTTCAGTCAAGTGAGTGCGACGTGCGGAATAAATATTTTTGAATGCCGAAAACGACCGTTCGACATCTAGCGATGTTATATTTGCATATTTAAAATAATCTTTGAAACAACTTAATGCATCTTCACACGCACCTTCACAAATTTGTTTTAATATAAGAAAATCGGAGTCTTTCTCTAAAACTCTTTCAAATTTTCGTATTACACACCAATTTGTTTCGCCTTCTACAGCGCATAACTGTGCGTGAACATCATTCACAGTTTGAACAGAATCCACTAGCGACATCGAAACATTTTGTAATTTTTCTATTCCCTCCACTAGTCCAAAGTAATTGTTGTGAATAGTTTGTAAATCTCTTTTAACCTGACTACCTTGAAATATTTCCTGGCTTTTCTTGATTGCTGCAGCTTCTGTCGGATTGAATTTTAAAACTACTTTTTTTACTTGATCAAAATATTTGTTGTAGTAAAACGCAGCCTGCAACCATGTTCCCCAACGTGTAACAATCCGCTGTGGTGGTTCAGGTAAATCAGGACAGAGTTTGTGAAATAGTCGGGTACGTTTCGGGGACTTTAGAAACACTGCCTCTGTACTAGCAATCAATGCATTTACTAGTGGAAAACATGTAGGAATCGTTTGTGCCGCAAGATTTAGAGTATGGATTTTACACGTTACATGTAAGAAGTTACCACTGTGTTCTTAAGAGACCGGCCCAAAGAACGCATGTTTGCGGCACCATCACTCATAAATATTAAAAGTTGCTTAGTTGAAACTTCAAATTTGTTCAATGAGTTCAACACCAGCTTAAAAATCTCATCGGCAGTACAATTTATAACTCTTTTGGAAGCAAGTAAGAAGGATGACGGTCGATGTTGTTCCATTGTACGTACCATTACATTAACCACAGAATGTTTTTGACGATCTGTTGTTTCGTCCACACACAACCACAGTTTTTTATCTTTCAATTCCGTTTTCATTATTTTTTCTATATGTTCACGAGCAAATGGCGCTATATTTCGTATCGATGTCCGACTAGGGAATTTACAGTCCGCATATTTATTCTAGAAGGAGACAAATGTTTCTTTGTCTAGTAAACGAAACGATAGATTACATAAAATAAGAGTAACACATAAATCAAATGTAAATTTGTCTTAGTCTCGTATGTCACTTTTTGCAGAAGAATGCTGTTTGCTTTCGATGTGATGTTGACAATGGCTTCTGGACCAACACATTAAAGGGATTTTACAAACTAGACGTTGAATTTTAGCGCCAGCAAAAATTAAGTCCGGCATGTCCGCTATAAAGTTTTTAACTGTGTCTGCCATTGGTCGTTTTCGCGACGTACCTAACTGCGACATTTTTAAAGCAAACATAAGCGCACAATTACGAAATAAGTTACGACAGCCTACATATACACAGAACTACTCGCATACAGCATCGATTTAGTACTGACACTGTGAACACATATCTACTACACTGACTGTTACCGCTGTTTGCCTAGACTACTAATGATCACCATTTGAGGAAGTTCTTTCGAACCTTAGTAGCCCTGTATGCATATTTATACGATACTACTGGAGAAACCTGCCACCGTATAAGTACATATACAACCTCATTCTGGTATAAACTTCTATAAACATACATCCTTCAACGATCCAACTTTGAACTACACACTACATAATAAACGCAACCTTTAAAACGACCAAATTTAAATGTGTATTGAGTTCAGGAAGGTTCAGGTTGTCAAAAATCAGCTAAGCTTTGCTCATAAAACAAATTCTACAAAAAAAACTCCAACAAAAAATATCGCTATTCAATTAAATCATTTACTGCATTTACTCTTTCATCATTGAAGACGATTTCCTCCTTTGCAATAATTCACGCCGTAATTTGAATATACAACAACCAAATTATTAATTCAAAAGGATTCAAATTAGAATATCTACATTTTCCGCTACCACCACCTCCGCTGAATGAACTTTAATTACTATAACTGGAACGTTACGGCAATCTTTTCCCAACGCTTTACATTTAAAATCATTCGCAGAGAAATAGCTTCCTTATAGAAACAAATAAAATCTATAAAACCATCGGAACGTTCCTCCAACTAAGAGCGAAGCCTGGATTTTATTCAACGCTGAGTCATATTCGCTCTACAAGCCCCTCTTCAAAGCGTTATTTCAAATTTAATACGCTATATTTCGTGAAATAGCGTTACCGATTCGAGATAGGGCTTAAATAAATACGATTCATTCGACTTCTACTACTACTACTACTACTGCTGCTAGTGTTTTCCTAATTTAAAATTCAATTAGCGTATCTTTAATTCATCAAACAATTGGATGAACGGAAAATGCCGGATGATTATATACAAGTAACGTTTATTATGTTTAATATTTCAAGAGGAACTGAAAACTATAATTCACAGTATTGGATTCTAAGCGAATTGTTTTTGTTTTTTTGAGGAAAGATCGTGCAAGTTGTCTTAAATTTCAGTCACGCTATATAGTTTAGCCTACCTTAATTTGTTAAATCTTTTTGTCTATGTATCCCTTTAGAATTTATCGGTTTATCCTTCCTTCGCAGCCCTCGTTAGGTTTTTGACATTTTAGTTTATTGCGATATTCATGTACGCTCCTGTTGGAGATTTTGTCTATTTATGACGTTTGTTATTCTTTCAGCTACGTTGATTATCAGATACGTCATTGGATTTGCTTTTCGTATTGATGTTAGCTTTCTTATAGCTAGGATAGAGTTAAAAATTAGTCTTTTATTTTCCCTGAAGGTCTATACTTTTCCTGTTACCTGTCTTAATAACCCCTTTTGTCTTTTCTCTTATTATTCTCCTCTTCAACTGGAAGTGTTTCTGTTTACATATTTCTACTAGGGATTTTTGGGTCAATCAACCGATTGCGAGATTGACAGGTCCTAGGTAAGTTCTGTAAGTCCTTCGAGCAGCGCATTCGTACGGTGATACATGCACGCAGCCTCGTTGTTTTCGATAGTTCTTTTTTTTCCTGCCCCCAGCTCTTTTTTTTAAGCTTGATTTTTCTTAATCCTTATTTACGTATTATTATATAAGTGGGGGTGTATTGTATTTTCCACTGTATTTCCGGATTTTGGTCGTTGTATCTAATCACTTATGGCCTTGTTGCGTTGTTATTATAAATTTGACAGTTTTTATCAGCATTACTTGTATATCCCAAAGAATTCCAAGTAGAAAAATGTCATATCTTCATGACCATCTCAAAAATTCTAGTCACCACACTTAAATGGCGACATATTTCATTAACGAAATACAATACTAGATTGTTCCTAAAGTCAATTTGTAAACACATCCCTTATATGCATAAAATCCCTTTTTTCCTCGATTATGTTGGAATTGGGGTAACTGATTATCACTACAACGCAGCTGTTAACCTTTACTACGACTCTCGCAGGCTGCCGTACAATATTTCCCGTTTTAAACGAAATATTACCACCCCCTGCCATTCGTGTAACCGCAATATTTCCGAGACCTTTACCTTCCTCTGAATATAGAGGACACCCCTCTTCTATTCATTTCGAAAAATACGAAGATATTTAAGCAAGATTGTGTTCACCAATTCATATTGCGCCCGCGAGAGGTCGCAGATGTTAATTGCAACGAACTAGTGCGTCATAAAACGACAAGGGAGTCTGCTTTTGAAAATATTTCGCGTAGATTGTACTCAAGGTCTGGTAAATCCTAAAAGAGAATTAAGCATAGTTTCATGTGCTAGTAACAACATGCGGGTGAATTGAGGGGGGAAGCCTAATTACTCCACCGTCAGCTGTCGGCTGGTGATTTCTTTCGCACGTTGGAGACACCGCAAAATGATCCCCATGGGAGCGCGTCAAGGGTAAAAGGACTAGTTTGTATTCAGTTCTCGAAGCCGTGAAGCTTGGCTTAATTAGCGGGAAGCATCTCTTTCTGTGTTACCAACCCCGCTACGCCTGCATCATATCCTAAAGGTCCTCTCATTACATCCTCATCAGTATTGTTCGGATGTTCTAGGATGTTTATTAAAGCTGCCAGCTGGTTTTAAATGAAGGTTGCTGCGACCTTATCTAATAAGGAGGACGGTAAAATGAGGAACGGGTGAAGACATTTTTTGATAGAGAGTTCATTCACTTGCTACTAATTTTAATCCTTAACATTAGGTTTCTTTTCCATTATTGTAATTTTTCTTTTATTGGATTTCCGTGTAGCTGGCCTGATGTGTTTTTTGAATACGAAACCAGTATCATAAATTGAAACCTACGTATCACAGCTAAAAAAAAATCTTACAGTAGCAATCAAAAATGGATTTTAAAGCTAGAAGACTAGCACATGATGCTGTTTTCGGAAATATAAAAAATAATCTGTTTTCTCACAATAAATTCATAAATTTGGCCAAAACGGTCATTTTTTGACCATTTACCTTATATTTCATTTAAACCTAACGTGGTAGACAATTTCAGCGGCCGCATTCGTTTTCAGCAAAATCTGCAAGATTCACCCCCTGTCATTTCTATAACTGACAAAATTTCACAAGCCTATGTAATTAATTCTAAATTCATCTAAGGTTAGAAATATCAGGAACAAGATAATCACGTCTGGCAATCCGCTAGAGGTCGTTTCTATCGATCAATCTCGAAAACCAACGACATCTAAGGTCCCTTTCACACTTCCCAACGTTTTCACCGCCCGCCATTTTAACCTCTCGAAAAATAATAGACCGTTCGCAGGGGATGATAAGACAATACAACGGCTGGCGACAGAGCTGCTCCCTTTCGTAATTTATCGCTAATGAAAATCACGCCACCGAAAATTTTAGTTTTGTTCTGTTTTCAGTACTGTTCTATCCTCGTGTCGTTGGGGATTTTGGACGACGGCCAAAGCGAAGGGTTTCCTCTGTTGTTCCGGTCTCGTATTGTTTTTAGTACGCGTAATATACTTTCATACACACCTCGTTAATTTCGGATTTTATATATATGGGGAACTAACCGCTTTCTCTCTTGTTTTTCCAGACTGTCTCCATCTCCAGCTGTACAGAGATTCTAAAGATCGGTACAAACAGGGACAGACAAAGGCGTCGTTGTCGTTAGAACATTTCCTAGGATTAGAGACGGGATTTACGTTGGATAAGGAGTCGAATACAGTCGCAATACTATGCCAAGACGTCGTGGTGGTCCTAGCTTTTGATACGCGAGAACGTTTAATGCAATGGCAAGTGAAATTGAGTTCCCACCTCAACGATGGGCCCCACTTCCTAGTTTTGTTGTCCTCGGCGCCTGCCAAGGCGAGATTACCTGCCGGACCAGCGAGATTGCACGTGCAAGAAGGTGGATTTTGCCTGAGTACAGGTGTACCTCCCCGTATAGCCGGACAATGGTTCATTTCGCATCTGCGGCGATACGGGGTTGTCGAAGGACGGTTCTGCTTCGAAGGTGGCTCCCGATGCGGTAAAGGAGAGGGTCTGCACGTGCTACTCACCGATCAAGGTGAAGAAATTACGCAAACGCTGAAATTGGCCGCTATTGGACAGCTGCACACGACGAGGAAGAGGCCGGTTTCAAGGAATATGTCTGGTAAGTTAGTGATTCTTTGAATATTATCTTTATCACTTAAAAATATTATGAATTTGGGGTAAAATTTAAATATTTTTATTATTATTTAATTACATACAACATGCAAGTAAGTATATATTTACTAATATTTGCTTGTTCCTCCTCTGTTTTTTATTATTTCCTCAATCCTTTTTGGCGTACTGCCAATGCAGATTTTTATGTTTTTTTTTAATTTCGTCGCTATTATGCCATTATTCTATTATGCCAAAGTTTTACAAAACTTATTAACCTTATATTGGTTCAATGGATCCCACTCGAAGACCATATATTTTCATGCAAGACAATGCACCGTGTAATAAGGCAAAAAATGTTATGCGATACCTTGATTCTAAAAATCTGCGTGTATTACCTTGGCCAGGCAATTCACCTGACATAAAACCAATTGAAAATGTGCGGAATGTTTTGAAAAACATCGCAGGTACACGAAACTCAATTATAAAGGAAGAATTACAGCAACATATTGAAGATTATATGGCATAATGGATGGAATTAAAAAAACAATAAAAAGCTGCATTGGCAGTATGCCAAAAAGGATTGGGGAAATAAAACACAGAGGAGGAACAAGTAAATATTAGTAAATATATGTTCAAATTATACTTACTTGCATGTTATATGTAATTAAATAATAATATTGCTAACGTTACCGACTTATTTTTTAAAATTTACCCCAATCATAGTAATGATAAGTGGTCCTAATTCGATGGGTGGAGACTATAAATTCGGGACTATACAGACTCATTCACGACGTAACTCTGAACGTAACTGAGATATTTTCTTGAAATATTGAAAGATAAAATTTCACTTTTAGACTATATCCAGTAAAAAGAATTCTAAAAATCGTCAACCTAAATTTTCAAATAACGATTGTAGATACATAGTTTACGAATTCTCCTCTAGGTTATAACAGTAAACCATCTTCCACCACCTGCATCTGCAACGATCTGGAGCAAGGACTCTTCTTAGGAGTATGGGATTTTCTGGATGATGACGATTCTAGTTCAGAGAATCGCTCTTTAGGTGTGATATGCTTGCAGTTTACCTTCCAAAGATAAAACAGATGTTTAACTAACAGGATGTGACGTTGTATTACCGTATCAAGACTAATCCATTAAAAATAGCAATAACCTAGGAATTTTGTGCATGATCTCTCTCGTATATCCAAAAGATGCACGATCTTTGGGATTGTATAGAAGGAATCGTCTAAAAAGTGTTTTATTTTCTTTTAATTGCAGTTCTGGACAGTCCAAGGAGACCCCCGTTAAGAGCAGAAGTCCGACATCCAGAGATTGTAGATCCTTCGTTATTACATAGGATAGATTCACCTTACACAGATTTGGATAGCAATTACGGTTGTGGTGATGTGAGTTCGGCAGATGGTTGGGGCGGGCCGCCTATAGAAAGATGTCTAAGCTGCATCAGTAAACTAGGAGCCATGTCCAGATCGAGTACGGCAACCACGGCTCAATGCTGGGAGCATACATGCGATCGCCATTCGATAAGTTCTGGTTCAGATAGTAGCGGATGGAGTCAAGCCGTTACAAGACCTCCAGCAAGACCTCCAAAGTCAAATATTAATTCCCCGCAAAAACCAGCGATACCAACCCCATCCTACGAGAACTACGATATTCCCAAGATTCCTTACCCGGTGAAGAATGACCAGCAACCCCAACTGCCGCAAGAGCATTACGATACGCCTAGAAAAATCAAAGAGTGTCTAGGGGATACCGTGAGGAGACCTTGTGGTTGTATTCTAAGGGTTAGACCGCCAGAATCCGAACGTGTCTGCATGTGCCAAAGATTATTATCATGTTGGAGCGGGCAAGAGGATATTCAAGCGTTATACGCTACCGTAGATATGAGTAAGAAGTGCTCAAGGCTCCACAATTACGCCAATCTACAACCCCAATCAGCCAACAACGCTAACAACATGAATTACGAAAATATGGATTTTGCTCAATCACTTCAACTATACGAGAATGCCAAACAAGTCATCCAGAAAGCCGGATTGTGTTCCAAATGCGGTCATAAGGATGATTACCTAATGATGGAGCCTCCGCAACCCCAACCGACTCCTGGATACATCCCCATGTCGCCTGCCGTTAAGCAAAGGCTCGGGAAAGTGTTATCTTCGAGTAACCCGAATCTAACGAAGCCTTCGGGTTCGGCGATGCTCCAAACTCAAATCTACCAAAGAAAACAGATACTGGACTGCACGGATAATCTCGATTCGCGGCGGAAACGATCGAATTCCGCCGATTCGACTTGCAGTTGCAATCAAGCGGTACGTCGGTCATCTTCGGTTCCTTGCAAGGCGAATCGCGATTCTTCCAGCTCGAACGATTCGGGCGTCTTCGAGTTACCGCGCAGGGTCACCGTTCAGACGCTGCCGCGTCGCTCGAAGTCCTCAGATCCTTTAGGAGACCTCAGTTTTCAATTCCAAAAGCCAGATGGGAAGAGCGCCAGTGCCGAAGCTGAAGTTCCCGTCTGTCCTTCCGGCTCAACAAGCAGCGGTACTTCGGATATGAGCGATTACATCGAAACCCTATCCTTATCGTCTCATAGCTCAAGCGACGCGCCTCCGCCATCTTGTACATTGCGGCCGAGGTCAGGAAATGAATATCTGACGCTTCAGAGGTTGATAGCTCCGGTTCCCGAAGAACGACATAACTAGTCCAGCAATTCTATGCAAATCCTTAGTCTCTAGTACAATATGCTCTAACTAATAATAACGATAATGATGATGGTAAATAAATAATTTGATGATAATCGCGAATGAAACGACGAAAGAAAATACAGATGATGAAACAAAGTAACCATTGTAACCTGTGTATAAAGCAACGACTTTATATAAGTAAATTATTATATTAAACTGTAGTGTTTTGAGTTTTATTTTTCATTTGTCCTGTACATTCCTATAAAAAAATTAAAAAAAAATAAAGACCTAGAAGAAACTAAAAAAATATTCAAAATAAAACGTAGGGAACGGTAAGTATATATTCAAGAAACGCTTGAAGAAGTAAGCAAACTATATGAATTACATAAGCATTCTACGGAGATGAGGGCAGTTGGTGGTGGAGACTGTGTAGCCCGCCACGTTTCTGGTCTTGTCGGTATTACATCCGGGGTACCACAGCGCTCCAAATTAGGACCGCTATTGTTTGTAATTTTGATTAACGGCTGATCACCACGTTTTGCAATAATAATGCAAAACTTAGGAATTGTAGGAATGCTTTTGAGAATCTAATTTACTGATTTTATGTCAGTAACCTTATTTTAAATATTGGCAAAATTTTGGTCTAACTCCCTGTTTACAGAAAGTGAATTAAATATTTCAAGAATTAGCACTTTAATCTCTAATTAACTTAATTTTGTGACGTCATTAATCATGATCAGACACTTTAATCACCAATTAAATTAATTCGTAATTAAAACTAACTGTCACGTTGATATCTGTCAATATTAACGTGAAACAAGTAAAATATCAAGCAAATAGCTGTTATTTGAATAAATCTAACAAGAATTTCTTTAAAATAGAATTAATTTAATCGCAAATTAAATTTTAATTCGAGATTAACTTAATTCAGAATTAAAAAGTGTTCTGTAAAACCAGGAAAGTTAATGTGACGATAACAATTACATTTTCCAATTCTAAAAGATATCTAACAGGATAGTAAATATTCTCAAATTTAATTTAAGAGACTTAGCAACACTGTTAAATAAATCATCGCTTCCTGGAGACAGAAACGATAATATTCTTTACCTGTACAACTATGAGCAATAATATTTCGATTTAATCCTAAATAAAAAGGCTTAGGTAAGTTGCGCATAGTTTTTCATGGCTTTAGCGTTTAGATTTAAGAAAGAAAAAAAGAATATAAAGGCGAGTTTTCAAGAGACAGTCGAAGGAACTTGGCAACGCTGCTTATACCTCGAAATACGTGTAAATAGACAAGGAAAATCTAAGGTAGTAAGCAGGTAAGTATGTGCTTTTAAAATGAACTTAATTGACATTTGGCAACACTGTAACATAAATTACCAGTTCCTAAAGTCATAAACAGTACTGTTTTATAGCATGCTTTTAGTAATTTTTTTCAGAGAACGTCTTAAGTAACTGATGTTTTCTGTTATATCTCGGATAAAATTAAATAGTTCTTGTCATTTTTTTTTTATTTAAAATTGAAAAAGTGGTGAAAAGATTAAAATTTATAAGGTCAAATTAACATTGACATTATACATTTACCCTCGAAACCATCGACTTAAATTGTCTACGAAATTTAACAATTTTCATATACAGGCTGATTTTCGACCCTGTGAAAACAACTAACAATGTAAGCAATCTCTATAAGAACCATCCGCTTTAACACGATTTCTCTGCAGCAAAACTGACAAATAATTAAATCTAAGATATAATAATTTGTTGAAATGTTTATGATTATGACATTATCTTTAACAGCATTGTCAACAGATGTTATACGGCGCTAGAATTTTTAAGGCAATTATTCAGGTATTCAAATTATATTTTGAATTTTTGATTTAAACTTTTGAACGACTTTTCCGTCAGTTTACCTAAAAAACTACTTTAAAATGCTAGATGAATTCTAACAATATCAAAAAACGAGCTGCAATTCAGAACACTGCAAGTGTAAGCACCAACTAATGACTCACTACATAATTCTCGGAAACATAGAGTATCAAATATTTAAAGGACAGATTTTAAGCTTGTGGTATTACATGCCACAGCCCCCTCCCTATTTTTTTTTTGCATAATTCACAACGTTTTGCATATATACAAAAATGTAGAATGCTTTTGGATAATTTACATTTACTAATTATTTAACATTTGGCAAAATATTCTCTCCTTTAAAAAGTATAATATTTAAGAATTTCTTTAATCTTCCAATAATTTTTCAGTTAATTCACTCATATCAGACACCCCAATTATTATTGTTTACAACATGTATGATATCTGTCAATAGTATAAAAAGTGAAAATCGCGAACACACTAGCTTTATTTGAAATTCAAAAGTTTTTAAGAGGGTGATCATATATATTGTGTTTGTAAATAATTTTTGAAATTAATGTTATGAGTTTAAATCTTAATCAGAATTAAAAGGTTTGTCATAATTGAGATACTTCAATTTATTTTAAAAATATTGGATGTAAATCTTTTTGAACTGACCTTTTTCCGTCGTTTGAACCTTATTCTTTTACCAAACATGCAGAATTATTTAACAATCTAAAAAAGAGCTGACGAAAGTTGCGTTCACCTAGCTAGAAGGAAAGTAAAACGACCAAGAGCTCAACGAACTCAACCGTTGCTTAAATAGCTCAAAACTAATGCAGGAGATATCAAAAAATAAGTGTAAAGAACAAGATTTGCAAGCTGTTAATCCTCCCGCCATACGTATTTTTATGCAAATTTTAGTAATTTTTTTCTACAAGAATTAATAGAAGTGTTCGTTAATTCGGATAATAAATAGTTCATTAGAATTTTTTTTTAAAAATTGAAAAGTGTAAAATTAAATATAATCATTCAGACATTTACATTTACACTCAAACCTCATAAATGTCTACGACAATTTTGTTTCAATCATGAATTCGACCTGTACATAACAAGTGGATACATCGCCGAACAGCTTACCCATTTATTCTGTAGAAATTGAAAATAATGTAATTGTTTTTAATAATTTGTTGAAATGTTTATGATTATGACATTATCTTTAACAGCATTGTCAACAGGTGTTATATTCAGGTCTTCAAATTATATTTTGAATTTTTGATTTAAACTTTTGAACGACTTTTCCGTCAGTTTTAACCTTATCCCTACTTTTCAAATGCAGTTATTCTAACAATATACAACAACGAGCTGCCCAATCGCCCACTAGCAAGGTGTAAAGCACCCCAAGCTCAACATTACTCCACCGTTTGACTTAATAGCTCAGAAACTATCAGAGATATCAAAAATAAGTTAAGACAAGATTTAAACTGTTTTACATGCCCCCCCCCCCCTCCTTATTTTTTTGCAAATTTCACAATTTTTATATACTACAAAAATATAGAAGCTACGTAGAATTTACATATATACATATATTACATCTGCCAGGAAATATTCTTCTCTTAAAAAATTCATAACTAGGTTTAGTATTTCTATATAATCTTTCCAGAAATTTCTTCAGTTACAATCTTCAACTCATAATCGTCACCGCCAAGGTTGTTGTTTCAATCTATTGAAATACGCATAGTATAAAAGTGGATACATCGCCGAACAGCTACCACATTTTATTTTGAAATTTGCAAAAAGATAAGGGGGTGGGTGGTTGTTTCCCTAAATAAATATTCGTTATAGGGAAAATATTTACACAGTTGCTAAGAGCACGTAAAACAGTTTAAATCTTGGCTTCACTTTTTTTTTATATCTCTCATTGTTTCTGAGCTATTGAGTCAAACAGCGAAGGGTAGCGTTGACCCACGAAATTTCATCTAAATCGGTGAGATGCACTTACCTTGTTGGAGGTATCCAAGGTTGGCAATAGTGGTATTAATAACACTATCGTCGAATCTACTTCCCTTATTTTATTGATTATGTTGATTAAATTTAAATTTCACATCGTCAACAAACTAAATTTGAATAAAATTTCTTTTGTTTATGTTTCCAAAAAGAAAAACGATTAATTTGACATTTCAACTAGAATATAGATAATATAATAAATAGACTACGAACCGACAACTTCCTCTTAATAAATCTGAGATGGCACCAATCACATAATCGCTGCGAATAAGCGAATATGCCTCTGTTTGACATTATTTTCTGCCTTTCAATCGCAATTATATAATCCTCCTTTTTAGTACTTACCACTCGTTTCTCTCAACCTCTTTTTTACGCTACCCTTTTCCTAACTCCATTCCTACCAGTCAATCGGCCGCCCTCGCCAAGAACCTACTACTTCGTGGAAATTAACTTTCGCAAAAGTTTTATTCGATTCTAATCCGCCGGAGCCGGCTCCAAAAGCTCGATATCGGACGATTAGAGGAAACAAATTGATTGATTCTATCGTTTTACTCCCAATTTCGTTTTAAGGACCTCCAATCCAATCAGCACTAATTGATCGTAACATCATTGCCGATGTTTTTTGAATGTTTCAATAAAACCTGGCCGTAGTTCAGTGACTTAACGTAGAAGGAGGATGGAAATTTGTTTGTCTCCTCTTTGAAGTACTTAAATTTATTATGCAGATTGATTAATAGTTTAGAGAGATAAGAGATTCGTTGTTAGAATTGATTGATCAGATGAATGATTTGACATTTGTTGGGAATAGGTTTTAAAAATGCAAGGAAATTTTGATTTGTTAGTTTTAAAATTTGATTAAGTCAAAAGAAAGTAATTAATATTTTTTCCAATCTTACCAAATTAATTGTACAAAGGACATTTTTCATATTGTTGCAGAACTCGAAAATTTTAAAATTTTGAATTTCCCGCTTCCCTGATATTTAGTAGTGTTGGTACGCCTGAATTTAGTTGTTTAACGAGGGACGGAATGAAGTTAGGGAGACAATAGTTAGCCGTAATGTTGTTAGGTAAGGTTATGTGAGATAAGAAGAGATTGTATTACGTATTATGTGAAATTAAACTGTTAAATTGTTTATGTGTTTGTATTTTGATTAGACCTAAAAATTTACTACAGTTACAAAATATATCCACCAAAAACTACCTAATATTTTGTTTCGAATTTTTGAAAATTATTCTCTTCTTTCTGTTCTGTCAGCTAAACTTTTGGAATAAATGTAAAGTTTATTCAGTGATTTTTTGTTTAAACTGAGCTTGTCCTTTAACTAGACCCTAGATCTGCAGCAAAGAACCAAAATTTACACTCTCGGCGTGGAACAATCTACAGGCGAAACAGTAAACAACATCTTCAGATTATGAATATATCCATCCAACATCTATTCTGTTTCTCACCATTTGGCAGTACTTTTTTATAATGGTATTCTCCAAATAGGATAAAAGTTAATATCCATTCGAACATGACCTTCCATTTCAGTCTGAGTTCGTTCCATATTACTCATCAATTAGGCCCACAAACCGGCATGAAACAAAATTTTTTCCAAATTAACAACACTTTTTATCAACAAACGGAAGGAACAGCAATGGGTAACAGCTTATCTCCGTTTATGGCTAACCTCTTTATGGGTAAATTTGAAACTGACCTGAAGAATACTTTCGCTTATTTCCCTCGGCTTTGGATCAGATACGTCGATGACATTTTTTGCATCTTTGACATCAGTAAATGTTCAATAACGGATTTCATAGAACAACTTAACTCAAAATTTCCCTCTATCAAATTTACCCACGAAGAAGAAAAAGACAACAGGATTCCTTTCCTCGACATGTTAGTAATAAGAAATAAAAATAAGTTAGAAATAGACGTATATAGGAAACCTACTAGTAATAATAGATTCATCTTACAGGATTCTTATCACTCATATGAACACAAACTTTCGGCTATTAACTTTTTGGTGCACCGGTTACTCAATTTTCCTTTAACGAAAGATAGATATCAAAATGAACTAAAAGAAATCATCAATATTTCTAACTTTAACGGATTCTCTGAAGATGTCGTCTATAATACTATTAGGAAACATAAGAATAGATTAAGAATTAGAAATCTAAGCACATTAGAACGCATTGACGGCCGTAATAATAAGAAATATGTTAAATTACCCTTTTATCCATGTTACACCAAGGGTCTTCAAAAAATCTTTTCTAAGATTGACCGCAAGATTGTTTTCTCTTCGAGCAATAACCTTAAAAACCTTTTAGGAAATTCCAAAGACCCAGTGGATAACATGGATAAATCAGGAATTTACAAAATTTCATGTAAAGATTGTGATCAAGTGTATATTGGGCAGACAAAAAGATCAATCAAAATTAGGTACAAAGAACATTTGGCTCATCTCAAATTCAGAAGGTTTGATAAATCTAGCGTTGCCCTACATATGCTTGAAAATAACCATAATGTTGATAATATAAAGTTAATTAAAAACGTAAGGAGTACTTCTCAATTAAATTGTTATGAAGGCATGGAAATTACAAAAACAAAACTCACTTAATGAATTCAGATTTAGGACCACTAAATTCCAGCCTTTATCCTTTGTTACATCATGTTTAATCATTTATAGTTGTAATTTTAACCATGTGCAATGAACCGCTTCATTGTAATCTAGGATTTATTAACTCACGTCATTCGGCTCATTTACCTTTAGGCTATTTATAGTCCTGTGCAATGAAGCGGCTCATTAAATTTTACGATTTTAATTTACATTTTGCATAATTTACTTTCCTTATAAGGTTAGTTTTTCACCTAGCTTGTTAGTTCAGTCTTGCTGCTGATGATGATAGCTTGGCTATCGAAACGTGCGTCCAGTACGAATTAAGTGTTGTGGTAAGGGTTTTAGTGAACTGTTTCACCGAAATCGGGCTCATGTTCTACATTTCGACCTGAAATTTCATTTGCAGTTGACGAAAGTAATGAAGATGATCAAGGTGCTGGTGTCAATACAGACAGTGGAAATGATATTGTAAGCAATGGAGACAATGGAGGTCATGGAGAAAACTGCGAAATCTCCCCAGTTGTTGATATAAGCTGGTCAATAAAAACAGAAACAATTGTAACAAAAATACACGAACATTAACAACAACACCCATCCGAGACACAAAAAAATGTTTAATCTTCAATATACGAGAATAAAAACAAAATAAAAGTTATACTACTGAAAGAACGAATAATTTCAATAAATTCCAAGAGAATAAAAGGGAATCTCTTTTATTAAAACAACACGTAAAGCCTACAACTTTAAAACAGTAAAACGGGTAAAGACTCGTCTTATTCTATCAATTAATTCGCTTTTCTGAGGATTCAGTATAAAGCGTAGAAGAGGGAGGTATTATTTCGTGTAATTACACGCAGATTATTTACGATCCAACCATATACGCGTCTTCGAAGAATTAATTTCACCGCCCGTCGCATATTCGACGAGGGCGCCACACAACCAGGCCCGTGGGAGAGCACGCTGTTAGGACGCCTACTGGTACACGCTTATTATTACGACGATGAGGCGCTAGCGCCTCAACCTTAGCGCCAAGCCGCACAGAGAATAAGTAATGAGGATTTTATGGCGTCAGGCTAGAGGATAAGGACGACGGGACGCACGAAAATGTCTTACGAAACTACCATCTTGAATTCTAGCGATGGTAATTAGTATTTAGCATCTTCTTTGTTGGAATCGCTTGCTTTATATGTTAAAGGACAATGACGTTTTTCGCTGGTTTATTTTGATTGTCTACTAGTCAAAACAACTTGTTACTTTGGTGAATTGTTCTCTTTCAGTATCTTATTGACTGCGCCAATTCTTCCTTACTCTCCCAGCATGACTCAACGATTTGACAAACAAAGGTAAAATTAAAATTTCACCTACATCTACATAGATGCTTATAATACGAGAAAAGATTTTTATATTATCTACCTAGCTATGAAGAAAAAAATTTGGGAAACAAAAAAAGATATTTTCCAATATATGTTTTTCCAATAAACCTATACCCTCCAAAAAAATGTTTCGATAAGTTTTCGAAAAAATATTCCACCATCTCTCAAGTGTTTTCTTAATTTAGTCCACCTTACAGTCAAAGCTTGACTGTAAGGTGGATGTCTTATCTCTATAAAACCGCAGTCGTCGATAACTTTTTGGAGTTCGCGAGCTTTATAGACTCTTGCATTGTCATGAAGCAACATAACCTTTAGCTCAAGTCTTTTTGCTGAAAAGCAGTTTTCAATTCTTTAATTATTGTAACGCCTTTCTCCATATATTCAATTAACAGTATCCCTTCTCTTCTGCATCCCAAAACACCGTAGCCATCAGCTTTCCTGATGCAAGGCTACGTTATTGCCTTTTTGGTGACGGAGATCTCTTATGAACTCATTGCTAGATAATTTACAGTCCGCATATTTATTCCAGAAGGAGACAAATGCTTCTTTGTCTAGTAAACGAAACGATAGATTACATAAAATAAGAGTAACACATAAATCAAATGTAAACTTTTCTTGGTTTCGTATGCCACTTTTTGCAGAAGAATACTGTTTGCTTTCGATGTGACGTTGACAATGGCTTCTGGACCAACACATTAAAGGAATTTTACAAACTAGACATTGAATTTTAACGCCATCAAAAATTAAGTCCGGCATGTCCACTATAAAGTTTTTAATTGTGTCTGCCATTGGTCGTTTTCGCGATGTACCTAACAGCGACATTTTTAAAGGAAACATAAGCGTACAATTACGAAATAAGCCTACATATACACAGAACTACTCACATACAGCATCGATTTAGTACTGACGCTGTGAACGCGTGAAATAAATAATCGCCGACTCCGTACCACATATCTACTACACTGGCTGTTACCGCTGTTTGCCCAGACTACTAATAAGTGTAAAGAAATGCATCATGAACAAACATGCAATTCAAACAATTTCCCTAGTCATATAGCAGCTTATTTGCTGTATCAGAGGTTGGTTACTGTTCGGGTCAATATTTAAATTGAATTATCAACCGCCCACGCCATACCCAATCGATCTATTTACACCGGGTAAACTAGCAAACCGCAGGCAGTTGAACGCAACTCTAGTTTCAGTTGGGAAAGCACTTTAGTGGTGAGAGAACGGACTGCTTGTTCAGCGATAATCAATTAGTAGTAGAACGAACTATAAAGAACCTTTTCATAAATACTGCCTTGTAGATTTTCATGAAACGAATGGAGAAATTTTAACTTTATCTACCTTAATTTCTTACAACTACCAAGATACCTAACGCAATAAAAACAGAATTAAACCTCTTCCAACGAAATTCAAGTTAAATAAACCCATCAAATGGCACGTGTAGTTAGATTCCTGCTTTGATTACAGATTAATGTCTGTTATTCTAAGCTGATATACCTCAATCTTATTTACGATTCCATACGAATAAGACGCATTCTATTTCTATACCGAGTGTCTCCAGGTTTGTAATACTTCAGGCGAGCCAGTTGCTTAACCCGAAACTTACTGTTTGGTTTTCCGCGTTCTTCGTGACGTTCGTTATATTCGTTTTAACGTCGTAAAGACTGTTTTACGAAACGGCTAATCAACAGGATTAGGAAAGGTGACTATTAATAGAAGAGCCTGCTTAAATATCATCGGTATGTGTACGAGGGTAATCTGAAAAGTTTCCTGACATAGAAACAAGTCTTTTCTACTCGATTACATCTACATCTCCCTTCGAGAACAGATTCCACTACTATCTAAATGTAATGGTGCATATTTACATCGTCAAACGCAGCTATCATTAGAGCACGTATAAGAAATTCCCTCTGGCGGATATTAGTTCTTTTTTGGAAGCCTCTTGTCCCCCCGAACCTCCGATTTACGGAGTAAGGGTATTAAATAATTTAATTAAGACCAGATAACGACAAATGTGGAGTATTGGAGACGAAACGACTCTTTTGTATAATGTTTCCCTTTCGAAAACCTTGAAAATCGATGGAATCTCTTCCTACTTCAGATAAATTGTACATTGTGTTAATTTGAAAATTTCCCAGGCGGCCTATATCTGAAACTAATAAAATTATTAAAAAATGCAATTTTTGTTTCGAGAGGGAACCATTTTGATTAAGATATCATGATGCTAAGCTTACTAAGTCCTCACACGCCCAACATAAAGATCTTAAATGGGATAATACCATTTGTAACACATCGTTAGAAAGGTATTTTCATTACGAATTCAGTAGTATGTCTTACTTTGACATTTGGTCAAGTTCTAGGGATTATAACAGAAAAAATATCATTTTTATCTCGACTCCATAACACCATATAAATCTTTCATGGGACATCTAACTAATAGTCCAAGAACGATAAGCTTGGACCCATGTGTGCTTGTATTCTTATCTCATCGGCTAGCGAGCGGTTAGATTTTAGTAGGTAGACCCTTTTCGGGATTACCAAGTCGGTCGAGCGGAAAGATGCCAGATTCCACCAGGACGTGTATGTTTTACTAGAGGACAGAGGGGGCCGAAGGCTGAAGGTCCCGGCGCGTTAATGTGTTTAGGTGATTTATACGTAATTATAATACTGTTTCCGGACGATTTTTAAGAGATTTCAGGAAGCAACTTCAGTCCCCCATTTCGTAATGGAATTTCAATTTAACTTTTCAGCCAAGTTGCGGAAACCCTCGCAAGGAGCATTAGGAGGACGTTCGATGCGAGAGTTAAACGTTCTCGCTGTTGAATTAGGCTTTAAACGGTTGGAAAAGTACTAAATAGAATGGTGCTCTTCTTTGGTAAATCTGTATACAGCGCGATATCTCGGGAACGAATGCAAATTTTAAAATTTTGAAAACTTTACCTTAACTAGGAGTTACCATAAATGTGTAGGATGTGATGATGAAATTTTTGAGCTCTTAATTTAATTTAATTTCTCTTCTACTATGTTTTACTAAAGATAAAGCATTTAATTTGATAAAAAGAAAATTGTTCTAATGCACAAACGATTACAAGATTTAAAAGACTTCATTAAGAAATCCAAAACGCCATCCATCATCTTCAAACCAAGACAGATTAATAAACAAAATCCCCAAAAGAGGAAAAAAAATATTACCACAACCTGCTTTACCTGAAATCACAAAACCCCTCTTCCATGTCATCTTCTACTTCTTACAGCTTCTTATCCTTATTATTAATTTTCTCCCAGTGTCTTGCGAGCTTCCGCATCTAGAAAAGCAGGAAATTGTTCTCCGTAAAGGGGGAACTGGGGAGACGATATTAGAGCGGTGGCATTGTTGTTACGGATCTCGTTAGGGTCATTTAGACTTCTCTGCTCGGCCTGTCATTTTCCGCAAATCCCGTAGCTTATTCTCTTTCTTTTTTCCCCACTTTTTGCCCGATGCCATACGATGGTCCTGATGGAATATCTTCTCGAAGAGGTGACACGCGTAAGAGGTCTCTTAATTGCGTTTCTTTCGATGGTGGAGCCAGGATATGACGCGGAAGTTTTCCGAGACGATTGTCAGGGACGTTTGGAGAAACGAAGCTTGCTAGGAGTATTGTTCGACTTTGCTTCCGATTAGTGGCAGATGAGGAATGCGTGTGTTCTATACAGGATGTGTCAACAATTAGTTTCTAAACTACTATTCAAAGAATTGATTGAAGAAACTTTTTAGAGCACGTAGGGCAGCAATGTACATCTTTTGAAAAGCTTTATTGACATTATGGATAAACTATCAAATGTACATAAAGAATAAGTATAATGCCGATAATTAATCTCCATTTTGTAGTGACATGATGCTTTTATTCTTAAATAAACCCTAGCTCCCTAAAATACCATTAACTTCGCCCATTACGTTAAGGTGATATCAACAGCAGAAAGGATTCATCTGGATAAAAGCAATCATCTTATTCGTCTGCAAGCAAAAATACAGCTACGAATCTGTGAAAGTCATCTTTTTTAATCTATATAACGGAGATGGCTATAGGAAAAAAGGAAGAAGATAATCGCATTAATTTTTGTCTGTCAAATTAGCGTCAAGTAATATTTATCCCTTTGATAACCATATTTTCTGTTCGAATTAACGCGAGTCAAATCACTGACAAATAACACTTGTATTCTTGACAATTACATATGATTTCTTGCAAATAAAATACAAGATAACCATTAGATTCCAACAATTTGTCAAACGAGGAGAAAACAAAAGCTCCCCCATTCGCGTTTAGCTAATAACCCAACTATTCGAAGCGACGTTCAGCTAGACGCCAAGAGTATGATTGCCCCCTGCGAACCACCGATGTGAAAACAAAAAGAATAAACGATTGATTCCAACGACGATGATGATGACCTGAAAACGTGATCGGAAAGACACGATCGGACTCATGGTACGTGACGCGGAACCCTACACAGTCAGAAGATCCCCGCCACTGAATAAAAATGCCCGTCACGTGCCGACATGAATTTAGTATCTTTCGTACAACGTATTACGACGGGGGAGGCCATGTTCCTTCTTTTTCTTTTCGAGGATCTTTGTTTTTGTTATTTTGTTTCTTTTCCCCTTTTACTGTAGAAACGATGATGATTTTTTTTTAACAAAAGAGCGTATGAAACGTTAAAAATTTGAAATATGGAACTGTGGATGAAATATAACGCGTCTGGAAGGAAATCCTTTAATGATGTGTTAGATTTCTAAATTGGAGTTACGTTTTTGAAATATAAAGTGGAATTTTAGATGCTTTTTTCCGATGTCTAGTATGGGGATCTTGGATATAGATTAAATGGGGAAATATTTTTAAAACAGTACGACATATCCATACATATTGCATTAAATTATTCACATTGCTTATGATTTTAAAAAGGCTAAAATAGAGGTTTTTATCTACAGAATAATGCTCAAACAACAGTGAACTTAAGCAGAAGTACACAGGGCCTAGAAACAATAACCAAGATTGATGGAATCACTACCTGTAGAAACAATGTGAGAAGAGAAAAGTATTAAAGCTCTTTGCTCCTGGCCGCGGATTCCGGTCCTGGCGAGGAAGGTAAACACATGGTTAATAAACGTTCCGAGTTAAAACCTCGAATAAATAGTGAAATAGTGCAAATTAAAAGAAAGTGTTTGTGTAAAATAAGAAATACAGACAGTTGATTATCTTCCACCAACAATGAATAAGGTAAAGCCACAAATTATCCAAGAAACGTAATTAAACAAAACACCGATAAGAAGATGACCTTTGCAGGACGACCTGGGTCATCCGCTTTTCGCAGTGAATAGAGACATAAACGGAGAATAGATAAGGATAGGTAGATAATTAGAACGGGTCCCACCCGTGCCAGTTGAACTACTGAAAACAGAGTCGTACTTGAAATAATTGTTAGCTGGGGAAAATGATGGAAAAGGAAGAGATGGACAGCGATGATAGTACAAAGAAGAGAAGAGCACAGTCAGATTACGATGGTGATTTTGGAAGGAGTAAGAAAACACACAGAACTCCTACAAAGATGCAGTCTACTGATGACGAGAAATTAGATATAATTCTCAACATGATAAAAGAAATAAAATTAGATCAGAACTAAATAAAGAGCGAAATACAACAGATACGAACAGACCAAACGAGTTTTAATGAAGAGATGTTAAAACTTAGACAAGAAAATGAAAATCTAAAGAAAGAAAACGAGCAAATAAAGCAAGAAAATAAAGAGATAAAGGTAGAACTACGGCTAAAAGATTAGGAACTAAAACATGTTTAATAGAATTAGACGAAGAGAAAGACAAAGAAGCAATTATGAAGAGTAAATCAAAGTTAAAACTTCTGAAATCGAACAGGATCTACATCAATAATGACTTAACAAGGAAAGACAGAGAGAAACAGAAACATTTAAAAGACAGAGCACGGGAAGAAAGAAGAAAAGGAAAAGTGGTAGAGATCGGAAATCCTCCTGATTGCGCCAAATTCTTGTCCTTCTCTGGAGTTGTTGTAGTGATTGAACGGCCACTTCGAGGACGGGGCGTCTCCGATCTCCTTGAACCTTTTTGCAACTCGATGACAGTGGCACGTTTTATTTTCACGAGACACGACATAAGAATCTTTAACAAAATTGCACGTAGAAAGCAATAAAAGCATCAAAATTAATAAGAAGATCACAATGGCAATGCCAGATACCCACAAAAATTGAACTCCGCGAACTTTTTCTGCACCCTGTATTTAGTCTGCCACGTTAACGAATAAAATCTGAATTTATTCAACTTTGAGGATGAAAAGAAGGATCGAATTGAAAAGTTCTTCTTACTTGTTTTTGTCTAATCAAATTATATTTTCTGGGGATATTCATTTTATTACTATAACTGTCATATTTGAAAAATTATCAAAAATGAAACAAAATAACGTTTCTAAATAGTTGTAAAGTAAAGTAAATGACCAATGTTCCCTTTTAGGTTTTGTTAATTGCTTTTCGTTTTAATTTTCGCGTCCTGAAACTTCATATCTACGGAAAACCCCGATTTATGTACGTCATTCAATGCAAGCTGACAGCTAGACTGAAAAAAGAGAAAAATCATCGGCAGTTCTTCTCTTTACTATGCGCTTATAACTCATACAACCTAAATAATAAAATCTATCCGTACAAAAGCTCTCGCAGCATGTCGTGCATACTCCATAGATGATTGATGAATTTTGTTCAACGAAGTTTCAACAACTCGACGCAACACAGCCCTGCAACATGTAATAACAAAACAGGCAGTGAGTTAGGTGGCGTTGCATTGGGTTACAATGCATAGGCGAACGAAGTAGACAAGGGGGTTATTGACTAATATTTCAATCGTACGCGTTATTTTCTAATGTAGCAGCAAGTGTAGTGACAGTCTATTGTGTTGCATGGGTAGTAACGTTTTGGAAATGGTGTGCTTGGTCTTTGTTTTATGTTTTGTAGGTATTGTAGTTGTACTAGAGGATTATTCATTGTTTTCAGAATAGGAAGCTTCCACTTAAAGATACACGTGAAACACTTTAAGCTGTAAGAGATTCGGAAAAGCAAGATATTAATAATCAAAGAAGCAATTATTCTGAATGAAAAAGGGCTTAAATACTCACCAATGTTTTGTATTACGTGTTATTCGTTATAAATACATACATAATTGTTAATCTAAAATGTGTAATATAAACAAGGCTGAAAAACGACCCTTTGCTGACACAATAAATAAGTTTATCTGTGACTTTCCAGATTTGTTCTACGACGGTGCTAAAATAGTTTGTAAAGTTCGCGAGAAACATTTGATGTGCTGGGACAAGGCGGACTGTTAACAAACATATAAATACCGAAAAACATGGAAATAGAAGAAAGGGCGTGCCAACGAGAACTACCTTTATTTTCGATTTACTTGTCATAATGATAACCTGTAATTTGTCACCTCGCTTGCTCGAAAAAGAATCGTTTCAGAACTTTTGGTATGAGTACCACCCCGAATTGAAGTTGCCAACTACGAAAACGGCTCGTAAGCATGTTTTACTTGTACGCGAAGACATGGAAAAGAAGACAATCAAAAGAATAAAACAAGCAGAAAATATAAAAATACAGAATACTGAGTTAAGACGCAAAATGGAAGAAGGAAAGACATTGACCGGATTAAAATAAAACAAAAGACTCAGCACCGAGAAGAACATAAAAGGAAGTTCGAAAAGAAAATAGTGCATATGCAATATCAAGAGTGTTTTAGATGCGGTGCTAAACCAAGTCACCCCCGATTGAAATGCCCAGCTATTAAAGTAAAATGCAATAAGTGTGGTGCAATGGAACACTAAGAGAATGTGCAAGACAGGAAAGGTACGTGAAATAAAACAGGAATCAGAAGAATCCGAAGAGTCAGACAGTTCAAAAGAAACGTTAGAAGTAAATCACATCAATAGCATAGAGACCGTAAGACTATGGATTGCGAAAGTCAAAATAGAAGGTATAGAAACGGTATTTAAAATTGACACAGGTGCCGATGTCACAATTTTGTCAAAAAGTTCTTGCAAAAAACTAAACTTGGAAAATAAAATTAGGAAAACCAGCACACGATTAATGGAACCTGGGCAAAATCGTTTAAAAATAATAGGAAAATTAAAATGCCAAGTATGTGTAGACACAAAAGAAAAGCTATTAGGAAGACCAGTCATCGAAGAATTAAAAATGGTAGAATGGAAGCAAGAAAATTTAAAAGCAGATACTGAAATAAAAGTAAACAAGGTATAAATCAGTCAAACAGAGATCTCATGCGAAGAGTTTAAATCAAAGATAAAAAAAAAATTAACAACGTATTCATGGGCATAGTTAAGATAAAAGAATTCCAATATGATACTAAACTAAAGGAAGGCGCAGAACCTTATGCGGTTGCTACACCTCAAAGGATACCGTTATCACTGTTGGAGGAGGTCAGGAAGGAGTTGAATAAAATGGTTGACGAAGGAGTTATCGTCGAAATCAAAGATCCAACTAACTGGTGTGCTCCAATGATTGTAACAAATAAGAAAAATGGAAGAATTAGGATATGTGACGACTTCACTGAATTGAACAAGAGTGTAAAGAGAGAAAAGCATGTTTAGAACAGATACATAATGGACATCTAGGCATTAACAAGAACTTAAGAAGAGCAAAAGAAACAGTGTGGTGTCCAGGAATAGCCAGGCAAGTTAAGGACATGGTCCATAACTGTGAACAATGCATAAAAAACTCCAAGAATACAGTAGAACCAATGTTACCGTTCGACGTACCAGCAGTTCCCTAGACATGCGTCAGAACCGATTTATTCGAATTGTACGGCACGAAATACCTGGTCGTGCAAGATTACTACAGCAAATACCTTGAGGTAGTTAAACTAAAAAAGACTAGAAGTAAAGACATTATCAACCAATTGAAAACCATTTTTGCAAGATTTGAAATTCCAGATGTAGTACGAAGCGATAGAGGACCACAATACAACAATTCGCAAACACCTATAAATTCAAATTGATATGAAGCAGCCCCACCTACGCAAAATCAAACGGATTAGCGGAGAGCGCGGTGCGAACAGCCAAGAATATCATAAAGAAATCGGAAGATGGGGAGCTTGGCTTGCTCGCATACCGAAATACACCGATGAGTTATAGAGTCTCGCCTAGCGAATTGCTAATGGGAAGAAGGCTCAGAGAAGTTTTGCCGATTCATAATAAAAAACTTCAAATTAGACCACCAGATAAGGACATTTTAAACAAAATTCAAGGCGAAAAGGAAAAACAGAAGAAGAACTACGACAAAACACATAGAGTAAGTGTAAGAGAAAACCTTAAACTGATATTCTGGGTACAAGGTCAATAGGATAAAGGGAGCAAATCTTTTCAATGCAGTGATTAAAAATTAAGTTAAAATCCTTTCTGGTCAAAGTGTCGTGACGTCATAACACCTATTAACACGTTTCTGACAGGAAGTGTAACCTCAAAATATCCTTGTGTAGAGAAAAAGACGTAACCCTTAACACTTTGTGGAATATGGAAGATGGAACTCATAAAAATTGTTGAAAATATCGTATTGCATGCCACTAAGTTAAGCAACTTTCATTAAATGTTGTCTAGGAAAAAAATTTAAAAAAAAACAAAATTCTGGTTACAGGCCTTGAGGTGTAGTGAAAGTGATTTATCTAAAGATACAAGGGAATTTGTTTGCGAAAATCATTTTAATGTGATAATATTTATGCAGGCTTATTTAAGCCCATATATTTTTAGATAAATCATTCATAATAAAAAATAAATGTCACTAGATACATAATTTCATCGCATAACAAAAAAGAAATACTATAAAAACAAATAAATAATGATCAATTTATTAGTAATATAAATATACAACAGTAACAAAATAAATAAATACCTATTATCTTTTCATATCTATGGTAACAAAACTATAACTACATTAACTAATTGACAGCTACAGCGATAAAATAAATGTTCCTAAAGGTGCAATTTCATTAGAGAAATAAGTTTTGGAGAGATATGGCATTTATAGCAACAAAATTCCACTTACAAAAACAATTTATTACAAATCCTCATCAAACTCTTTAGCAACTCGATGTATCCATTCTTTAAAACTAGCCACCCTTGTATAGACTCCAGGCCGTTGCTTCTTGGCACATCCATCTCCCCAAGATACCAACCCGGTTAGAACTAAGCTACCTTCGAAATTACACATTAAAGGACCTCCTGAATCCCCACCACAAGCATCCACGCCACCTCTTAGTTTTCCAGCGCATACCATAGTGTCCAAAATGCTTTGTTGCCTTCCTCCGTAAACCTTGTTCTCGCGACAGACGTCTAGAGAAAGTAATGGGACAATGGCTGTTTGTAAAACTGGTGAGATCACGTCACGCTTTTTGATATCAAAAGCACCCCAACCTGAGACCTCGCAAATGGTTCCTGGAGGTGGCGATTGATTGGAGACACACGCAGGTTTGACGTAGGGGGTCTCCTCGATGGGTGTGGATAGTAAGAGGACGGCGATGTCGTTACTATAAGGGCCGTATTTTCGAAATTCCGGATGAGGAATTCCTTTTTCGACTTTAATGTTTTGTTCGTATTCGTAATCTTCGGAGGTGACAGCTCCAGCTCGTACGATTAATCCGTCAACGTAGCAATGTGCTACTGTCAAAACTAATCGCTTGGAGATCAAAACACCTCCGCAATGGTGCTTACCATTATTCTGCAAGTCCACCACCCATGGTACTGCACCCAATGGAGGTTGCTCGCCTCCAATTACCTTCGGATTCCTTTGCGGGCTCCAATCCACAGATCTAGTTCCGCAAACCTGATGCGGAAACTTGGGATGACCTCCGCTTTTTAACAATGCCAAATTTTCACTGAATATCTCGAAGAGGACCAAGAGAAGAAACGACAGCATTTCGACGAAGCTCGTAAACGATTGCAAAAAGCTTCGTGATGCATTTATATATCGATCTGGCCTACCCACGGAGACTTGCACTTTCTTATATGGACGTTCCAATTCAAGGTACGGATTTTGCTTGACCCTCTTCGATCGATGAGTGTGTCACAAGCGAAATCGCTGAGATGCAGTTAAAGGCTTTACATAATTGTGAGATTGCATGTTCTTTTCGTCTCCGAAATGTTTTAACGATTGAAAGTGATGTATACAGTGGCTTTCCAATGTAAAAGGAAGATCAAATTGTTATAGGAATTTGAATTTATTGTAGCTAATATGGATCTGTAGTTGGACAATCCACAAAAGTATTGTTTTTGTTAAGAATTCCTTTTTGTGTTGATTTCTTGATGCGAAAAACCATTTCCCTGCATGTACTTGTGACAATACCTTGTTAATAAAGTAGGCACCACACAAACTGCACTAGAAACAACAACTGACATCAATTCTAAAATTAGAACTGATGTAGATTTGCTGCAAAACAATGCTTGTTAAATTAAAATGATTTTGAAATATTTTGAACTACCTTGTATATTATGTACTCGATTTCATTTGGGAAAAAAAACAGCAGATGATTTGATTGTACCTATAACGTAAGTGAAACCCGTAATGATCGAAAATATTTTTATCTCTTAACTGAGATGTTTTCTTCGAAAATCTACATTCCACTATATCTACGAAAACAAATTAATGTCCTCCTTGTCCCAATTTTGCAAAGAGATCGACAACGTTGTAATTACAAGATGTCCAATATTAGATGCTCGATATACAGCTTAAATATTACAATAAAAGCATTAATGGCATGCTTCTACAAAAATTTCTAGAATATATTTTAACAATAATACAAATGCAAATACATATAATTCCATTTTACACTTGCAGAACCGTCTTCGTATAAAATTTTCCGCCTCCTCTGCGAAACTTCCCAAAGAATATAGTGGGGAAGAAGACAGCACGTAATAATGTATATAATTAACAATTTACATAACCTGAAAACGTTAGCTCATTATAACTTCACGTAAAATTTCATCCGCATCATTTCGGGGTCCGTCAGAAACTTAACTCCAAAAATTATAAATTCCCGTCTTGAAGGTTAAATTTATTATTAAACATGGCGCTCCTCTTCAATGGAACGCGTTCAGGTTCTTCCTGACGAGTTTCCGAGTTTGGACAGATCGCAATGTTCAGCAAATAGAAAAGATTGGCAATAAACTTGATACGTCTTGCTAAAATTAATTTGGAGGGAGAATTCTACTTTCAAAAAGGAAATATGAAACGAATTTTTCGAAATTTAATCGGGAAGTATTAATAAATGTTCTTTTCTTATTACTAGCTTATTATTTTAAGCAGTTTTAGGTGTAAAATAAAAAGAACTTTACACCAAAATAAATTTGGCACGTTTTTCAAAAAATTGATTTGAGTTAACATAACATTTGGCCAATTTGTAATGAACTTTCGTGAAGTTTATAGAACTTCTACTAATATAGCATACTATAACACATTGTCGAAGTTTCGCGAAAGTTCTAAGTAAGTGGTACGACTAGTATAAATACTGCACCACTTTGGCGAATCAGTTAAGTTCCTAAATAACAATCGAAGAGTAGACATCTGAGAAGAAAAGTAAACGGTTCTAAGACGCCCGCTACCATTTACTATTTGAATTTTGGCTGTACTTCAATAGAAGTAAACAATGAAGAAAGACCACAGTGTGTGCTCTGTTTAAAAGTTTTAGTGACCGAGTGTATGCTCCCAAATAAGCTCGAAAAACTCATAATAAGGAAGCTTTCTCATTTGGTGCGTACATTATGGATGACACTGTATATTTTTGTTTATACGTAGATATTTGAAGGTTACGAAATTTGACATTGAACATCAAAGTTTGACTTTGATGGCGTACCAACACAAAATCTTTAATATGATACCAACCCAATGAATTTGAAATCATTTGACATTTTTTATTTTTTGTATTTCTATTTCATAATAAAGCGATACATTTTAACAGGGAACATCTCCTTAATAACCCAATTTCGCAAAATCATACACTTTGGATCTCATAGAATACAAAAGATATCTATAAAAGACGCCTCCTTAAGGAATTACGAGAGATAAACCTCTTTTGCGAGAGGGCAAATCCTTTCTTGTAACGTATTAGTGGAAATCCTCCAATATTAGCTGCGCTCTGCGCATTGAAACATAAAAGCGAAAACTCCCGAGCGCATTAGAGCCTAGAAAAAGAAAAGACAAAAGTAGAACCGATTATCTTAGATAAGCCTTCCGCAATTATCCATCCTTAATATTGCGAAAGAAGGAACCTACTTCATTCGAGATTATTTCCACGATCGCGAACGATAGGCGACTTGGAATTAATACATAAATCTTCATTGGTTCTTGTCACCCGAATAGATGGCGTCAAAACACGAGAAATACATTAAGATCCACAAGCGAAGGGGGGATTGATGGCGTATATACTGGAGAAGGGGGGGGATCGATAGGGTTTCTTTTTATAAGAAAGGTTCGTACAGCCGAAGGTTTATTAAATCAAGGACACGGTCGGAAACCCCCTTTTGGTCGCCGTCCTAATTCAATCAAACGATCCCGGGATAAAACTAAAGGCATACGTTGTGGAGGGGGAACGGTACGTGGTTTACGCGCTTGTATCGCACAGGAAGACGCAGCGGATGAGATAGAGGATGTTTTGTAGTTGCAGAGGAGATATTACATTATGTCACAAAAGAATTAGCAACAGAAACAAGAGAGGAAAATTGGTAAGCTTTATTAAATTACTGGATAGAATTGATTAGAAAATAGGGTTTAGTAGGTTTTCATTTAGTCATAAGTATGTGTAAAATAATACTTCGAACAAACTATTTTTGGTGAACATACAAATTTTAAAGTGTGTTAGATGTACTTTTCAACTTTTGAATTTGGCGCCATGCGCCGTATTAGTTTATAAATTTGATTTACCCCAACTCCGCTACACAATAAACAAACGATCAATGTTGCCAGATCTCCTGATTTTCCAAGAGATTTCTTATTTATGTCATATTTATGAAAGAAGATACCAATTTTATATTCGTGGGAGCCAGTGTGCATGGCGCAATTCGCTTAAATTTCTGATTAGTTAACCAATAGCAAAAATATTACATATTTAAGGGTCCACTTTCTCACAATATTTTTTTTATTGTTTATTTTTTTTTACTATTAATTTATTTCATCAATATGGACTTGTTTCGTGTGAACACACATCATCAAGCCGTACTAGAAAGGTACAACAGGATCAAGTCAGTAATCTTATTAACAAAATGTATTGACAATATTGACAGATACATCAACGAAAACAAATCTAATTTTTTTTTAATGCTTTCCTCTCTTATAAAAAAAAATAATTAAAGGAGAAAAAATCTATAATTTTTTTAATCTAAACATTTATGTGCTCTGTATATGTTAATAGTTCTCCTCGGAAAATGAACCGTTTTGCGCAAAAATTGAAAAACAAGTAGAAAGTGGTCTTTTAGGGAGGAAGAAGGGGGTGACCGGGTGAATTAACCGAAACAGAAGTACGAACCCCGGCAGTGCATTAACCTTATCCACATTAACATTTAGTGCTATACTTTTTGGTGTGTATCTGGGCAATTGGTCTTTGCTTAAAGGAAATATAAGAAGAACTGGTGTAGGGATGTGGACTACTCGTCAAATGTATAAGTCCATGAAGTATAAATATTGGATCTAACAAAGACATTGAAGGAGGACGTACAAAACCAGATGGCCAGAAATACTTTCATTAAGCAAGGATTGGAGCAATGCCAATCTCAATCCCGTCGTAGAAACTGAACAACCCTTCAGTATCCAAGCACTTATCCCAAAATCGAAGTCACCATATTGTTTACAATAACCGAAAAGTACTAAGGCTCTTATTGTTCTAAAAAGTACGTCTTTTATGCATCAAAAATGAAACGAATCCTTAGAAGATCTTTTACAAATCTATTTTCCAAAAATCCCCTCATTCCATCAATCGGAAACAAATAAACACTTAAAAACATAATCAATCAGCCCGTTAAGTTCCCTAAATCGCGAAATCCCTTCTTAAACCTTTCCACCCCCTTGCCAACGCTAGAGGTCGCCACCAGTGGTATGTGGCAAAGGATGCGACCGCAGAAAGCGAAACACTTGTTTACTGCAGATCGGCCGTTAGCCCGTAATAACCCCAGAAATAAATCACGGCCTTGCCGTTGCCGACAGCGACCCCTTCTCCTATCTACACCTCTTCTCCCAACATTCGGAGACACAAATCTAGCATTTGAGATGTCTACGGCTTCGAGAGAATTTGGAATATTCAAAAAGTTATACGCAATTATATCATTTTGGACAGGGAAAAGAGGATCCCAAAGGGAGCTTTGAAGATCTAGGAGAATTCCAGAATAGTTTCGGATGAGGTGTTTATTAAAATATAGATCCATTTGGCGGGTGGGACTGACCGAGGTCGCTTATTCTAGAGATGGGAGGTCCCAACATTAATTCTTTAGGGTGATTTACGTCGATGGGCATTTGTTTCGGTTGTCTTCGGCAGAGGCGTCCTATTCTTCTTCTTTCGGTACTCGAATAGTGGAGGGGTTTATAATTGCTGAATGGCGTGGCGTTTGTTTTTGTTGGACTGTAATTAAGTGCTCTCGCTTTTGCCAATATCGTAAAAACTGTATATATTGTTTTTTTATGATTCTCTAAAGCATAAGATAGATGTACAATAGTCTTTGATTAATTCTTTTTAATTCTAAAGCTGTGTTATGAAAATTACGTAAACAAGATGCAATTATGATGTTATAAATTGTCGGGTTACTTCCAAAACTTCCGTTAATGGTCACTTTTGAATTACCCACAACGCAATAACTGCTTTAAGTCGAAAGAAATATTTTCCTAGCGTTTTTGTCTCCGCTTAAGAGAAGTATATACCTGTAATGAAATAATTGTATTTCTTTGCTTAAGATATTTGTTAACTTGTTTCAAGAAAATCTTGCAGAAAATTTGAAGAACACGATTCTTAGTGCGCGGCCAGGATTGAAGAAGTCCGCTGAGCGACGCACTCTCACCAGAGGAGGGGACCTGTCCTGGGAGTCGACGACCATCTGGACGCATGGGTTTTCATTTTCGCGGGCCCTTGCCCACGCCGAGTTGAATGTCTTCTTCAGATGCTCATGAATCGTAGGGATGCCCAGATCTCGATGAATCTGGTCATTCCTGACAAACCATGGGGCAAACGATGAGCTATATTAGCATCAATTTTTTGGCTATTGTTATTAGGCAATCTTTTCATGTGTATTTTAATACATCATGGTAAGCCTATAGGAATCGTTTAAAGGTGTGAACACGCGGTGTCTTAGGCGCCATGCCATCTTGCGTTAAGCAACCCAGGAAGATGTATCGTGATCTGTTCGTAGAGAATGGCAACATATACTCGAGAGGTGAAAAACAATAGCGAGGGAGAAGGACAATTACGAAGCCGCGCTGATGACGCCGGGTAGGCAGAAACATGTTCGCGGATTTACGCTGTCCCTTTTCCCCTTGCTTTGTTTTTTGCCGGAAATGATTCCACCAATACCATGAGCCATATTAGCATTAAAAAGAAAATTATTTTCTCATATTATACATTTTTATAGTGTTGAAATAACTATCTGACCGATTTTTGCATGAAAATCTATTTTCTTGGTGCAAGAAACCATTTCTCTACGTGTAACAACTAGGACGATGTATTCTTTTAAAAACAAAACAATTATGCAACAATTGTTAGTGCAGACAAAGTGTTGAAATTCATTTTCTTTTTCAAGGCCTTGTTTTGATTAAAATAAAAGATTTTGCGTATTATTTTGGAAGAAAACAAAGAACATATGATTAATTCTTCTTACACAATCCTCAACAACGATAACTCAACTCATTAGCATTCCATAAAACAATAAACAACACCACGTATCGCAACAATCAAAAAGGAGCACCAGCGATAAAAAAAAAACTTTATAAACGAATGATCACACGAACCTACACAAAGTCCATGTTATATTTGCATATTAACATCAACAAAAAAAAAGCAATTCGAAGAATCCTTTGCTACTACAAGTGTAATACAGACCAAATCGTCTTCCTCTTCGAACATATATCATATAGATACATGTTTAACTACAGTCGGACTTGTAAAAACAAACCCGTTAGCGGAGGGATATTACATGGTGGAAGTGGGGGAGGTTCAGTGCACGGCTAGACCATTCAAAATCTCTGGTATCCTGTCCGTCCCGTTTGACTTGTAATCTGCTGTCTCGGCGTATCTTCAGCAGTTCTTCTGTAAGCACAATATCGTTTTGCTTAGTATAAGTGGTAATCAGATGATTGCTCGACTTATTTAATTCGTTGTTTTTTTTTACTTGCTTGGGACAATAAAATATGTCCGCTAGTAAAGCAGTTATTGTCAAAAAATTTGGAGATTTGGAACATACAACCGTAAGTAAAAAAAAAAACAAATAATACATAACAATGTTAGTTCTTATAATTTACAACACATATACGGTGTGTCCCCAGATTAAGTACACCACAGGTATGATGGACGAAAAATGTTTGAGTTGGAATTTAGTATTTGTTGGAAAATAAGTCTGAAACTGATTTTTAGTTGCTTTCGATTATTTAAAATCAAGTGAGCCTTTACAATTAAGCAAAAACTAGTTCCGTTTCAGGTAAAGCACCTTTTCCGTTTACAAGACACTAGAATGTTATCAAGAAAAGTTATCCGGAATGAAAAGTTATGGCGTTATGGTAATTTTCTTAATAATCGGCCTACTTTGATAAAATCCTATTATCATACTATGTCGATTTCATCAAGGCACGCTGACCATGCATCGCGGCATAACTTTTCATTCTGAACCACTTTTCTTAATAACGTTTTGCCGTATTTTTGATAGAAAGGGCGCTTTACCTGAGTAGAAAATATTTTTTTTCCAAGGTCGTCTTAATTTCTAAAAAATAGAAAAATATTTGTAGGACTAATCAGGCCGCAATTTCAAAATATTAAAATGAAATTCTAAAATTTGTTGTCGATTATAATTTTTGAATATTAAATGAATCCATTTTATACAACGTGAATGGAAGATAGTTCCGTCCTTGTCTAATTTAAAGAAAAAAATTTCAAATAAAATATATTCAGGGTCAAACGCTGCAAAAGATAAATTTATACTCAAGTATACAGGGTGTTCAGTTTCCGCAGCACACGATACAACTTTGATTTTTTAAATAGAACACCCTATATATTATTACGAAATTAGATGCCTCTCTTCAATTCATGTCAACTTTCTTCAATATTCCCTATACCTATCTATCTTTGTTTCTGAGATAATTTGAGATTTTTGCGAAATGCCGCTGTTTCTTCAACGGCCGATATCTTAAACGCGTTACAGGCTAGAGCGGTGATTTTAATTTTATTCGATTGAATATTTCTTGAAATTTTCGGTAGTACATTGAAAAAAAACTTTTATATCAGCAAGGGTCTACAAGATGGCCATCGAAATCATTGCCATGTTTGATTTATTCTATTTCAATTATTTTAAATGGGACGCCCTATATATTTTTCCAGAATCTAATAGAGAAATTATTCAAGAATTTTTTTTATAAACATTTCCCTATACCTAAAATGTGTCGTTTTTTAATAAATTAAATATGAAGCTAGGTAGATAAGTTTTTTTGCTAAAATGTATACCGTTTGAGAAAATGAGAAATTAGCTATATCGGTGTCCCCTCCTCGATTTCTCGCCGTACAAGCGAGAGAGCGCGGAAGGGACTGAGTGAAATCCGAGGAACTCGATGCGGGACGTGCTAGTATACTTCGAACAATGTCGGAATGCTGACCTGCTGTGCGAGAAGCGCACGTAATAATTTGAATTCAAGGTCGCCTGGAAATGAGAGTTCCGCATATTTATTTTATTATTGCTGCGAAATTTAGACGAAATGAATAATAAATTCTAAAGACGAAAATAAAAACAGATTCTGATGAAATGAAAGAAAAGAAAAATAAATACTCCAGAAATTCTTACTAAGATCGTCCGCACATCATCCAGTCTACCTCGTAACTAACCACGTCGGTAACCTTGAGCCATCTACTGCCGCTAACTCCTCCGCTTGAGAGCGAGGAGAGGATAACGATGTGGCTAATTTCGCATTTTCCCAGTCGGTAGAGTATTCGTTAAAAACGTTATTTTATGTCTACAATTTCCCTTCATACTAACATTTCGGGAGCAATATTTTATTAAAAATCGTTTTTTTTTCTTATCTCCATAGCTTCATATTTAACTGACCAAAGAAAGACGCATTTGGAATATAGGGAAATGTTTATAAATAAATTTCTAAGAGAGCTTCTCTATCAAATTCTGGAAAAATATACAAGGGGTTAAAAATGCAGTTTCATCGTCCGTCAAAATTCATTCAAATATATGAATGAGATGTTGCGTTTCAAATAACGTCACTTCTTGGAAAAGCGGATGTAAAATAGCCGTGTAAAATAGGCCAAAATATGGCAATGCAAAAATATTAATCGACGTATCTGAGTGTTTTTGACAGAAAACATCATACAACAACTAAATTCACGCTAACAATACATTTATAACTTCACATCAAACTATCTGTCAAACGTAACTGTCAAAATCTTCAAGTATGTTAAATTTAAGGTTATTTCTCTTCGATTAAATGGCTCGTGAGGATTTTAAAACAAAATTAACTAATGCTTCCAGTAGGAAATTTGGTATGTCAACTTACTTTTATGGAAATAAATAACAGAAATTTAACAATCCCCAAAGCAAATTTCCCTAAAAACCTTTTACATGTTAACGCAATTTCTTTTATTTCCAGATCGAACCTTATCAACTACCCCCGCTAAGCGGTCGTATTGAAGTAGAAGTCTATTATTGCGGCATAAACTTCTCAGATTTGTATACTCGCTTAGGTTTCCTCGAAAATATTTTACCGTTCGTCTTAGGTACAGAATGCAGTGGCGTAATCAGCGCCGTTGGAGTACCCGGAGATCACTATAAGGTATTCTTCGATTCACCCAAAAAACGGCGCGCCTTTAGACGCTATAGAAATATTCAAAAATTCAAACATATTCGGTTTGAATTATACATAGAAAAAAATCCGTTGAATATTTCATATCTTCTCCGTTTTTATACAGTTTTTTTTAGGTTGGCGAACGTGTTATATGCTACGATTATAAAGGGGGAATGTACTGCGATAGAATACGCGTCTTTCCCGAATGCGTGTTTCATTTACCCGGTGATATTCCCCTAGATGTAGCAGCCACGCTATTCGTCAATTATCTAACGGCGTATTTTGCCGTTATAGAATTCGGACATTTGAGACCCTACGATACGATATTGATAAATTCATGCGCCGGTAAGTAACCTTTCAATTCATTTATTTGTGCTTAAAAATTTAAAATTTGAAGCGAGAGAAATCGGTTATTTATGTGTTTTTTTGTGTTATAGAATACGAATTGCCGTCTTACGGTAATAATTTGAATTAATATTTCATAAGTTTAGCTAGTAACCACTAGGTGACTCTTACGGAATAACCATTTTATCGACAATTAAGATTTTCGTAATATATTTACTAGATGGCGTTACAATTCGTTAATCTTAACCTAACTACTTTATAAATTAATTTTTATTTAATCTAAAAAATCTTTTAACTTCAATTGACACCTTCATTATAATGTAAAGAATTAAACTCCACACAGAATATATTCGCAATAATTTACTTCTTTTTCAAATTTTTAGGTGGTGTTGGATCTGCAGCAACACAGATCGCAAAAACCGTAAAAAATGTTACTATATACGGCACAGCTTCAAAATCCAAAGCATTATTCGCTGAAGAAAACGGTATCGACATGTTATTTTCTTACAATGATGTATTGCAAGATCTAAAATATATCGAACCAAACGGTGTCGATGTAATTGTCGAAAATCAAAGTATGAATACTGTCTACGATAACATCAATCTATTAAAACCGATGGGCAGGATGATTATGATTGGTAATTATTTAAAGCAAGGATAATTACGATGCTCATATTTCAGTTTATAGGTGTTAATACTGCAGTGAAAGAGAATCATTTATCGTACTTAGCATTACTGAGAATGTGGTGGAAATCCTGGTGGTTCTCATTGAAAGATTTAGTAATGAACAATTATTGCATAGCGGGATTACATTTAGGGCTCTTATTAGACAAAGATCGTTCAAGGGTTCGCGAAGCTTTACATTATATCTTCAAATTACACCGTGAAGGTAAAATCAAGCCGAAAATTGATTCTATTTGGCCGTTGGAAGATTACCACGATGCGATTAGAGTTTTATCACACCGAAAGAATGTTGGGAAGGTTTTGTTGAAAGTTAGATAATGTTTAGATTATTTTTACGTAAATAAAACCAGTTACGTGTTTCTCTTTAAAGCGTTTTTATTTCTACTTCTATATTTATATTCGGTATTACAGAATACTCATTGGAAGGCATTTCACGAGGTATAAATACAATATCAATACATGTGTAAATATATGTCATAGAAAATTTAGAAAAATAAGTCATTCTTGGACTACGATAGGGATTGTCGATGAATCTTCATTGTTCCGATGCACCCCATCGAACGTATTTAAAATTTTAGTATAGATACACTATGATTGGGTACTTCGGGAAATGAATATCCATTTAACAGACACTTAAAGGTATATTTGGATAGTTAAAAAACGTTCACAGCACCGATTTAGATGACTAGAAGTAGGATTACTCACAAGATCCGATTTCATTCGATAAAATAGCAGGGAAACGAAAGATGACAAGGTAACCTAATTTAGACAATTGCAATCTACGTTGCTAGGCAAAAACCAATTGATAGTTACTACGGTTACTGGATCACAAACCATTGGATTTAAATGAAATTACTGCTATTTCCCCAGATTGCACCACAATACAATTCCCTCAAATTAGGAACGAAATACACCCTGTACAACAATTAGATGTGTGCAATTTCACTGTTAGACATCTCTCTCCAATATCTTCGCTTTATTTGTTTCGAAAACTAATACGATACTCTGTGAATATGTAAAAATATATTGCTGTAAGTACAAGAGGCACATTTCAACCACAATGGTTAAATGGGTACAGGATGCTACGATTTCTCTACCAACAACATCGATCATTTTCGTGTAACATATATCTAAGGATCTTCTATGAATATCGCACCTACGAGGTCGAGAATTGGTTTTAGAACTACGATTATCATTAAAATATGTCACGGGGGTATAATTTTTGATGATATCGTCAAAGTAAGCCGTGGAAGTTAATATTTAATCATGCGTTGCAATTGTTTAAACAAAACTAAGCGTTTAACTTGTATTTATGACGTAAGTGGGAAATATCATTTGTTTTTATGCACGGCAACCTTTGATTTCGAAAATATATCTCATTTTTTCCAAGGCTAACTCTGATAGAAATTATTTTTTTGAAAAAATGTAAAACTCGTGTATAAATAAATAATGTATATATAAAATCGAATCAATATTATTTATAAGTAAATAGGGGTGTCATTCAGAAATTAAAGCGATTTTAATTCAATTTTAAATACTACAAAAATTAAACGCTAATTTCTGAATAACATTTTGTTGGGGCTAACTGTAGTAGAGTTTATTCTTATATTATGTTCTAAATATAATTTTTATAATTATATATAAAGATCACATCTACTTTGACTAGATGCGTTATTATTCAATTGTTTCTCTTTACTTCATGATTTTTGTTTTTTTTTGTTTTTACTTAAATTAAGAAAGGTCCCTACATCTTAGTAATCTGAGAAACATGTCTATATTCTGTGATATGTAAAAGCAAGACGATCTTAAACAATTACATTCAATTGTTTGCCCAAGGCCATGTTTGATATGTGTAACATGATTTATATAAAATATAAAACAAAAGAAATAACAGTTAAGACTAAAAGATATTTTATAATAGTAAAACGTAAAAATAAAATTAAAAAAGTCAACTAGAATTTATTACCCCAATACCTTTACTGTAATACACATACCGTTGTTGAATCCGAGGCATCTCCTATTGCCGTAGCTCTCCTACGGATCCCCTCCAAGTATATCTCACGATTAAACAACCCTGCAGCTAGAGGTATTCTAAGAAATGATTTCACTTACGAAAATTTAAGTTGGAAATTAAAATTTTCGCTTACGTGTCCATACCAGGTCGGACATGCGACTTAAAAACACCCCAAACTGGCTTATGATCAGACGTTACAATTGAAGGAACCGAATCATACACCAAACATTCGATTGGAGGTGTTTCGGGCTGCCCGCTAAGTCTTCTAACATGCCGATGCTTATAAAGGATCCTATCCGTATAAGCTGGCGTTCTTTGTTTAGCCGAGGTATCGAAATTTTGTGTGCCAGGATCGTACTATGTTTGAAAAATTAATTATTTTTGAAAATTTAGTTATTTTAATTCGACAAACCTTATATGTTGGTGGAAATGTAATATTTGCTTCGGAAAATCCTCGAAAAGCAGCTCCGTCGGCTAGAACCGAACACAATTGATCGTGATGCAAGTATCCGTGAGGTAAATGTGGCGGTAATGGAAAACTTGTCTTCGACAACCATTCCAACACTTTTGCCCTGGGTGTAGCTAATCGAAAATTTAAATCTCCCGCCCAAAAAACGTAATCGAAATTTTGGGTGACATCTGCATGGGTAAACGATGTTATCAAGAAATTTCTTTGTCGAAATAATATTTCAAAAGGAATACCTTTTGTTTTATGTTTTATAGGTAGATTCTTTGGTAAATCTAAGGAATTAACGATCTTCTTAACATCTGATACCCGTTCTTTCACTTTCTCTTGATGAGCTGTCAAATGAGTGTTGACAAACAAGAACGAGGTACCAAAGATCATGAAAGCGGATGCTACAGCACCTTTAGTTCGGAATGCGGTGCCTGGTCTTACAGATATACTAGATTCTTCCGGAATGGAACAGTACCAGATTAAATCTCGACGAAGGAATATTGCCAAGTGTAAAGTCCCTAAATATAGAACGTTATATTTCCCATATACACGATGTCCCAATGTGAATTGACCAAATTCACTGTGTGTAACGACACCTGACATAATTTCGAACAAAATGTTTTAATAAACCTACGACGGGAAATGAGCCATTTTTGAGTTATAAATAAAAATGAAAATTATATCCAACACTTTTTATAAATGAAAACAAGCTGTAATGAATGAACATTACTTTTTAGCATAGTCTCTAATATCACATTGCATCGGAGTTCTGCAGAGTTACACTTCATATAATCTGCATTTTTTTTGTCAAATTCAGACACTGCCAAGAATGTCAAGTTTGGGTTTTTTCAATGTAAATCTGGACTCCGTATTTTTTGCTGGGACACCTTGAGCAGCAAACTTATCCTCTGATTTATACTTTATAAGTCGATTTTGTTCTTTATCCTGAACACCATTTAAAGTACATCTACTGTTTTTATTTATATCTCGAGAATAACTCATTTCCAAACATAGGTTTATTAAGATATTTTATTTAGAATTGTGCCAGGTGACTGTACAGTTAATTTGGCAAATTTACACTGGGACACCCTGTATACACCCAATTACCTAAAGATACTGAATGAAACAATACATGAGATGGTCCAAGGGTTTCTTGCAAGCACACCTCCCATTCGAACCTTTCCGAACATGACTCTTGTGTACCAAAAGCTAAAATATCAGGAACATGCTCCATAGCGATTGGTAAAACAAAATCGTTCAATTCCCTTTACAAAAATTACAATAAAATCAAGATAAACCCTTTAAATTAAATGAAAAAATCACTTACTTTGGAGGTGTTTGCCCATTCATATTCCAACTACCAACGAAAATGTGTATCTGTCTACTCGGTAAGTTCCGATCCAATTCGCCAGGCCCCAATAAAGAATTAGCTCCGATTCGGCCTTGTAAAAAGTTCCGTTGTCTAGCTTTCATGGTCGGTATCAAATGCAATACTTGTGCGGGCATTAAACCTGTCGTAGCTAAACTATTCATGCTTGAATTGCCGTCATCCTTTAAAACCGTTTCGTGTGACATGCATCGATCGCAAAGTTTATTCTCGTCATACGTAGGAGTTTGTAATCTGCTTATGTTATCATCTGCACTGCTGCACCTACGTAATTGACCATTGTGCTGTTACGAAAAAGGAAATATGTGAGAAACATAACCTCAATCCCTTTAATTTTAAAATATAAAAGCATACCCGTTCAATTTTCGGACTATATTGAAACAAATCTTCGGTTGTTGATGAAAACAAGAATTGTGGTATCTCTTCCTTTTTCGGAGCCAGAGTTGCTAAATCTAAATTTAAAGGTCTTCGAGAAATATCCGGTGAACCTTGCGGAGATGAATCGGAATCAGTTCTTAATTTCTCCAATGACGGTTTGATAAGTTTCTTATTATCCGTACTTTGAGATCTATTCAAAACACCAACCTTATTCGGTACTTTAGGTAACAGTAATTTGCTTATGGATTTTTTCTGCTTCGACTTGGTATTGCTTTGATTCGGAGGATTCTGTTCCATGGTCATGTTTCTTTATGTTGTCAGTGATTAAGATTTTTGACGAGGTTAACTTGCTAACACCCACAATTTATTCATTTCATCACTAATAGATCCATCTGTACGTAATTTTTAATTACCTTCTCACATCGGGTGTTGTTCCTTTATTGTCTTGTGATGAATTCATCATTGATTTCCAAATAAATAATTAATAGGTCATTCGTTAAACATGCATAGCCGACGGCGTGACCTTACTGTTTACCAAGTTTGAATTTTGGCAAGCTACACACAGCATTCTAATACGTAATAATAGGAATTACTGCGATAAATACGTGTTTGTGGTATTCTTAAAATACATCCTGCTTTTATCACTCTTCTTTCCTTGAAAGCATGTTAAAAGATGGTTTAGAGCTGCAATTACAACGAAACGTTCCTAAATATTTATTTATTTGTTTTCTACATAAACTTGAATAGCAGCAAGAATTAAAATTTGAGCTTATATTTATTATATGCAAAAGAACACGTCGATAGACGACAACAGGTGGGAGCTGGGAAAATTGAATTATTGATGTTTTGCCCCGCTTTTCGGAGTACAACCCGGCTTAGCATAGGAAATTTAACGATTCGAATAAGTGGTCCATGATTGAAATAACTCAAGAGGTAAATGAAATTTTAAACAGCTTATAATAAACATGCATACTCCGTAAATTTAAAAATAAATTATATTTCAACAAATAAAAAGGTTAAATTAATTTCCTTTATAATTCTTGCGGGAATTTACATGCGTTAACCATTTGGTGACATCTATGATAATGTTTCTGAACTATAACCACAGATAAAGCGATGTACAGATAACCATCGCCGCAATTCGACACACATTTTAAGAACTTATTTAGAGTTTAAAAGATGGCACGGTAATCGGTTTTTTCTTTCAATTTCTGTAAGACATTACTATGATTTCACATGTATAGGGAGCGTAAAACAAACTTTTAAATAACAGAATCGCCAAGAGTTTTCTAGCACTTTTAGTATTATTCCTTACTTGCATAAGTCAATTTGTAAATAAAAAATGTATGCTCTTAAATATTAGAGGTGAAGAATGTATACACTGCCTTCACAATGAACTCGGTTTACCCTGGTTTACAACATAAATATTAATACTGTACTTGCGGCCTCTTTCGCCTAAGCCTATGAACTAAATGTTTCCCCTACCAAGAGAACCCGGCGGTAGTGTCGGATCCAGGTGGTGTTGATTACCCACTAACAGATCTCGCAACGAAAACTTCAATGTTACCTAGTGAAAGTTCGATTTATAAATTACTTGTTGTATTTACAAAATGTTAATAACAGAACTAATCAATTATAATATATGATTGGTAAAATTTTTGTGAATCCCTTTCACTTATTTATCGTAAGTGAATTGGGGTTTTTAACCTCAACCATAAATTGCATGTATTTCAACATATTTCACACATACACGGTGTCCCAATTTCAATTGACCAAATTCGCTGTACCACCACTTGACATATAACTTCGAACTAAACGTTTAAATAAACCGATGATGGGAAATAAGCTATTTTTCAGTTATAAATAAAAATGAAAATTATATCCACCACTTTTTTATAAATCAAAACAAGTTGTAATAAATTAACGTTACTCATTAAAATAGTCTCTAATATCATATTGCATCGAAGTTCTCCAGAGTTACATTTTATATAATCTACATTTTTTTTGTCAAATTCAGACACTACCAAAAGAATGTCAAGTTTGGGTTTTTTCAATATAAGTCGACTCCGTATTTTTTGCTGGGAACACACCTTGAGCAGCAAACTTATCCTCTGATTTATTACCTTATAAGTCGATTTTGTTCTTTCTCCTGAACACCATTTAGATTGTATGTAATACTACTGTTTTCATTTATATCTCGAGAATAAATAAGAATTATTTGTTTTGCCCCGTTTTTCGGAGTACAACCCGGTTTAACACAGGAAATTTAACGATACGAATAAGTGGTCCGTGATTAAAATAACTCAAGAGGAAAATGAAATTTTAAACAGTTTATAATAAACATGCATACTCCGTAAATTTAAAAATAAATTACATTTCAAAAAAATAAAAAGGTTAAATTAATTTCCTTTATAATTCTTGTAGGAATTTACAATCGTTAATCATGTGGTGACATCTATGATAATATTTCTCAACTATAACCACATATAAAGCGATGTACAGGTAACCATCGACGTAATTCGACACACATTTTAAGAACTTATTTAAAGCTTAAAAGATGGCACGGTAATCGGTTTCTTTTTCAATTTCTGTAAGAAATTACTTTAATTGCACATGTATAGGGGGCGCCTCCGATATCGGCATTCTAGTCTGTGTACACTGTGTACTCCGATCTTAAAAGTGGATTTGAGTAGAATTAACCTAACTATTAAAAGATGATTTCACACACAGATTGAAACGTATTCACTGTCTCATTCACACATTATAGTGCAGAAATCTAAATTCACAGAAATCTAGAAATGCAACCCTAGTGCTCCGCTTGTCAGTGCTTTATGTTCAAACTAAATTGTTTTCGTCTCAAAAATATGTTCTTGGTGTGAATTAAGCTTTGTAAGTTATAAGTCGTGTAAAACAGTCCTAATGATACTAACGTGAAATGGGGCGTGAAACAAACTTTTAAATAACAGAATCACGAAGCCTACTACAGTAGCGTACCCCAGGCATTTCGGTAAACTAAAGGACCCCACAAATGAAGGACTGTGTGTAACATGATTTCAATACGTAAATATAGATGACGCCGTAGGAAATGTCTTGAAAATTCCCAAATATTCTCTGATATGAGAAACAAGAGCTTTCTAGGACTTTTAGTGTTATTCCTTATTTGCATAGTTCAATTTGTAAATAAAAAATTTATGCTCTTAAATATTAGAATTGAAACATGTATACATTGAGTTCACAATTAATTCGTTTTACCCTGGTTTACAACCTAAATATTAATACAGTACTTGCGGCCTCTTTCGCCTAACCTTATGAACTGAATATTTCCCCTACCAAGAGGACCCGGCTATAGTGCCCGATCGAGGTGGTGTTAATTACCCACTAACAGATGTCGCAACGAAAACTTCAATGTTTTCCAGTGAAGGTTCGATTTATAAATTACTTGTTGTATTTACAATTTGGCAATAACAGAACTAGTCATTATTATAATATATAATTGGCTAAATTTTTGGAAACTCTTTCATTTACCCACCGTAAACGAAGGGGTTTAACAAATTAAATTAAAAATATGAAATATATTAATAGTAATCTAACGTTACTTAAATAACTGGAGTTTATTGAAAAAGTGCTACCGGCAATGGCGTACTGCATAAAAGTAGGTACGTAATATACAATATTAGTGATAAAATTGTCGTCTTGATATCCACTGTGGCAATTGGCAACCGCCCAGGTAAGCTGCATAGAATTGCAACATCAGCAACGCCGCTTCCATTGTCTGTCTCAGCCGTCGACGGTATTGTGAATACGTTGTCGTATACTTCGAAAATGATCGTTCGACATCCAGTGAAGTAATATTTGCAAATGCGTCAGATATTCCTTTTTCTCATCTGGGCACTTGATTTTCAGTTACAGACCGAACCTTTTGTAAATCGGGATTTTTCGTTAAAATTGCACCAAATTTTTAAGCAACATCGACGACTCCTATAGTGTTCGTCAAGTTTTCTAGAGCGGCTTGTAAATTGTTTATGCAATTTAATGCGTCTCGTGCAGATAAGTGATTGTTTTCTAATTACTCCAATAGCTTGTGCAACTTTAGAATAGTTCATGGAAATTTCATCTATTTGTTGTTGAAAGTCCGAATTGGAAAAAAGTTGCTGACTATCTCGAACTGCTGCAAAATCATTTGAATCAAGTTTCAAGATGACATTTTTCACTTGTGAAAAATATTTCTGATCGTAAGATACTGCGTGGAGCCATGTTCCCCATCGCGTTATTACAGGCTGAGGAGGTGGTGGTAATTTCGGACACAATTGTTTGAATACACCGATGTGTTTGGGAGATTCGATGAACACTTTTTTGGTAGATGCTATTAATTTATCCATCATTGGATACTTCTTTCGAATGGTTTCTGCTACGAAGTGACATGCGTGTATGAGGCGTTATGTGAAGAAGAGTCGGAAAGCATATTTTCAACATCCTACCAACTCTCAGCATTGTTGCGGCTTCATCAGTAACGAACATTGTGACTTGGATTCCTATGATTGCATATTGTGTAATAAATATGAGGACATCTATATTCTAATCCAGGGAAATGCCTAAGATATTTATTCACATTCGAAAGGAACGTTATACCCTTTGGGCGTCTCATCTCCGCGTAGTTATTTGGCGTGCAGCGTACTGTCGCTTTGAACTCTCTCGCGGTACTATCGCGATCGACTACGAGTTGAAAATTACCCCTACCCACGCCGCCGCCGCTACGCTACTGCCACCCGGTACCACTTTTTTAACAAACTCTATTAATAACTCATATACGGCAGAATATCAAAACAAGAACCGACAAACCAAGATTTTAAACTGGGCACGCATGTGCGAAAATCGCAATATTGAAAGGGTCCCTTGTGTTATACTTCTCGCTTATTATTGTTTTTAATTTTTATAGTTGTATTTTTTAAATTAGAATTTTAAAAGTTGTGATAAAACACAAAGAAAAATTTATATACTGCAGCATGTATAATTTGTTAAAGAGCATTTAATATATGTTTGAGAATTGTTTGTTTCATTACTTTGTTCCTTAACATGAAAGAATGTAAACATTACTTCGGTATAATCAGATCAGCAGAACAAATTAGAAAAACTATATTAAACATTCATATTTTTGTACTACAGTAATCCTTTAATTTACATAAGCTGTTTTCTATTTGACCCCAAAGTACTGTACTGCACCGTAAATTTCAAATATGTGTGTTCCATTTGAAAAGAACGGATAGTTCCGACCCGTACTTTTTTTGAAATCCCCTTTCCCTTCGTGTCCTTTCCGAATATTTGGTACGTTCCGTATTGTTCTGTTGACGCATGCGCAAAACATAGGTTTATTGACATTCTCCACATTATTTTATGAATGATCAAGCATCCTAAATTACTGCATTAATTAACTTGTTTAATTGTAAGTATAAGCCGGAGGTTGCAAATGTAGCTCTATATTTATAAATTAAATTAGCCAAATAATAAATAAAACTAAAAATGCCAGCTCCCGTTTCTCATTTTCAGGGGAAATTTGAGAATTTCCAAGTCACTTACCGCACTGCCATCTATACTTACGTATCGAAATCGCGTTACAGAGAACTTCACTTGCTAAATATCAAATAATAACCTTGAAAATTAATTATATACGGCAACCACTTTTATTATAAACAAAGGAGATTGTTCATGTTGATATTTGAAAATAATTCAACAACTATACTTTAATATATATATATTTATATTAATACCAACAAACGTATACAAATATAAACAATTTATGTAACAAAATTCCCTATACTTATATTTAAGTAAACTAGTTCTATATAACAAAAAAAAATACAGGAAGTATTCACAATAAAATGTATTTGTTTCATTTGCAAAACTAGAGTATAATTAAATAGCTTAAAGACAGTGTGGAAATGTAAATAAATAAAAATAATACCATTGATTAAGTATTTTTAAGCGCAAATATCTCCTAACCCGAGAATCACTGAATGTTACTGAAATCTTCACAATTCATCATAATGGGGAGTATCTTCATCGTCGGGGTCATCATCGTCAACAGCACTGGACAAAGACGATCAGACTTCAGTTTGTTAGTGTAAAAATATATAAAGAATAGAAGAATAAATTCTGACATACTTTTAACCTAACTTTTCCATGGCACACTTTGTAGATACCACGTAAATGTTTAATTTATCAAATACGTTGAGAATTCAATTGTTTTACTCGAGAAACGTCATAACACAACCTTAAAAGTAACTACTACTAAGTAAATCATTTGTTGTAAAAGAGCAGAACACATAAGTGAAACGAATTTTTTTTTTTTTGTTTTTAAAAATACAATTAAAATGGTAACAAAAACTAATCACAGAAAATATCACCTACAATTAAAGTTAGAAGGACGAACGTAAAAATACTTAAGTGATACGCCACAAACAGGTAGTTTAATGGAAAATCAAGAATTTACTGACAGATGCAGGTATTCGGCGGTGAAAACACGTAGGATCTTGTTTAGATCTTCTGTAGTGGTAATATCGATCGCTTTTCGGTTGTCCTTAACTGTATGCCAAATGGATGGAAATTGTATTGGAATGATATGTAAGATTGGTACTCCTGCAAAGCAAAGTAACTATTTTATTCCGCTTAATTAGTGAAGTGACAAAATTAGCTGTCAACTATCAAAATTAATTAATTATCAAATTGAAGCCGGAAATTAAGCATACCTCTTTGTAAGAAAGGTATATGATCGTCTTCAATTCCAGCATACCCCTGCCTATTTAGAAAATAAGTAGGCGTACCCGACAACAGACCACGTTTCTTCAAACGTCGTTCGGCTTCGACCAACTTCAAATACCTAACGAAAATGAGAAAAATTAATCAAATTGACGGCTTATTCAACACCATAACCGTTTAAACAACACTACCATTTAGCCGTATCCCTAAAATAGCTAACGAAATGTGGATTCGGAGCGCCCAAAAGATCCAACAGAACGAGAATATCGATCCGTTCTAGATTGGTCGCCCCCAAACTCTCTTCAAATTCGTTCTCGTATTTGGCGGCGAGATGGCGCGCTCCGTAAATCGAATCGCGCGGACCCCAATGCTCGAAAGCCTCTTCACCATCGAAGAAGATAAATTTCAAATCGACGTCGTTGCGTTGCTCAGCTAACTCCTTTTTCATTACAGTAGCGAGGTTAAGTAACATAGCACAAGGTACAGCCGAATCTGTAGCGCCTATATTAATTAAAAGTAAAATAATAAAAAATATATAATTTATTGGAGTTACTTATTAGTGTCCACGAATGTACGTAAAAGTGTTTCAATTATAATGATTGCGAGTGTACAAAAATTTTTTTTATTATTTTTGGATTGGTTTCAATGAATTTATGGTAACATTCACCATCAAAGTATAATAAAAACCGAATTATAATAGTTTAACCTTGTTTGAAAAGGTTACAAGTTGAAAAGTGAAAGTATATCTAATAACAGGTGTCGTAATGCTATAATAAGTAATTTAAATACAGGAAATTGATTCCGAAACGCACATAATAATAATAAATTCAATACATCACTCCACTTTGAAAAAATTTAAATGTTTACATTATTTACGACATGTTACACTAGTACATCAAATGTTTACAAGCGGATTATGTAATGGTTACTTAAAAATCTAAGTACTCACCTTCGAAATCAAATTCCTTAAAATATTTACTATCGTAATGGCATGACAATGTCAAATAACGATCGGCTTTTAAGTTTGGAGTCGCCATGATGTTACGAAACTGCAAATCACCGAAGATGGGAGTTCTTTCATGAAAGCTATCCTCCTCAACGTGCCATCCTAAGCCCTTCAATTGATTAACTATATAATCGTGCACCTTATTGTGTCCATCGGTTCCCACAACTCGGGGTATGCAGATGTTGTCCAATAACTCGTTAAAATGAGTTCTGTTCGTTAATCCGGCCACGTATTTTAGCTGATTTGTTGTAAGAGTATTCGCATTATGTGCATTCTTAAAAAAATAATAATAAATAAAAAGAGTAAAGCATACTTACATTGTTTGATGTTCATGTAACATAACCTCACCTGTAATTCCTTTAATTGCGCTGCATTATTTAATAAAAATATGGACAAGAAGATCGTGAGTGATAGATAATTTAACATATTTGAGTGATTTGTGGAAGAAACGGTTGAAAGGAAAACATACGTTAATTCAACGCAGACGAACACATGTAATAAACCGCTTCTGCTTCTGCTTGCAAATTATATACAGACACCTCCAGAAATACTAAACAATGGTATTCTCGATAAATGAACATAAAATTGTATTTTCAGAAGCTTATATCGCGATTCTCGGTACTCCTACGTATATATATTTTGCTTACGTAAAAGGGACTAAATTTTATTTTATTATTATTGACGGCATCCTTAAAGCTTCAATGAAATCTTTTTGGTAAACATTTCATTACGCGAAAATTGCGAAAATATGAATGATTACTTCATAATCTGTAAAAGCCGACTAAATATTTGTGAATTTATTTATTACAAAAACATCATTAAACGATCAACTGATATATAACATATCAGTGATAACATGTTATATATCATATACAGCTGTCCATAAAGTCTCAAAATCCATTTGATGAAAATCATGTGTGTTATTAATTGTCGTTACCTAGTTGAATAATGTTAACATTAGAGGAGAGAATAGGCTGTTATCGAAGCATGTTTGAAAGAATTATCCTATAAAGCCCCGTAAATTTAGAAAACTTTGTCCTTCAAGTGCGAATATTCGGCTTCTTGTAAACAAATGCTGAAAAACAGAAAGCGTAAAAGATGAACAATTTTCGCGTTTGGCGCAGAATTATTCACATAAAATGTTTGAAAATGTTTTGAGATGAGTCGTACACACGATATCTGCATGACACTCTTGTAAAACCTTAATCAGCGTTGGTGCAATTGTTGTCGGCCCTGCAATAAACGAAGTGGGGAAGAAGCGCGGGAAATAATAGGGGGTGGTAGAGTACAAAAATCATAATAAGTGTCCAACATTGTGTCGTTTATATGTTTTGTTTAATATATTGGTTAATAACCTATTACGTGTATTTTCGTTGTTATGTGAAAGAGAACCTAAAGACAACACAATCAAGTCTTCTTTTTATACAACAGGATTATAACATAAGAAATTATTAGTAATAGTTCTATGATAAAATTCACTTTCTATTGTTAAAGTTATACATCATGGAAAAAAGTACTTAAGAAACATTAAAACTGTTTTTCTTTAAATTTCATTTTGGCAAAATTGCCGATTACGTCATCAAAGTCCAACTTTCGGGCCAGGGAATGTTCGATTAAGATTATTGCTAAATTATGCAACCTCTCTTTTTCCATTGGTTTTTCATTTGTTATTCCTAGAAAGCCGGCGTGTAAATATATTCGTATCGGGTGCTTTCATATTTACAAAAAGTTTAATTTAGTGGAACAGTTCCAATTAAAGAAGTACATAGTACGTCATATACAAAAAGCCTTTTTTTTTGTCGAGCAAGTCGATTATCACTCGTCAAGGGGTGACCGTACCTCAGTAGCTTATCATTATTGTTCCCGAGGAGATTAGAAGTGTAGAGAAATTGTTTAGGGTTTTATTTTTCTGTATTCCACTTCATTGTATGAATTACTGTCTTTTTGAAGACATTTGAAAGCGTTTAATTTCTCTACAGGTAAAGTTTATCGTTTCTTTTTTTGATTTTTAAACACTCCACCCTGTTCAAAATATTTACAGCAATGATAAATATTGTTCGCGCAAATAACGATGACGTAGTACTTCTCTAATTGAAACTGCTCTACCAGCGTTGCCGGAAGCAGTGCTAAAGCACTATTTGTAGTACTTTTTTAGTGCCGCAGTAGCACCTGGAGGGTCTCTGACATTTTGCCAGCATTGCCACCCTTTTGTTACGCTACTGAAAATAAGCATATTAAATTCCATGGAACGCAGCTTTGGCAACTAAATTAATCACAAACGCATTTCTTATTCTGTTGATTCCATACAAAGTGTGGTGAACAATTTTAAATTAAATTAACCGCGCAAATTTAAAGGTAAGATTCCTAACTTACCGACTGTGTTAAGTTGGTAGGACTGTATATAACTTACTATAATGAAATGTAACTAGAAGCAGGACAGTTATATTAGAAAAACAGGCGGGAAAATGAGTTTGGTAACGGTATAACGAACGTTGTGAACAGTAACAAATTAGTTTAATAAGAAAAGAGCGTTTTAATGTGCGACAGAGAATCGGCATCCCTATAAAAGTGTGATTTTATTATGGAGTCAAGTACCGATTCTACAGATTTCCAATAAAATTTTCAAATTAAACATGGATTTAATTTCAAATAATTTATAATTGAAATGTTTTAATTCAAATTATTGCATGCAGTTGGCACTATTGTGGACATTCTTTGACAACTTGAAATTAACCATAAACTGCCATAAACTAACCTAACCTACAATATTGAGGTTGTTTATGTTGTAAGATGTAAAAAATAGTAAAATACAAATATTTTAATATACCCAAAAGATGGATGTTGATCTATTACGTCCAGGTACTGTTCCGATATCGCCAGAAACAATACTGTGGTTTGAATTTTTATTAGACAAAGAATTATTATTAAAACATCTACAAAAATCGAACCCCGACCCTTCACCAATAGAATTGATAAACAAATTCACCCTTGCGATATTTGAATCGTTCAAGAATGATGTGAAACGTCCCGAAGTCGAAGGATGTGATCCGAATGTTCTAAATGAAAATAACCCAGATCAGCCAAGTAAATATACCAAGAAGACCATCGCGTTGAAGATACTATCCTTAAAAGTCGCTGCATATATAAAATGGGATTTAATCGAATTAATGACACTTCCATTCAAGGTACAAGTTAACGTTTTACAAGATCTATTATACTTTACCAATCAAGGTACGTTTATAGAGATCCCAAATGTAAAAACTTACGATTTAAGTACTGTTTCAAAGGAATTTCTATTCGCGTTACTAATGTACCATCGTTGGTTAATAAGTACATGCATGAGACGTATTTTCTGTCAAATCCCTTCTCGATTAAACGGTGAAATGACTCTAATGGAAGAGAATTACTTCTGTTCCGATGAAAATATCGATAAAAGTTTAGCATTTTTGAATAACGCACTAACATGGAAGGAAATACCTTTGATGCTATCTTACGATTGCTTCCTAATGTTAACGGAAAATGATGAAGATATCGAGCATGATTGGAAACAAGCGCAGTACGTCTCGAGAAACGAATTTAGCGCACAGATTAATTACGAATTGGGGTGTTTTTATTTTTATCGTGAGAATTACGATTTGGCAAAGTCGCATTTCCAAAATACTACGGAATTCTACAACCAAATCATCGATAAGATGGGTTTTGCTAATTTAAAGATGGAAAAGCTCGACGGATACTTGCTAGCTTGTAGAACGCAAGCCGATAGTAATAATCGTAATTTATTACATGCATTCAGCGTTTGCATCGCTAATCAATACATGGGAATATTAAATGTTCTAGTCGAGGATAATAAATATAGAGAGATACCGTTGACTCATCGGATAAATTTAGAATTAGACATCGTAGCTGCACAATCAAGTGGTAAGTTCGCTGTTGCGAGGGATCTATTACCGAAAATCCAAGCATTAAATGCAATACGTTGCGTTTTGGAACAGAAAGGTACCCACGACTATAATTTCATCTCTCCGAAAAACCAGGACATCTTAATATGGGCGGTTTTAGCTGTATGGGATTATACGACTATTTACGAAAAGAAATTACTATCGTCTTACTTCTTGCAGCTGGTTATTTCGAATAAGATCCCGGATTTGTTGAAGAAGGCTGCTTTGCATGAGAAATTACAAATTATCATCAACGATGAGCTCATTTCTGCTTATAACGAGAGCATTCCCGATGTAAAAATTCCTGCTCTATTAGAGAATTCGAGTTGGGATTTCCCCGAAATGAACATCCGTCGAAATCCAAAGCTGGAAATTCGCACGTTAGAGCATCAGCTGATCATGAACTACGATCCTGTACAAATAAGGGATTTACTGGTAAAAATCACCATGAAAAACTCGAATAGATCGATCTCGAAGATTAATCTCAAGTGGGAACTTCCGATCCCGCTGCATAGTGTGATTGCTAGCCTCCCTAGGGGATTCCTGCAAGATTACGGCTTCGTCCTATTGGCTAAAGCGAAAGAAATGACAATCGCGAAGGACTGGACGACTTCACTTGTATTGTTGAGAGCCTTGGAGGTGGAAATCAAGCATACGAACTCTGATTTGCCTCCTATTACTAAGCTATTGAAGATGGTGGGGTGGGAGATCTTATTGGTCGAAGTCACGCAATTGTTGGAGGAATGTCCCGCCCCTCCGATTGACAAGCAGGCATTGGCGAATTCGTGTAAAGCCTGCTTAGAAACTAACGATTCTGTTTTACCCAGGACGGAGATTACAGAGCAATGCGTATTGTGCTTATTGAATTTGGGATATTGGGATTTTTTTGTAACTTTGGATAAGAGACTCATATATTTTGAACTAGGCAAAGCAATCGCTATTGCTTGCCAAGATTTAAATAAATACAAAGGACCTAAGAAATTTTCGAAGGATCTGTGGGATTTGACTCTACCGGTGTTCATGATAACTCCTTCGCAGTCCAAGAAGACGAACTCTGGGATGTCCTTGATGGTTCCTCGTGAAACCCCAGTTAACAGTACAAAAACCACTATCTTATCGTTCTTTTCGCGTTTGAGGGATAGTAATGCTTTGAGGGTTGTTATTTCGCTTTTAACCAAGCTCTATAACGTTTTGAAAGATGAAGCTTCGTTAGAATTAAATGTAGAATACGGAAATCTCTGGCCAGCGGTTATAAGCAATGCAAACTCTTACAATATCGAAGCTGTCAGCGAAGTTTTACTTCAAATCGTAGATCAAGCGTTGAAATTTTATCCTTACAACGTTGCATGGCTTCGCCTTATTGGAGACATCAATTTCGTCGAGGAAAAATATGAAAATGCCCTCAATTATTATCTAAAATCCCTCATAATCTGCAACGAATACTTCAACATCCCCATCAGGCAAGACGATCACATCTATAGGAGAATGATCAAAAGCTGCGCTAGTTTGGGATGTTACACTCAAGCAGCTGTCCTCTGCCAATTCTTAGACGAACCCGACTATCTCTCGGCCTTTAGATTCCTTTCAGAGCAAAAGAGCTGTAACGATGCTGTTGACGCGTATTATAATTACTTCTGGGACACTAACATCTTAGAATTCCTCATCCACATTCACAATAAGAAAGGTGAATTTCAACGTAGGAAAAAAGCTATCGAAATAATGGGATTACTGGAGCTGAATGCTAACAATAACGAAGAAATTTTACGAGAAGCGAGTAATCATAGGAAGAGCACTTTTTTGCGGGCGTTATGCAAACAATTTGTGTACTAATTTGTAAATAATAAATATTTTCTTTTGAATCTGATTAAAATATGTATTTGTATATTTAGTGTGTTTTACTTGCAACCAAACTAGATTTTTTATGTTGGTACACCTTTCGATGGCAACATCGCAAGAAACGTAAAATTTGACGTATACCAAAAACATATCCTCACGTTTTTATTAAATTTTTCATTCTTGAATTTCATTTCATACTCAAATAATTCAATAATAAAACATTACTAGTGTTTATATATCGGCAATTTTCTATATTTATTTATAAGGTGTAACTTATTTTTAACTTTTAATTTACCTACCTCAGGCTCTACTAGACAACTTATAGTTCTTCTACAGAAATATCTAGGGCTTCTATTATATAGCAAAGTACAAGATCTTCTATAATTCAAAAATGTAAAAGAAGTAACAAATCCCAAATTTTGAAATCCAAAACGTGCCATTTCCTCCGTAACCAAAATTCATTTCCTAGCGCTAATACAAAAATTTTGAATTCTCTAACATATCAAACGAGTAATTTTGAACGTTTTCTATTAAACACAGGCATTTTAAAACCGAAAATTAGGTGTTCATCTTGATTAATTTTTTGATCACTCAAAATTTGACATTTCGATTAACTTCTTAATGCTTCTACATAACATAACCTCCACTTGAATAACAATAATAGTGAAAATAATTTTGTAAATTCTATTTTTTGCAAAATGAAACAAATATTTAAAACATTTATATTAAAATTTAACATTATTCGTATAAGACGCCCGTTTATGCAACTTAAATTACATGGAAGTGTTATTATTTTGCTTTTATTTAGATGTTTTTTTGTTCGGTAATTTTATTCATATTCCTCAAAGTTTTTTTTTCTATAGAAATTATTTTGATAACAAGGTAATAATTTAATCCAACGAAAGAAATTTATACAAAACCCAGGGGATATTCACAAATCTACCATTTCTAAAAAAATGTTAATGTATATCACATACTAACGCATAAAAAAAATCTTTTTTTAGAACATTTTTCTATTACTTTTTCTTCGGGATGCTCTCTTCAAGAATTTCAATATATCCCCAATAATTTTGTAGAATATTTTTCTACATTTTATAAGATTATCTTTTGTAAATTATAAATTTTTTTACCGTGTCTCTCATACAAACAATTAATTGATACTTTGGTATATAAGATCACTATTACAAACTTCTAAATGGAGGGTCCGAAGTTTTCAAGAGAAAGCCAAGCAGGAACAGATAATTTAAGTCAAAAGTTTATGACACAATTTCATGATAAAACACTTTGAAAACGACTGTGACCTTCTTTTTTCTTACCTATTTTTTTAAACTTCCTTCTTTTCAAATTAAAAAAAAATATATTCCGTGAAAAAATTGTTAAAATTATTCGTTTATCCAAATAAAACTAAAGATAAATTTAAAACACGGAAAATTTCATTTTGTAGGACCTCCTGTTAATTAACCTTTAAAGAATCTTATGAAAATCCCCAAACTGAATAAAAGGTGCCTGTTTAAAAGTCTATTAAGATTATATGATTAAAAGATTACAATAAAAATCCATTGAGTTTTTTTTTGTCTATTGACGTACTATAAAATATATTATGTATATTAAATTCTATTTTAAACAATTTTTTTTAATAGACTGAGGTATTTGATTGAACGCATCTGTAGTGCGATGTACAACATTTGGTTGAACGCACCTATCATTCTCTATACAGTTTGAAATTATTTATTTTATTCAAATTATACTACAAAAGAAGCTCTTTTAGCTTTAAGCAGTTTAATCGGTTATTTGCATAAAATTTCTGACTTTTTCATACGAATTCCAACGTATACAGGGGTTATTATAGTTTTTTTTTTACTTAACAACATTTACAAGGGTTATCTCGTAAGTTTATTTATAAATTTTGATTCTTATTGAAAAAAATGTTAAATTAAAACAAAAATTGTGTAAAAAGAACAATGTTTTATTCACATATAAATATATATATATATAAACAAATTGATATGTTACAAAATTCATATACAGAGCAAATCAGCCTTTTGCTTCATCGGCCTTTTTAGCGGCGTAGGGACTAGCCGGCGGTGCCAGGGCGTTTCTCAATTTCTCCCAGAACTGATTCTGTTTAGTTTGGTCTGAATCCCACTGCAAATAGATCCTGGTCTTCATCAGATACTTGAGCATGGGACTCAAATTGTGCTGGGAGATATTCCCGAGCTTTATCATGATAATCGAGTCGTTAACGCATTCACCATATTCGTTCTCGAAGAATAGACGATGATTTTCGGCTACTTGAGCTTCCCAGCGACACCATTGGGACTTTATGTAGGAATTGCTGATGACTAGTAAAGTTTTTCGACTTCTCGATACGCATTCCAGCACGTTCTCCGATATGAAGGCACCTATTTCGAAATCTCGTTCGTAAACGCAGAGTTTTAGGAACGGTTCGTAATTTTCCAACATTCCTACCAGTCTAACGACGAAATTCCTATCTTCATTGCTGTAGGAGACGAAAGCATCGTAGAGGTAATTATCGTGGCCTTCTAAATTGATGTTTCTATGGAATTGCGCTCGTCTTGAAAGGAACATCTTCGTGAGAAAGATCCAGTAACGGATATGCCACCTGTATGTGTATAAGATGATCGCAGTGAGCATTGAAATGATTAAAACTATCAGCAGAGGTAAGATGTAATCCATGAAGATGTCTGTTAGTGTTTTCGTGCATTCGCTTCCCAAATATAGCTTATTGTAGTACTCTACAATCGTGAAATCCGTGTATCTTTCCGTAACGCATTTGGTGTTAGGGACTTTGAGTAAACCAAGTATGTGGAAGGACAGACTTTCGTTTAAATGCGAAAAAGCCCTGAAACTCCTACACTGACAATTGAATAAATTCCCTGACATATCCAGGTTAACCAAATTCAAAATATCTTCTAGCATAGCTTGCGTGAAATGGGTCAATTTATTATTGTTCAATATTAAACTTTTCATGCTGTGATTCTGGCGGAAAATATTCATATTCCAAGAAGATAACAAGTTCCATCCCAGATCTAAGATCTCCAATTGCGTTAGAGGTGCAAACACGACGAAACTTAACATCTTCAACCTGTTCCCTCTCAAATCTAACCTTTTTAACCCAATTAAATACTTGAAAATATGTTTAGGTAATTTCTCGATCGCACAGTAACCCAATTCTAATTCCTTTAAATTTTCCAACCCATAAAAGATTTCCGGAGTAAAAGTTCTATTTGGAAAAGGGTTAGTTTCCAAGCTAAGAAAGGTCAAGGATTTCAATTCTTCGAAAATCCTACCATCCAAAAAGAATATTGTGCTATTTTTCAAGTTCATATACCGTAAATTGATGAGACCTCTAAAGCTGTTTCTAGGGAATTTTCTGATGTTGTTAGAGGACAAATCTAATCGTTCTAAACCAGTCATGTTCACGAAAGTGTCGTTTTCGAGACTAAAATAGAGTCCTGCGCGCCTTATAACGAGCTCCTTTAAGTTTCTAAGGCCAGGTTCACCTTTTGGGATCAACTGAAACTTATTCCCCGTCAAGCATAAAGTTCTTAACTTTGGAAGGTTCGAGAAAGCACTGAAGGTGAAATTCGAAAGCAATACGTCATTTAAATGAAGAATTTCAAGTCCGGGCATGTAGGGGAAAACTCCATCGAAGATCACATCAAATTGGTTCTTGCTCAAAACCAATTCTGTAATCGTAGAATTCGCTATTGTTGCCAGGACGTCTTTAGGAACGTATTTCCTAAATCCCCAGCCGTACAAGCTTAAGGTACGCAACGATATGTTGTTAAGCGTAAATTCCTCGAGAATATCGATTAAAACGCTGGAATTGATGAGATTTTCGCCTAAATTTAACACTTTCAAGTTCTTCAAGGGTAGTAAAGCTTTGGAATGGATATACTCGACTTGGGAATCCACCAAATCTAACTCCACCAAAGAACTTCCCTCCAGATACTGAAAATCGTCCTCCATGATCGATATACATCGCAATTCGTTCAGTTCTAACCTCTTTAAATTCGGCATAAATCGCGATTGGAGCGACATAGAGAAAGAGCGAATGTTCTCGAAGCTATTGTGGCGTATGGTGAGGTTCTCCAAAGCCGCCAATCCTTCGAAGACATCACCTATCAAATACTGCAAATTCGAATTGTACGAGATGCTTAACGATTTCAGCTTCGTCATGTTGGCAAACGCGCCTTCTTCGATCCATTTTAACTCTTTATTAGCTTCGATCTTCAAGATTTCGAGCTCGGTGAAGTTACTCAAGTCCCCGACGGTGATATTTTCAACGCCGGTGGTGGCTAATTTAAATTCGCGGAAATTCGGCTTGAAAGACCTCGGGAATCTTCGGCAATTTTCGGGATCGTAGCAGGTAGTGTAGTGTTGCGTCATGTATTGCCGGCAGAGACACCCGTCGAACCTTCCCAAACACTTGGTATTTTCGGAGGAGTCCCAAGGGGCTGTGGAGTATTGCGAATTGATTTTCGGAATTTGCAGAAAGAAGAGATTGGTCAGTATTAGCAAGGATGCTAGAATTTGCATGCTGGGGTCATCCTATTCAACTGTGGTAGACAGTATTCTGTAAAAAAAAAAGAAATAACATTAGAGATCTGTCAAAATAAATTAGTTCTAAGTTTACTAAGTACTAAGTAAATAACTCTGGTGTTTCTAGAGATATCCTAATTAAATTTGGTAGGAGACACGCTGTATATTGTTTTCATTTTGAATTATAACATATTATTGTACGTCCTTCACGAAAAATTGTGACTGGGGAAGCTATTAGCGAGATGGGTGCCGCTCTACTGACGATTGATCAGAAACAGAATCGCGTGATAACTTCAAAGCAATATTTGGACATCTTTAAGCGCAATATGAGTGAGTTTCTGCGGCGTTATGTGACTGTCGATGAGACATGGATATATCACCGCAGTCTAGAAGCCAAAGGTCAGTCGGTAAAATAGGTTTTTCCCGGGGAAAATGTACCAAAGAAGGAGAGGACGATCCCATCAGCCAGAAAAAGTTATGGCAACGGTTTTTTTGGATTCGCAAAGTATTGATTGTTTGGAGAAGGAAAGGACAATCACGGAACAGTACTATAGTGTTCTAATTCATCATATTCGCCAGATTTGCCCCCCTGTGACCTCTTTCTGCTTCCAAACTTGAAAACATGGCTTGGTGGAAAGCGGTTCACGTCAAATGAAGAGGTCGTTGCCGAAACAGAGGTCTATTTTGCAAAGTCGACTGTCAAATTTTACTATCATTTTATTAAAATATAGTTCATTCATCATTTATTAAAAGAACTTTTAGAAATTCTACAGAATCTAGATCGGACAGAAAAAAATACATAACACAGAAATACAAATGCGTCACCTCGTAAGAAACTCTTCCGCTGAATAGGCGCATCACATGCATTACTCTGAATATGAAAACCGAAAAGAAAAACAGTACAACATGTGGTATTCGTAAAGAATATGTACTACTTCATGTGGTGATGTTAATGTGTCACTTTACTACTGAAAACGTGATGTTATTATCTTGTCCAAGCGTATATACCTCGATACGTCTATCGTAGCTACACCGATATTTTTACACATTTCCAGAACAGATGCGTACCGTGTTTTTATGTCTTTAGATAGTCGTACGTCTTGTACGACAATATAGACGTTTTCTACTGCGGTGTGTGGTATTTTGAAGCTAAAATAGGCACGTAAAGACGGCTAAAAGAACTAGTTTAGTTGTTGCTGCTTCCATGTAAGGTTAATAGCGATAATTGTATATAAAATGAATCGTAGCATACATAAATACCTTTTCTACTACTGTAGACAAGAACATTATTAATCTAACTGTACTATTTGTGATACGAATATTATAGTTCCTGTATTTCGCACACGATATATGGGACAACAGCCATACCGTATCATTTTTCTAGATCTTCGTAGACACTTGGTCGATAATGGATCGTTTACCGAGCCGCGTTAACAACAATATGAATGAAAACCAACAGGATATTTTATAAATGAAAGGTGGAAACGAATCAAAAGTCCAGGTTTTGTTTTGAAAAAACACATCATGCCCGAATTAAATGTAAACAGTTGAAAATTGTGTCAAAATTTAAAATTATTAAAAGACGAATGTTTTTTAATCCGTTATGTGTTGTCCCATTTTATAATTATTCTTTAATTTAAATGACCATTACAGAGGTGAAATACGTTTATTACTAAGCAGTAGTTCGCCCGATTGTACATGATAATTAGGGCGAGGTAATCGTCTCTGCGATACATAGGCGTTTCACCGGAGTAGCGGGCTATGTGCAAAAGTCGATTCTCGCTTTGCCAGCGTCCGCTTGTTTACTTTTGTTCAGTTTAGGAAACGGGAGCGTACGTTGTGTTTTGTGTTACGTGTTATTCATTATAAATATATAATTATTAATTTAAAATGTGTAACGTCAACTAAAAAACGACCCTTTGCTGGTACAGTAAATAAGTTTATCTGTGACTTTCCGGATTTGTTCTACGACGGTGCTAAAATAGTTTGTAAAGTGTGCGAGAAACATTTGATGTGTTGGGACAAGGCGGACTGTAACAAACATATAAATACCGAAGAACACAGAAATAGAAAAAAGAGCGTGCCGACGAGAACTGCCTTTATTTTCGATTTACTTGTCATGTTGATAACCTGTAATTTGTCACTTCGTTTACTCGAAAAAGAACCGTTTCCGAACTTTTGGTATAAGTACAACCTCAAGTATCTCAGAAACTATTTGTCAAAGAAGCTTAAAATTTGAAACGGTTAAAAACAACTATTTTTTCACCAGTTACACAAAAGATGAGCTTTCTACATTGATTTCACTGGAGTATAGACTTCCCAGAAGTTAGGATTTTTTTTGTCGCGACAAATTTTCAGCCAAGTTTAAGTACCAAAAGCAAAAGAACTAATTCACTGTTTTTGTTAAAATTTGGAAGTTTGAGGGAATGATAACTACTAAGCAAGCATAGCAATTTCCAGTCAAATATCTCTCCTACTTACAGAATGACAGCTTGACAAAGATGGCAAAAAGTGTTGGGGAGCATACGCGACATTTTACCAGCCATCACTTAAGAGGCTCTTACAGGTCACGCATTGCATATCAGGAGCTAAAAATTTGGGGAATTACCTTTAGTCAATTGTGGAACCTACTCACAAAATTTGAAAAAAATCTGAGATGGTCGAGCGTGGGAACTTGATCACTTGACATGGAATAACTCATATTTCTAAAGTTGAAGAACTTTGAGGTAGACTCCGAAATGCTTCCGATGTAATAAGGGCAGTTTAAAATGCCGAAAGGTGTGCGCAATTCTGCATTAATGAAAACGGCCAGTTATTTGAACATTTACTGTAATTGATGGTCTGTTTTCTTGTTTTCTATTATTACTGTTATTATGTTCATTCAATGCTACAAATAAGGTGTAAAATTCGCAAAACCACACCTTCAATTCACCATTTATAAAATATCCCGTTGGTTTTCATTCAAATTCGTGTTAACATGGTTCGGTAAACGATCCATTCTCGACCAAGTGTCTAACAAGATCTAGAAAAATGATACGACGTGATTATTGTCGTTCTGGATACAATTGTAATATCTTACACTCGCTGTTGTATTTCGATTCGATGAATAAAAAAATCCTTAACACATCTCTCGTATCTCTACGTTCGTGTACGTTATTTTTCTGTTAGGTGCTAAGGAACGATAATTGAAATGTCTCACATTTTGGCTACCTTATATAATCTTAAAATGTCTTCCTGGTCAATTGTTATACATGATTGAAATTAGAAAAAAAACTCTCTGACAGTGTTAAAATTAAATATGGTATCGGATAAGAGATAAGAAAGTTGACGCAGGCCAGAAAGAACCGAAACGTCATGTAAAAATTTCAACTGCACCATTAGATAGAAGATCGAGGGTGGCCTTGAGAATGTAATTTTAGTTTTTTTCCAGGCCAAATAAAGCTGTTAGAGGTATAAGAAGAAAATGAACATTTTTCGTTTCGAACGTCATTTGTCATAAGTTCGTCTTCTCTTCGGGTTCGTAACAAACATAAAATTTTGCAACTTTACCAAATTTAAACCTACCCGTTCTCTCCAATTAATTTTTGTTTGAAAATCATGGCCATCCAACTGTACTAGATGCCCGCAAATCGGATATTACAATCGTATTTTCCATAAAAGTGCAATATCTTCCAAAATAAGTATTACATTATTGGTATTATTTTGAAGGTAGTTTTACAAGGACATTTCCGGCAATATCAAAAAATATAGGTTCTATTTAAAAAAATCAAAAAAAGCGGTTTGAATTTCGATAAATATTGCACGACATATTTAACACCCCGCATATACTTGGTTCAACGAAAACATAAAATCAAATGTGAATTTACTTTTCTCCAATTCTCCCAAAACTTTACACAAAGATACTAATCTAACATCCTAGAAATTTTCCCATTTAAGAAGTTCTACACTGCACCTATACATCTAATCCAAATTTATCCATCCATCTCAATAAAAGAAAGACGTGAATATAACAACGGATGGAACAAACAGGCCAATTCGAACGAAAAAAGTGTGCTGCTGCGCTATTGCATGTGCTTCTACGTGACTTTCGTATATTTTTAAACGTATCCCATAGCCTCCTCGACGCTCTTCGTCCGGAATATGAATGAGGTTTTCCAATAACCACGTTATTAATACCTCGTAGCATAAATTATGTAAGAAAAACAACTTCAACGGCATAAGTCGCGCCTTCAAGACAGATAAGAAAAAATTACGTGCCAAATTAATGATAAAAAGATGGATATACGTATTAGGAATGTAGATGATTTCTATATTTTCTAAGAAAGCGAAGAAACTAGGAAAGAATAAGAAAATAAAGGAGACATTGCGAATATTTTAAATTAATTTATTTACTTTTATCTTTAAATGACAGTTTGCAAATGACATTTATTCACAGATTTCTTGATTAAATTTAAATTTATTCAAAAAGGAGATCGCTTTGTTTAAGGAATACTTTACAAAGTAATGATTCACAAATAAGTATAAAAAATCCAGAAAAAGGATGATAGAAGCAACTCAAATACAACTACACTAGTGAGAGAATTTGATTTACAAGATAAATCAGTATGGAAGATTAATAGGCCAAGGGTTCCAAAAAGTTATGTGTTGAAACTGAAACAAGTAGAATAGCTGTGAGAGTTCTAAGCCAAAATCCCAGAAGATTTAACATAAGGATGTAAATTTACGTTTTATCCCCTCCGCCTCTGCCTCGGCCATGTCACGCGTCATGTGACGTTATAAGACACGCCCTTTAGCGGTAAATTTGAAACAGGAGTTGTTTGAGCTGTTCTGGAAGCAGTTTAAGTTATTCCTTTTTCTTCTCTTCTCCTTGTACCTTTTCAGGCGTCGGAGTGGGATTTCAGTTCTTCTTTTACCCATATCTTCCATGCTTTCCTATCTCTTGCCAATATCTTCATTTCATCAAGGGTTTTTCCTTTTTCTCTTCCTATTTCCTCTATCTGGTGTCTCTCTTCGTGTCTTCCTTGATTTTCCCATTTCCATCACTTTTTTCGCCAGTCTATCCGAGTTCACTCTTATCATGTGTCCATACCAATTCATTTGTTTTTCTCGTATCTCTGTCATTATCTTTCTGATCTCCTCATTTCTTAGTCTGTCCCATTTGGTCTTTCCAGCTATTCGTCTAACATGCTTCATTTCAATAGCGTTGATTTTTGCCTCCTGTTTTTTGTTTATTACCCAATTCTCGCCATATGTTATTGTTGGTACTGTTATAGCGTTGTAGATCTTCTTTTTTATTATCGTCTCTATTTCTTTGTGTCCTAATATTGTTTTATTCAATGAGTAATAGATTTTCGTTGACTTATTTCCTCTGTTTGCTATTTCCGCATCCATCTTTCCATCATATCATCACGCTCCGCAGATATTCATAAGTCGTTACTTGTTCTAGGACCTCCCCTTTGCATTTAACTTGATTTATGTCTCGTCCTTCTGTTGGTTTTTCATTTATTATCATTACTTTTAATTTCTCCGTGTTCACCTCCATCCTCATGTGCTCTATGTCTTCCGTCCATATGTTTACTAGGTTTTGCATTTTCTTTCTTTTATTTGCCAATAGTACCACGTAATCTGCGTAAAGAAGATCGCTTGCTTTTACCAGTTCCATGTTCCTATATCCTATAATAGTACTCAGGTTTCCTTCTTGTTCTTTTATTATTTTTACAATTTTATCCATTATAACTATGAATAAGAGAAGGCTTAGGCTGTCACTTTGTTTGATACCTCTGTTCATTTGAAACGCTTCTGACCTGTTGCCTGCTATTTGTACCTTTGCTCTTACGGTTCTGTATGCGGATTTAATAACTTCTAGTAATTTTCTTGGTGTCTGCATTTCTTCCAAACTTTTCCATCTCTGTTCACTGTGTCGAAGACGGCCCTTAAGTCTATGAACGTGAGGAACAGTTCTTCTTCTTCTTCTATTTTTCTTTCTATCAACCTTCTCAGTACATATATATTGTCATTTGTTTGTCTTCCTGGCCTAAAAGCAGTCTGTGTATCTTTTAGTCTTGCCTCAACGTGTTCTCTTAATCTTTTCTCCAATATTCTTGTGTATAGCATGAAACCAATCTGTGCCAGACATATTGCTCTGTAGTTTCCGCATTGCGTTTGTGCTCCTTTTTTGTGTATGGGTATTATCAGATTATTCTCCCAACTCGATGGTTCTTTTTGTATTTTCCAAGCTTCTTTAAAAATGATAAGTTATTCCAAGAGTTGTTTAAGCTGTTCGTGGAGCTGTTTATGCTGTTCCGGGAACTGTTTAAGTGTGAGGATTTTGGCTCAGAACTCTCGTAGCTATTCTACTGAAACATATTAAATTATATAATATACAAGTTGATAATCTTAGCCAGTGTTTACCACGGGATAGATTACAGGATCTTGTTAAAATGAACAATCAGAAACTGTTGAAGCAAACAAACAAAGGGCTTTATGTAAAGATGATTTAATTGAAAAATAGCAACATTTGATACTAAAAAAATACGACAATCTTCCTGTTTAACGCAAATGAGTAAACACAAAAATCGTATAATTTGGCAGACCCCATACTGAATTTTTTTTTAGACCATAAAAAGCTTAGACTCATATAAAACTCGATGGTGAAAACCGCATCTCAATACTTAATGCCGTTCGGAAAATACAAGCCTGCAGAATTGGTCGAAATATAATGAGTCGCGGGCTTTTGAGTGCTCGACGCGTTGTCATGGAGAGTTCACGTAACGTCAAAATTTAAGGTTAGTTTTTCTCCTTTCAATTTAATTCCTGTAAAACGTCATTATTTGCTGTTTATTTTAATTTAAACTGCCGATAGAGTGTCTACGAGACACTCCCAGACTTACCGACTGTGAAAAATCGATGTATTTAACTTAGAAAACGAATTACTCTGTAATTATAAAATTACAAAGCATTAATTCCATATAATTTGAACACGCTGTATAACATTGCCGATATAGACCATAAATATTTTCGAGTACATACCTTAAGTTTAATAAAAAAAAAACAAATACACAATAATGCAATAATAACAAAACGTCATGCATAACCTTATGGTACAAAAACACTTTCAAAAGTCAATAAACTCAACAGATCCGAGGATACTTCCTCAAAGAATGCAACATGTGAATATCAATCAATAGCGACTATATCGCCTGGGGTAAAAAGGAAGAAATTTCATCGGAGATTTATACAAGTTTCACCTTCAATAAATTGCGTTAGAATCCAGTTTTTTCTCTTGTTATTTCTACAAATTTCACCGCAAAACCAAAAACTTTTTAAATGCAAAATAGTAATGTCAGATGAAACAACTATGATTCATACAGATGTCTGCGATTTATTGCTGTTTTATTACAAAAATAGAAGAAGAAAAGGTAGAAGCTAAATTAAACACGTAAAACTATTAGGTGTTGAATATATTTATGAATCATTTGCATTTTGAAATATCAAAGTGATATGTGAAAGATTCCCCAAGTATTAATAGCAAAAATCGAAGCAATCTAACGTTTTGGAAGTCACACCAGCTTCATATGTAGATCGAAATCAAACAGTTAAAGATAACAGTTATTCGCCGCGTAATTAAAACCTAATTTTCCAAATTTGAAAGTAGGATAGCAAATTTGTTTAATGATTCGCAAACTATATTCTAATGAGGTTCGCATTAATGATTTAATACGTATTTATTTGCTTTTAAACGTTATACAGGCTAGCATAAGTAGATAACGCAAATTTTTGTGTATTTACTTACAAACGAAGGCATATTTCTGAGTAAAATAAATTTTTCGCATAATCTCACTAATTCCTTACTATTTTTCTTTCACTTAAAGCAACGTTCAGTTTATGTATTGCTTTTACGTTGAAAAAATTCTTAAATCTTGACATGGATTTAAAGAGAAAACAATTGAACTCGAACGCAGCAACTAGATCAACAGATTTGCATCTAATTTCCTTATAAACGCGTACAATTATCTTTCGAGAAAAGAAACCAAGCTTTCGAATTAAACTAGTTGTAAAAATACGATTTAAAAGCGTTGAAATAATTTCTTACCTTTAAAGGGATACTCCAACAACATATTATTATGCGAGACTTCTTACACCTGCTTATCTTGCTGTATTAATTCCTCTTTGGCATTTTTGAACGTACTCATTTCATTATATCGATTTAAAAATGCAGTATGTACATTTTTATTTCGAAATCGCGATTATTCGCTAAGAAGGGTGATAAAAACTTCGTGCAATAGACTAGACAAACTAACTCGAAACCGGTTGATGACGAACTGAAGCTTCTTCAAACAACGTGCGCGCTTTATTAAGACTTTTACTCTTTAGACCTCCTCAAGCGTCTATTAAGTAGTATCTGTTACTGTAAATACGATTTCTTACTTAAAGAATCAATTAATTTCTATTTCTGGAAGAAATTTTAATGTACAATTGTTAAAATAACGGATAATTACAATACTAACGAGTTGCCTAGGGATTTATACTTTCTAATTAGATAATTTTAAATTTCGCGCCTTTTGGTTAGCTAAATTTACACCTATTTATAGAAGAAAAAAAAAATTTCAAATTAACGTTTCATATTTCACTATACAAAGATCATTTATACTATGTATCTTTATTTTCAAGAATCTTTCGAAAGAATAAAAGAAATTATTCCTAAATGTTCATGCAATGATCAAATTTCTTTGTGTTTATTCGGTTGCTAAAACTAGGCGTAAAAAATCGCTAAGACACATCCCTACTCTTTAACTTATTACACCTAATCAAATGAATGAGTGATTAAATTTATTTCTCTTTATAAAGATCTGCAACAAATTTCCTTTTTATACTTAATTTGCTGTTCTATGAGTACAAAATGAAGATTCTTTTATAATGATAAAGCTTACGAATGAGGATGATTTGGTTGAACGCATCTTTACACCTTTGCATCTGACAATTCCTTTCAAAATGGCTGTTTTTAAAGTTCTTCGAACATGTGTCTTTTAAAAGTACAATTGCACCGCCTTGAACCGTCAAATGCCGTTTTCCTCGTCGAACTTTAATGAAACCAGCTGAAAATTCACGCGTAAGACTGCAAAATTGTGCGTTAATGAATCGATCGCAATAAAAACTAGTGATACTAGACAAGACTTAAGTAATGGAAGATCAAAAAGCGAAGTCCCTTTGTACCGGGGACGAGCAGACTGAGAAAACCGTCGATAACGAAAAGAAAAGCGAGGATAACCCTAAAGAAGCTAAAACCGATAATACGAATACCGTTGAAGAGGGTAAAGGCGATGTTGTCCGCGATCATGAAGATAACCTAAACGATGACAACAGTTCCGAGAAAGTTGAGTCTAGTAAAGACGAAGCGAATCAAACTAAACCGGTGGTAAAAGACGATAAATCGTCAAATTCCAAAAATTCCAATTCCTCTTCATCAGGGAACACATCGAATGATAAAGGAACAGTCACTGTTATTCGAACTGGAAATAGTTCATTGAGCAATTTGCTGGTTTATTCTAGTGAATCTTCCGATTCCTCCGATAGTGAATCTTCGTCGAGTGAATCGGAATCTTACGAATCTCCAGAAGTGTCCGATAAGTAAGACATGTCATTTTCTACAGATATATTTTACTTAAAAATGTAATTTTTATAGCGATCAAGAAAGTGAAGGTGCTAAAACGGAGAATAAAAAGAAGAATGTACAGGATACCATACGTACTTTTGGAGAATTAAGTTTGGATGACTTACCACCAGTTGCTGATGTTTCAACGCTTCACGTTGAAGTCTCGGAACAGGATTGCATTCATATGGGAAGCATTAGTGGGATTATTGATAGGTTGGGTAAGTAATTTGAGGTTATATAATGAATATACGATTATAATTTTGTGTTTGTTGCTTTAGTTACAGTGGAATCTCTTCCGAACACGCCCGCTTATGATTTAGAAACTTTATTATTCCTGGATAATGGTAAAAAGCCACTAGGATACGTTTACGATGTAATGGGGCCAGTGAGTAATCCAATCTACGTGATACGATTTAATACAAAGGAAGAGATGGATAATATCGGGATTGCAAAAGGTCTTCCAGTATATTCAGCTCCGAAAACCCCTCATACACAATACGTCTTTCTAAAGCAATTAATGCAGTAAGTGTTTCTCAATTTTCTTTGCAAAAGTTAGCTTTTTTAATGCGAGATTTTCATTTTCCAATGCAGGAGGGGTTACGATTATCCCTAGTTAGTTTCTAAGTAATTTTTACTCCAACAGAAAAGGATTCGAAGTTAGGTTTCTTTTACAAGAATACGAATTTTGTTTATTTTAAATTGTTCGATTGATATCGAAATATTTTTCCCAGAGTAAAGGGCAGCGATGCATCTTGGATGGGCGATAATGAAGTCCCAGCTGAACACGTCGATTATTCAGACGATGAAGAGGAACGAAGGGTACGAAGAGCCTCGAAGAAGTGTTTATCATCTGAAACGAGGAAGAGGAATAGCTTAGAACGGCATAAGGATTTCGAGAAGGATATGAACGTGAAGAATATAATCGATACAAGATTGCATAAGATCAGGGATAGTTTCGAGCCGTCTACGAAGAGGCATGCCTCGAACAACAACGACAAGAGAGGCTTTCCGTTTCAGCCAAATGCCGCGGGTCCGGTGTTCAGTTTCGGGCAGCCCGGTTTGAATCCTAATGTGCCTTCGTTTAATCCATTTTTGAGCGCTCCATTTATGCCGAATGGTATGCAGATGCCCCCTTTTGGGCCGATACCTTACATGCCGCCGTTGCCCCGAATGCCGCCTGTACAGAACGTTCCTTTTATACCCAGTATTCCGCCTCCTCAATTACCTCAGACGATGACGTCACAGACGATGGCCCCGCCTCCTATGCAAGCGATTCACGCTATCACTGTTCCACCACCTACGATGGATATGGGACAACAGAAACATCCGCAACAGGTAATAATAAACGAAAATAATAGTAAAGAAAGAATTTATTTAAAATTTTTGCGAAAAGCCGCTTTATTTGTTATATAGTCAGATAACGCCCTCTAGTCGTAAGGGTACAATTCATAAAAAGTAGACCAAAACTGCATTTCATAGATCAAATAAAGCTCTTTTAAACGAGGTCAAGATTGTTAAAATCGGTTAAGCCTAACAGGAGTAACCAACATTTATTTAAAAAAGCAATTGACGTCACCCCACCACTTTACCTTAGAAGATACGACGAAATGTGTTCAACGCAAAAGAAAGGGAATTGATTTCGATAACTCTTAATTAGACAAAACACGATGAAAACTTTAATTTTATACCTAGTCGTGACCGTTACGCCATCTTCTGGTCATCTTACAAACTTCAAAATCATTTCCAGTGTTTTCTTTCGGCCACAAAAAGATTTTGTGAGGAAGCTCTGTGACTACTAGTTTCTGAGATATAGCCTACTGCCATTCTTATTTGGACCGTCGGTACAATAGGCGATATACAGAGTGCATCTAAAAAACGTGCGCAAACTTTTATGAACAATAGAGAATTATAAAATAAACATTTTTTCTTAATAACATTTTTGATAAAACTGTCTTGTTCCAGAGTTAATTAATGTTAACATTTTATATCTAAACGGTTTGAATTATACTACTAGAAATTCACATACGCTAGTAAGGTTACCTAATTATACCTAACTTTTTTTCAATTTTACTTATTACGTCGTGAATTGACTAGCAAATGCATCAATCTTCTATAAACATGTCAGTCTGTAGAAAGAGAATTATGTGTCAGAATTGTTTCTGTCAAACTGTGACAAGGATGGGTGTTAATAGAAATATTTATATAGGGCGATTAAAAAAGGTTATGTGGGAATTATTGATTTCCTCAAGATTCTAGCTCAGTATTTACTTCCATTTAGAGGTGTGAAATTGGCAATTATCGAAGAAAACTATTAGGAAACTGTCATTTCCAATGAGAGCAATTATTTTGTTAATAGATGGTGTCCATCTTTATCTTGAAGCGTCAATAACATTTCTTCGTTTCGACAATTTTATTTTTGAAGTCTATTGTTACTTGAATTTAAAATAAAAATCGCCTACAACGAGCTAAATTAACATACGGAATGTTACACTACGAACCATATTTTGTGCAAAAGAAATCAAACAATGTACACAAAACTAAAATATTATTATTACTATTATTGTTAGGTACCTCCGAGGATGCTGTATCCAGCCGATATGGGAATGGCACGTGCTCCGAGAGGCGCATTCGTCCCCCTCTACACCCCGAGAATCCCCAGCGTTTGGACTTACCCAAATCGACCGCAGACCATGAGGCCTACACAAAATTTCTGTCAGCCAAGGCCGAGAGCAACCTACTACCCGAAAAAATAATAGACTCTTTACCCTAATTATTATTATTTTCACTTTTAAAACAAAAGTAGGTTTATTTTGTACATTTTTTTAATCCGCTCTTTTATTTTGTTAAAATAATAGGTCAGTATTACGTTAAAGTTTATTTAAATGATTACGTATTTTGTTTCATTTGATTCTAACGCATTTGATTTATGAAAAATAAGTGTATTGATACTTTTTGGGGGAATATGTATGAGTTACGCGACAAGTTTTGTAGATTTACTACCAGATTTGTTTGAAAGACGTCAAATTATAGGCATCTTTAATAAAAAATAAACAATATCGGTCTTAATTATTACCCTGCAGGACACTAGGTGCAATATTTTTCCATTAAAAACGAGATAACACGCTTAAAAACCCAAAATTACAATATATTTCAATATTGGTCCTAGAGTAAATCTTGCGGAACCCTAATTGACTCCTTATTCAAAAAATTAAAATTATAAAGTAATATATCTTTTAGGAGAGAATATTAATAAGTATTACTAAAAAAAATTGCTTAAAATCTTCTCAAATTTAAAATAATGCATAACTTTGGGGCCAGTATTCAACCCTGTACAATCCCGAATTAGGATCTAGATAAAAACGATAAATATACGAAAGCTTGATGGTTAATTCGCGAGATTTAGAGGCAAAAAACACAAAATTTCGAACATTCTCAGCAAAATAACAAACAATACTGGTCCAAATGGTAACCTGCAGGACTCCAATCATAATATTTTACATCATAAACTGATCTCGTATAATCATTATAAAAATAACAAACAATAAGATGTTTTAAAACTTCTTTAAAGTTCGTTAAACGTAAAATAGCTAACAACATTGGTGTTAGTGTCGTACCCTGCGGTAGTTCATATTAAAAAAATAATAATTTTAGAGTAAATGTACAAAACTTTTCGCGATTATTTTTGATATTACATTTTTTTGATTGTTTTTCATTTTAATTTGAAATTGAAGTAAATGAATTCGAAAAATTGTTCGAATGAAACAAGAAGAAACAAAACAAAAACAATTTCTATAGATTTAACTAATAACTTGTTATATTTACTAACTTCGTTTTATATATAATATTATATAAATGTGATAGATGAGCTTTTGCTGTTAGATAAAAGCCAACAAAACAAAAAAAAGTGTGCAACAATATCAAAGATAAGTGAACCACAAAAAAAGAAAACAAACGAAAAAAAAAAACAATTTTTATATTGTTAGAATATTTCGTTGTTTCGATTTTTGTCATTCCTTAGATTCTCTTTTGTTATTCCGTGATGTCGCGACTCGATTTGCTCACGATTTTGAATTCTCCGAGTATCCAACGTTAAGCGGTCCAAATATACGATACGTAATAATAAATACCTTAATTAAATGTAACAAGATAAATAAACAAAAAGACGCAATATAATATTAATTTTTCTCCATATTATTCAGAGGATTAAGAACAAAAATAACAAAAACAATAGAATAACGATTATCGAGTATGATATATTTAATAAGCAATAGCGTGATCTTCCCCCACCAGACTTAACAGAATGTTATTAAATTAAAATATTTAAGGACCCCCATTCACTTGGCTTCCCAATTTATTGGTAATAGTATATTATGCAGGATGTTTCGGGATAAGTTGGCTGTGGAAAATTAAAAAAAAAAAAAAAAACGTTAAAAATAACATTTGACATAATTTGATTTTATCTAACTAAATTTAAACGAACAAGCAGGTCATGGATAAGTTTTAGTGAGGTACGGCAATTTATAGTTTTGATTTGCCATTTTTTGGCAACAAATTTATTATTTTATGCTATTGTTTTATACAGGGTGCCTTATAAAAATTGACCGTGCAATACCTTTATTATCGATTTTAAAATAAAATATTTTAAATAAAAATGTCATCAATTGAAAGCATGCATCTTTTTGAATTACTTTTTTATTATACAGAGTGTTCCGTTAAGGCTGTACCAAACTAAATCTCGTTATTTTAAGTGGAACACCCTGTATATTATATAATTTTTACATCCTTTGCTCAATTTTAGGGTGACTTTATGTAACACACCATATGTCTAAAATGCACCGTTTTTGCGCTATTCAACTGTCAACTACAAAGCTTAACTGTTTGCAAAATTACTATTACTTCCGCTCCAATCACCGGAAGTGACACTAAATTGTGATATAAGTTAAAAAATACACATCAAAACTATAAATCAACATGTTCTAGCATTTTTGTCAAAGAAAGGGGGCCAGAATTTTATTAAATTTATCGTGAAATGTCATCGTGAAATATCCCCAAAAAATTGTTATTATCAAATATTTCACTCTTGTATTTACTTGAACGTCCTGTATAATTTAAGATATCTACTTGGAACTGGTAACACGTTTCAAAATATTCAAAAAAATCCCTAAAAATCAAACAAAAGCTTCTTCAAATAATACAAATTTAATAAACCAAAAACCCAATACAAAAACATTTAAACAACAATAAAATCCTAATATGTATCGTCAAAGGTAACTAGATGCAATATGATATAACACCTTAGAGATAAGTAAAAAGAAGAAATACATTTTTGCGATATAATGTGATGTTTGTGTGAAAAATATCTTCTGTTTCAAAGACTTTCAGACGCTGTGTTGTTGTTTCTTGCAATTTTGCGTGCAAATTTTCTAAAATAATGTTCTTCTTCTCGGTGTGTATTCGCAAGACGTGTTAAAGTGTGTGTAAAAGCAAGGTAATCGATTGCTACGAAAATGAATAATAGGTTCAAAAAATATGATGCAAGTATATGTATGTGGGAATTTTAAGCAAGTTGCTACTTGTGAGTGTATATCGTGTGTGGTAATTACGTTTACAATAAAAATGGCTTCGTAAAGGTAATATTTAAAATTAAATTTAATAAAAAAAACAAAAGAATAACGATAAGTAAGGAATAACATGCAGAATGGATGTTGTAATTTATTTTTTCCACTATCCTTGGAGGTTCTTCGTCAATAAGTAGGCTGTGGATAGGATTCAACAGAAAAAACCAACATTTATAAATATCGGATTAAAGAGGGAACAATTTGTTTATAATTAATACATTATTGAAAAGATTAGGAAACAATTTGTATATGTACTCCAACCTTTTTCAATGTTTTTGATTAAATTTAAACAAAAAATTACGTTTCTACATCCACAGCCTACTTAAATAATCCTAGATTAAATAGAATTTTCTGTCTTAATCTAAAATTTTGGATATTATTGGCATAAATTTTTTTTTAGCGATAAATTTCTTTTAAAAAGGCGCATTTATGTATAGTTTAGTTTCGAGAAAGAAAAACAAAAAAATAAAACTAGTCGAAATGTTTAATATTTGTCTTTTTTTTAGATTCAATTTTTCAATTCTAAAATTTTCACTATTTCTTATTAATTTTCAAAATACACTTTTTGAAATCAAACATTTTAGCTTTTTAGAGGCAATTTTCTTACACTAACTCAAATTAATTAATATTCACATTCCGAAAAAATAAAAAAAGTAAATTTATTTACTTAGCTCTCTGCTTGCTACTAAATTGTCATGAGAAAATAAAAAATACTTTTTTTAAATTAAAGGCCTAGTAATATGGAAAAAGAAAAATGCAAAAAATAATTCTTAGCATTTTTTAATTAATTAATTTTAAATCTAATTGGATATATTTAATATAATAATTATTAGAATTTTTCGGGGGTCACAGATTTAATCGTACAAAGTTGGGTGCATGGTCCTTAGGTGTTTCTAGAGCAATTTCTAAAATTTGCATTAAATAAATTATAATTATTATTATATTAATAAAATGAGAGACTATTATACTATTATAATTATTATATTTATAACAAATATAGCAACAATTTACTTACGCAGCATGTTTCTTTATATTTTAGACAATAGCTAACTTTTGTATACTACTAATTTATTAAAAATAAACATAAAAAAAAAAACTTTTACATTATCTAATACAAGGTCGGTTAACATCCCAGTTTCGAAAAAAAAAAAAAAAAACAACTAAATGGAAATTACATTCTATTTGACTTAATATTGACTGAGATATAACGAAACATCCTGTATATATGTACTTTTATCCTATATAATTCTATATAATTAGTAATATTCAATATTCTAGTTTCGTTCTGGAACATTTGCATTCTATTTGAAATAAGAACAAAGAAATACATAGTTGTTCGAAAAAATATACCGTAGGATGTGAAAATAATCGTTAAAACAAGGGAAAACCTATTTCCTGGTAAAGAAAAATAAGTAGTAAGCATTTAATAGTAACCTGTCTGTTGTGGAACTTGGATCTTCGTACCTTTACGTAACTTTTCGAAAAATTCTCGGTGTCTAAAAGTTTTTCTGAATATTCGAACTCTATTACTATTACTACCTACTACTAGTACTATTACTACATACTACTAATAAACATACAATTATTATTATTATGGATTTATTACTGTCAAGATGTAGTGTGATGAAATTTTTTATATAATATAATAATAATGCTCCTTGATTACCCTCGTCCTACGATATTTTGTTACCGTATATTACTGCAATAAATATTTTACACAAATTTCACATGCAGTTTTCTTTTGGTATCGTATTTCAATGACGTAATCACAATTTTTTTATAATGGAAAAATATCGTCTCGGCAAGGAATCGAACCTGACGTCTCCCGTTTGTCGGACAGGCGTGCTAACCACTACACCACAAGAGTCGTTGCTAGAAACAGACCGTAAATACTGTAACAAACTAAATACCGAAGAACGCAGGAATAGAAAAGAGGGCGTACCAACGAGGACTGTCTTTATTTTCGATTTAGTTGATGATGATAACATGTAATTTCTCACTACGCTTACTCGTTTCAAAAAGAACCGTTTCAGAACTTTCGGTATAAGTACAACCCCGACTTGAAGTTGCCAACTACGAAGACGGCACCGTAAGCGTTTTCTATTTGCACGCCAAGACGTGGAAAAGGAAATCAAATCTACATTAAAAAATCAGTTGCTTTGGTTATGCGTTGACGAGACAATAGATTGTAAAAGAAATTCTATTCTAAATGTTATAGTACGTGTACTAGCCCCTCATAGACCGACACTTCCACTGTTACTGGCAAGCAAAAGACTGGAAAAGTGTACTGGTGAAGCAATTGTGAGGGTGATAATGCCTTAGAAAATTTGCAAGTCTCATCACGTCAAGTGTTGAAGTTTATGAGCGATGGCGCAGCGATAATGCGTTCGGTAGGCCGTTCTCTTCTTGAACACGGTTGCAAGTGTTTACATGGCATAGTGTCCTGGTATTCGTGAACCAACACAGCCGATTCTTACACGATGGGGAACATGGTTGCAGGCAGGTTTTTATTATGCTGAACATTTCAAAAAAGTAAAAGCTGTTATTCTGCAATTCAATTCAGTCAAAGCTGCAGCTACACAGTGCGACAAATAAGTTTCGAGACTTTTTTATTCAAAATATTCTCCTCTAGTTTCAATGCACTTGTTACAGCGATTCAACAGCGATTTAAACGCGTGTTCTAGCTCATTTTATGGAATTGCATCTAGTGCTCGTGTTGTAGCTGTTTTTATGGTCGAAATGTCATTAAAAAAACATCCTTTCAACTTCATTTTCAATTTTGGGAATAGGGAGAAGTCGCACGGGGCCAAATCAGGCGAATACGGTGGATGATTCAACGCACAGACTTGATTTTGAGCCAAAAATTGACGAATAATGAGTGTGGTGTGACATTATCGTGCAACATCAGGTCTCTGGATCACGATATTCGGGTCGGGTTGCCCAAATCCTCGTGAAGAATGGTTCGGATCGTTTCTCTGCTGATGTTTAAAGCATCTTCTATCATTTTCAGCGAAGCATTGCGATCATTTGCAATAAAATCACGTACTTTTTCGATCATTTCGGGTGTCCGAGCTGAAATTGGCCTTCCTTCACGTTTATCATCCTCTAACGTCTCTCTGCCTTCCAAAAAAACGTCTATGCCACAGAAAAACATTTGCTCTACTCAAACAATCATCGCCGTACACTTGCTGCATCAACCCGAATGTTTCTGATGCATTTTTGCAAAGTTTTGCGTGAAATTTGATAATTGCTCTTTGTTCTATGTATTTCAACATCGACACCAATGTTGTTTTGGGAGAACTGTTATAACTTTGCTATTTGTCAACCGATTGAAGCAAAATTTGTATTGCTAGAAAGAAGAATATCACAGCTTTCAAACGTCGATCTGAACACATAGATGGCGCTACTAGTTACTCAGATATGGTTCGAGTTTCGGAACTTATTTGTCGGACTGTGTATTAAGGAGGGCCTGACAAAATTTCAAGATATTTCCGTTGAAACAGAGTTACAAACTATTCGTAACAACTATGAAGGATTACATGATGCAATAGAATGATTACAAAATAGAGCGTTGTCGTTAGTGGAGTCACTGCAAGTAGTGGATGAAGTACGCACTATACAAGACGCAAAATATAATCGCGCTTTAGAAAAGTTGGAGAGTGTATTAGAGAATCATTCCGATTTTATCACATTAAAACAAATGCATTAACTGAATTCAAAGAGTGTTTTAATCATCATCACCTTTTTCAAAATATAAACACATTTTTTCACCACGGCGAACATCGTTCAACGAGACAACTGTGGAAACATATCTAATTCTGTCAACTTTTTACGACTCTCATCCAGTGGGTGATAATATTAATAATGGTGCTTATACTTTTAATGCTCAGTAATTCAGATGCAGCCCGCTAACCTACTTGACAACACTGCGTAAGAAGGTAAGTGTTTCGTAACTTTTCAGATATTATAATTCTTGCTTGATTCTCTTATTATTATTATTCGATTTATTACTTATTTTTTGGTATTGTACTTACTGAAGGATTACCTTGCTATATTTATCATCCAAAAAACCGATGACATAATATTACAATGGCAAAAATTCATCACATGCCATCTCAATTCCTGTTTTCATAATGTAAACTTATACAATCCTATTTAGCGGTGTGACAATTTCTCGATTTCAAAACATCGCGAAAAACGTGACTCCATAATCGATAATCATGTTACAAAACGGAATATTCAGCGAACTAATTTTCAAATCAAATAAATATCGGTTAACACCTGCGTTAACGGTTGTTACAACAAAATATCGAACTTGCAAATTAAAATATCGTAGTAAGAGGCCGCGTCACATGCCGCCTTCATTGTGATGACTTTTTTTCTTTCAATTGGCACCTCTTTTCGATAAACATTAAAGTTGAACTTGTTTTTCTAATCGCATTCTATTGTTGATGCTTTCCTTTGGTTGTCTGCGTTGTTTAATTTACAAAAACGACATGCAAATTGGGCTTAAAATTTTCAATAGATCGTCACGGTGTGTAGTTTGAGAACCGCTGGTTTTGAGCCATTAAAAAAATAAGCAGCTGTATAAATCCCAATGTTACGTAAATATAGCTTAAGTGTCAACGTTTAAGGTCATTATCAATGTACGAATTTTGGCAACCGAGGCGAGTGAGAAATCCAGCTCAACTGTTTGACATTGGCAAATATTGTATTATTGTGTCTATGGTTAGAAACAGAACTCAAAGACTTAGGCATCAATTAAAGACTATAAAAAAATTCTCCAAAAAATATTGATTTTTATTTGGCATTTTAGCTATAATCTATATTTTACGTACGCGCTATTTTGTAATTGTTCCAGTGCATGTAAGCATTTATAGTAGCTATGAATACTTTGTAAATATGTTTCAACAGAAGTATCTTGAAATTTTGACTGGCTCTCCTTAATAGCTGCAGCTTCGGCAGGATTGAATTGTAGAATAACAGCTTTTACTTTTTTGAAATGTTCAGCATAATAAAAAGCTGCCTGCAACCAGGTTCCCCAACGTGTAAGAATCGATTGTGGTGGTTCACGAATACTGGGACACTGTGCGTGAAATGTTCGAAGATGTTTTAAAGATTTGAAAAACACTTTATCCAATAGTTTATGCATGCACTTTACAAGTTACACGTAAACAGTCGCGACCGTGTTCAAGAAGAAAACGGCCTACCGTACGCATTGTCGCTGCACCATCGCTCATAAACATCAACACTTGGCGTGTTGAGACTTGAAAGTTTTTCAACGTAGTAAATATCACAGTCGTAATTGCTGCACTAGTACACTCTTGTAATCTTTTGTTAAAGGAAATTTCAAATACACCATTAAACAGAAGATCGAAAATGGTCTTGAGAAAGTGGTTTCAGCTTTTCTTTGACAGGCCAAATGAATGTAGCTTTACTTTTTCTCTGCAATGTCAAACGTTCGAGGTAAAAGAAGAAAATGAACATTTATTTGTTTTTTTTTTTTTTAATTTCGAACGTCATTCTTACAGGTCCATTTTCTCTTCGGGTTCATAACTAACGCAGAATTTAGCAATTTTGCCAAATAATGAGGGTCGAGAATGAATCAGCCTGTATATTGTAACGTTACAAATTACATCGAACCCTTGTCGAATGTAGTCATTAGCGTCACATATAATGCGTTCAGCCAACTACCTATGAATTAGGGATGGGCGATGTATATCGATGTTTTTGAAACATCGATATTTTTTTTAAAACATCGATGGTTTTCTATCGATATTTTTATCAGTTAACATCGATACAAATATCGATGTCGAAGGACAAACATCGACTTGCGTTTTTATATTTTAATCATATGTATCGTCTAATCCATATATTAATAAAAAGAAAAGAATCGTGTGTTGTGTGTATCGTACCGCAGATTGTAACTATGCGTTTAAAGTGTCTAGATGATATAATAATAATACATTTAGTTTGTGGACAAGTCACCAACGGTTAGTGGAAAAGAACTTATCACAAATTGGGGAAAGTAACCAACTCTCGGAATTCCGTTTGTGTCTAAGAAGTAGTGTTGTGGAACTTTAAGAAAATTCCTTGAATTGATTGGTAGAAGATAAATGGCGAAACTCACCCATCACTTTCAAAAAAAGCACAACAATATTGTCGCAACATCGTTACCATCGGAGCGTTTATCTTCAAAAGCGGATGTAACGCTCCCACAGCAAAAAAATAGGTTGAAAGAAATACTCCCAAATTGCATTTCTTTGGTCAGTAAACGAAACGTTTTGGGAATTATAAATGCCCTATTAAGTGCTTTTTTAGAAATCAAGATTATTTAAGAAATAGTTTTAGTGGAGCTTATTGTTGATAGACTTTATTTTTAATTATATTTCTTTATTAATAAAGTTTATTCTTATTTATATTGTTATTTATTACTGGAGTTTATTTTCATCTACGAAGTAATATTTATTGTTACAAATAAGTTCTTTTTGCCTTTGGGAAATTTGAAAAATGTTTAGTTGCACAAAAAATATCCATGTTAGAAAACCATCGAAATTTACATCGATAATCAACATCGATGTTTTATTTCCGATGTCCCATCCTTACTATGAACACTCCTTTAACGCCAATATCCCTCCGACTCCACTTCTTTCTCAGTGTCTCCAACTCCTTTTATCTATCTCTCTCTCTCTCTCTCTCTCTGTTGCGGGGGTAGTAGGAGATTAATATATCTCCAGTCAAAAATGATCTTGCGGGAACGACCAAGTAACTCTTCTTCTTCCAATTTTCTTCGTATTAAAAAAGTTCATATTTAATGAAATATTTTCCTACAATAATTTACAGTTTAAATTCGGTCGTAGCATCGTAAATGAAGTATTTTTCGTGATGAAGTGGTTGTATACGTTAGGAAAAGTCAATGTTCTAAGGTTGGTATTGTCAAAAAACATAGAATATCATCGAGTTAATCTTTCAGTTGCGTCCTTGCATGGCATGCATTATGCTATTTTTAGAATAAGAAAACTCGATTGAAATTCAATATTAAATTGTTATTCGAAAGATATATCCTGATTGACGGTGATCAAACAATCGCGATCGCGTACAAAGGAATCCTGGGACGCTTACAACTTTCTCAGTTCAGTTCGAAGTATTGTTGTCTTATCACGTGTTTGGCTAAGCGTCTTGCGAGTTTCTAGTGCTTAAGTTCAACGTTAATTACGAAGTGAGAATCAAGTTTGATTGTTTAAAAATACGCGGGAGTTTTGAGAACGCCGACAGAGTGGCCAGAGACACGCCCGGACTTACAGACCGAAAAATTAATTAATCAATTAATTTAGAATAATCAATTTTTCCCTCGTTTATAATATTACAATACGTATTACGAATGTAGATGATTTCTAAATTTTCGAAGAAGAACACTCCCAAATGTTATTTCTTCAGTAAGTAAATAAACCGTTTTGGGAATTACAAATATCATATTAAGTGCTTTTTTATAAATTACTATTATTTAAGAAAATGTTTTAGTAGAGTTTATTGTTAATTTTTAATATAATAAAATATAGTTCATTTTTATTTATATTTCTTTATTAATAGAGTTTATTTCTATTTATTACTACTAATTTATTTTTATTTATGAAATAATATTTATTGTTATAGTCCGTTTCATTTTATTTTAATTTGACTAATGGGCAGGTAAATACGTTATATATAAATATATTAAAAAAAATATTTACTGTTTAGTCAGATTAAAATAAAATTAAGCGGACTATAACTTAAGAAATAAGTTCTTTTTGCTTTTGGGAAACTTTTAGTTACACAAAAATATCGATATTAGAAAACCATCCATAATTTCCAAATATCAATATCAATGCTTGAAATTTATTTACATCGATGTTTTATCACCGATGTCCCATCCCTAGTCTCAATAAAATAGATCAAACAAACAAACTTTAAAGGAAAGGACAGAAAATAAACGAAATACACAAATAATGTTTCGTTACCGTTACGTCCTTCCGTCGATCTTCGCTTGTCTCGTTTGGGCATCACGCGAGCTCTCTAACGTACGCGATCGGTACTACGCGCTCAAAACAAAAGCGTACGCAACCTACACCGCGAGTAGTCCATAGTCGAATCCAACGATGTTACTGGTCGCGTTGCAGGCGGTATTTACAATCTTCGACGGTAAAACGGACGTCATCGCATCGCGTTTTACGGTTGTGCTTTCGATCGTCCTAAAACAACGGCACAGATTCGGAATTTAAAGGAAAAATCACGGCAAGTTGTGAAGTTCAGTGTTGCGATCTTCAATTGTGTCCGTTTGTTTTCAAAAGTGATATATATACACGTGCAAAGCACGTGTGTGTTGTTAATTGCCGACAACAACAGAGATTGAACCCAATTCAGGTAAGTTTTAAAGCTAAAACTCACAAAAAACAACCGAGTTGGAAAGATCGATTCTCCACGCTGGTTCTTTTCTGTTTTCTTTTAAAAACAGAAAAAAAAAACCGGCTAATTATCAAGTGTCAACTTCGATTGTCGCTGAAACTCGTTTGTTTATATATTGAATTCTTTTCACGGACTGCTTATCATGTTACGCTGTCCAGTGAAAGCCTACATAGGCGTTTTTCTTTTTTTTGCTGTAATCAAAGCAAATATTTGATCTCGTTGCGTCTTTTCTTGTTTTACGCGTTTATATTAGTAATATTCGATCTTACATTATGGTTTTGTAAACTTTGTATTATAGCGTATAAGGTTGGGTATTAGTAAATATAATCTCGTGTTTCCTAACTGTTTTATACATATTATGCGATTTGTTTGTTTTGTAAGTACATCCATGTGTGTACATAATACCGTTCGTAGCAGGAAAGCATTACAACGGACGAATCTTTTTGTTTATGTCTGTATATTTACTAATTCTTATATACGAATTTGTTTGTTGAAGACATCCTTTTATATGATAATTCACAAAATAGAGGCTAAATGTCAGGGCTTCCTTTAAAAACAAACATAATACGGGGATACGAACTTTGTTCCAGCAAAGAATCATCAGCGAAAGATCGAAAATACCCATATCCCTTATTTAAATTTGAAATTAGAACAAGCTTCTGAAGACTGTGAGTGAATATTGTAGATCGTAATATTCACACACGGTATGCTTAATATGATATCGATGAGACTTTGCAGGTAACGACTAAAGCGAGGTAATGTCTCCGCGCGGCATAAGCGTGCGCTTCCTTCAATGAGTACAATGCCAAAAAATAAATAATAAATCGAATAATAACAGAACCAATCAAGAATTATAATATCTGAAACGTTGTGAAACACTCACCCCCTTAAGCAGCGCTATTAAGTAGGTTGGCGGGTTGCATCGGAATTACCGAACATTCAAAGTAGAAGCGCCATTATCAATATTGTCACCTACTGGATAAGACTCGTAAAAAGTTGATAGCATTAGATATGTTTTCACAGTTCTCTCGTTGAACGATGTCCGCCGTGGTGAAACAATGTGTTTATATTTTCAAAAAGATCGTTCGACATCTACGGACGTAATATATGCATGATTAAAACACTCTTTGAATTCAGTTGATGGATTAGTCGATGCACCATCGCAAATTTGTTTTAATGTGATAAAATCGGAATCTTTCATTAATACACTCTCGAACTTTTCTAAAACGCGATTATATTTTGCGTCTCGTATAGTGCGTACTTCGTCCACTACTTGCAGTGACTCCACTAACGACAACGCTCTATTTTGTAATCATTCTATTGCATCATGTAATCCTTCATAGTTGTTACGAATAGCTTGTAACTCTGTTTCAACGGAAATATCTTGAAATTTTGTCTAGCCCGCTTTAATAGCTGCAACTTCAACAGAATTGAATTGCAGAATAACAGTTTTTATTTGTTTGAAATGTTCAGCATAATAAAGAGGTGTCTGCAACCATCTTCATCAACGTGTGTAAGAATCGGCTGTGGTGGTTCACGAATTCCAGGACGCTGTGCGTGAAATGATCGAAGACGTTTTAGAGATTTGAGAAATACATTTTTGTACTTGGTATTAATGCATCTACCTCGGGTGAACATTGTCGTTTCTGCCGCAAGATGTAAAGCATGCACTTTATATCTACGTAACATATAAACACTTGCAACCGTGTTCAAGAAGAGAACGGCTTACTGAACGCATTGTTGCGGCACCATCGCTCATAAACATCAACACTTGACATAGTGAGGCTTTCTATTGTAGTAAGTATCACCCTCACAATTGCTGTACCAGTACACTTTTCCAGTTTTTTGCTAGCCAATAACAGTGGAAATGTCGGTTTATGAGGGTCCAGTACAGACACTATAACATTTAGAATAGAATTTCTTTCATAATCTGTTGTCTCGTCAACACATAAGTCAGAGTGGGAATAGTTGAGCCACTTTTTCATTTTTAATTTGTAAACTGTTTTTTTTTTTTGCTATCAAATCATGTATTTAAAAATGTGAATCAAAACATATTCAACATTGAAAAAAATGTTTACATAAACGTTTACAACATGGCTCAACAATCCCCATGGTGGGGATACTTGATCTGGATAGTTAAGAAAACAATTATTTATTTTTTGAATAGTTTAATTTAGGACATGAAATCTTATGTATACATGTAATACATTAATATTTAAAACTTACTATTTAAAAAACAGAAAGTCCTTCAAAACCAGTCCTGAAGAAGTTACACGATCGTTTTTGGTATTTATGATTGGAGGACGAAGTAACATCTCACTTTGGTCCTCGTCAACAACACAGATGTCTTCAATTTCAGGCCATATAAACGTAGAATCTACAATTCTCCTTGCAAATTTAACTTCCAGTCCTTCTTGTCTGTTAGTAGCTTTTCCAACAAATCGTTTTACAATTTTTTTTCCTTCGAATTTCACTAACAACCGATCATTAATGTTTTACTTTCTGTTCATATCCTCATCTTCACTATCACTCTGATCACTCAATGCCATGGTTGAGCCCATGCTTTTTGTAGAATAATTGTCAGAGTCTGTATGCAAGATGATTCTAACAAACTCTTCTTTTTTGATTTCTCCGGGAAAACCTGTGTTTTTACTATCTTACGTTTGTGCGACTGAATTTTTCAAAAAATCGTTAACTTTCCCAACATATAGCTGCTAAGGCTCGTAATTCAGAAACTATTGTATTTTTAGTTGAACTTAATAGACGAAACAATAAAACCCACTAGCAAACGATTATATCAGCATCATAAAAAGACCAAAACTATATTTAATCGGCCTACAAAAGCATTCTCCCATGTTTTTTTAATTTATTTTTGAAATTCGTTTCAAATATTTGACAGAAAGCCATGACCTTTTTGCCAAAAGTATGTTTAAGATCACGTTCAGAGTAAATGACTTCGAAAAAAGAAGGGGAATTTTTTCTTAAATAACGTTCTACATACGTACGCAGCTTGTTCAATTGGCGCTTAGATTAGTTCGGTAAGTTCACTTCGGGAGATGATGTTCTTTCGTCTTGTTTATGTATACAACTTAGGTCAGGGACCTTTTACTTGCTATACTGAATAAATTCCTTGTTTCGCTTACACTCAATACTTTCTTTTCTTTTTGAATGATGTGAATTGGTTTCACTTGTAATGATATATTCTTATACAATTTTTTGGCGGTTCGTGGCTTTTTGATGGGGGGAGGGGGGGGGGGGGGGGCGATTGTAAAAATTTATGATAAAATTTTACCTTTAGCTTAAAATGATGTTGATGAAACGTGGGTTCATCACTACGAGCCTAAACTAGCCGATATGATGAAGCACCAATCCCTAGCAGAAAGATTCAGAATTCCCCTCGTGGGAAGGCGAGCTAACCGTGTTTTGGAGGGAAAAGGCTCTATACTGGACGACTACTTGATTTTCCTTGTTAGGAGCCTGGACTTAGACTATCCATAAATAGTGTTGAGCTGCTCACAGTGGATTTGTTGGCGAATAAGCTGAAACCAGCAATTCGAAACAAACGCCGTGGTCTACTCTCAAAGAAAGTTTTGTTGTTGTAAGACAACGCCCGCCCGCACACGGTCCATAACACCATAGAAACTATCGACAGGTTGGGCTTTGAGACCCTGGAACACCCTTCCTACAGCCGTGATCTCGCTCCCTCAGACTTTCATCTCTTTGGACCGCTCAAGGAAGCTTTGAGAGGTCGTCGATTTGCCTCAAACACAGACGTTCGGGATGCGGTGCAAAAGTGGCTTCACGACCAACCGAAAACCTTCTACCAGCTTCATACGGAAGCTTCTGGCTCGCTGGACCAAGTGCATTGCTAAAGGTGGAGACTATATCGAAAAATCATGTATCTGTTGTACGCCTATCTTTGTTTAATACAGTTGTAGAACTAAAAGTGTAAATAATTTTTAACTTACCCTCGTACATTAATTTAGCTAATTTTTTTCGATTTTTTGAACGTTTAAAAAATATTTGAACAAATCCCAAGTGAATAATCCGCGTTCTAACACGTACTCGACTAAAAAGAATCGACATTTCCCACTGCACAAAAGGAAATTCATCACGTAACACCGTTAATTTACGCTTATATACTGACCACGTCGTCAATATTAATCGCAAATGCCATTGGCACGGATTATTGCGTGCTTGGATTATGAAAAGTCCCTTTTTTACATATTTAGAAGACGATTGTACTCGAGAAAATTACATCAGGGAACTGACACACTTTCCTTATCCACTAAAAAAGCTCTCTTACTCGTATTTTTGAGGTTATGTCTGTATTTTACGCCTATTTTAAGATAATTCAGAATAAAAAATAGTGAAATGGGAAATGTTCAATCGCCTCAAAGATATTTGCAATAGTGATAGCGACAGTGCAATGTTCCAGACAGATATCAAGGTAATTACAGCTATGTCCAGGTTAACACCGACATGAATAAGACAAAGCAAGGCGTTGACGTAATACATCGCGAAAAAAAAAGTGGAACATAAGACATAACCATAATAATAGAGGAAATACGTCAAGAAAAGCTATTTTTAATTTTTTATTTTGTTGAAAATGGATTTTACGTAGATATTAACATAATATTTTTTTTTAATTATCGTTTCTCTTTCATTATCGGATTATACGTCACCCAGGTGATCGAATTTTTTAAAAGGAATAGAAATCACATTCGTTCGCATATTTTTTTTTCCTTTTGGGATAATTAAATTAGATAATTGGTGTTAGTTAGCGAAAAAAAGTGGTAGAACAACTTCTGACTCAGTTTTAAAACTTTTTTATGGGACGGAACAATAAAATAAGACCGTGAACTGGCTGGTTTAGGACATTGCAATTTACTTTTTTTAAAATATGTTTCGGTGGACACGAGACGATGTTAGGAATCTAGATGACCTTCAATGTTTGACGTAAAAAAATCGTGGTTTCGTCATAAATTATCATCTGATATGTTTTGCGATAAAATTTTGAGGTTGTTTAAAATTTAAAATCTTCCCGGTGTCTTGTAAATGTGATAATATAATAGACTTCATGTCAGTTGAGAAAAAAATAAATATGGAAGAATTTGAGAGTAAATAAATATAATATGTCGAAACTTGTATATTGAAATAATAATTATACAGGGTGTTTGGCATAACGATGTAAAGTTTTGAACAGCCGATAGGTGAGGTCTTTAGGAACCATATTAACCACATTTACCTTAGTCCAAAGTCCAATGGATTTTAAGATATTTGAAGTTTTAGTAAATTTTGATTTTCCGGCAAAAATTCGCCATTAAACATTAATAACTCTTCTTATTTTTGTGGGATCACGCTCACCAGACTTGATTCCCCTCGATTCCTTTGTTTGAGGGCGTGCTAAGAGCCTTCCCTCTCTGCAACGAGGAAATTCAAAATCGGGACCATCTAATTAGAAAAATCAATAGTGGATTCGATAGAATGAGGGAAGAAATGAGACTGAAAATTACCACGGTAGAGATGAGGAGAAGATTAAGATCTTGTATAAGGCATGAAGGAGGAGGGGAGTCTTCTTGTGGACCCCCGGGCAGTTGTCCCGACATATGTGGGTCGATACGCTTTCTTTTTTGTGATGTCGCGGAATTCCGACGGCAGTGCCGCGATGGTCTCGATATGCAATGGTAGCCCACAGTCCTGTCGCGGAAATCCAACGACAGTACTGTGGCCGGTAGGTACCTCTAAATAATTGTTATGACTTACTTTTTACCTTGCAGGAGTCTTAGAGCTTCTGCGACGGTTCTTCTTTTCTTCTTTGAGTACGCTTCTTTTTCGGCGTCTGCGTTTTCAAGCGCCGGGTTGTTGCTCTCGAGGGCCTTTTGGTAGAAGTTCCTGTTGAGCCTGCTGAAGAAATCCGTTAGATCCTCGACTTCGCCAATGGCTCGTATCGCGGCTAGGGATGTTCCTCTCGGGAGCTTGAATATTAATCGCAGGTAGCGATTTTGTATTCTCACGAGGGTTAGGATGTGGGAAGGGGCGGCGGTTAGCCAAGTTGGGCTAGCGAAGGTTAAGATAGGGCGAATGTGCGACTTGTAAAGAAGCACTCCTATCTCGGGATTCAGGTTGGAACAGGCAAAGATGGGATATAGCTGCGCGAGCCTTCCTAGTGTGGCCACATTGCTCTTACGTACATCTCTCAATTTATACCACTAATCTAAAAATAATCCCTATTTAATTATATTATTAAAGAAATAATTTAATTATACTGTATCCTATAAAAAAAATCCTTTTTATTAGCTTATTCACTTGCTCCGAATTTTAATTATTAGCTAATTTTTCTTTTATTGGATACCCTTCTAGTTGGTCTAACGATGTGTTTTTTTGAACACGACACTGGTCGCCTAATTTCTCAATAGAATTTTGTGAGATCTGGAAATTTTTGAATATCTGAAGCATTTGTAGTCTTGTAAATGGGATAATTATTGCTTTCTTCATATATTGCTATAAATCAAAAAGGTTTATCTTTTGAAATTGACACGAAAACGTCCCATTGATTGTAGGTATATTTTTTCTCTTATGATTAGTTTCGTTATTATAAGATTAAATGCTAACAACGTAACAAATGTGAGTACATAATTTCTCACAATTCTGAGATAATCAACATGCGACTGCAATAAGATATGCACGCAATTGATATAATTACCCGGTGATTCCACCTGTCAAGGTTTTCCTATTACGTAGTTTCGTATAATTATATATTTCTGTGTGTGCAAACTGGGAATTAAACGGCGCTTATAACCGGGAATTTCACGCGCAGTTGTTTTCGCCTTTTTTTTTTTCTTACGTCTGTCGGGGAAAAAAAAACCTGAAGCTTTTGATTGAATCATTTAGTTCAGTTGAATTGAGCTGTCAATAACGTTTTCCAACTTCCTTCTATTCTGGTTTTTAATATTACAATTAAGTGAAGTTAGCGAGAAGAAAATTTGACAGCAAAATATTCAAATTGGAGGTTATGATTTGATGGATAATGATTAATGGTAGAAAATGATTCAGCATTTTATTCAATTTACGTCGAATTTAATACGTTTTACAAAATGAAATTATCAAACAAGAAATTAAATTGAAAAATATTACCTACACATGGGAAAATTGTGGGACGGCTAACCCGTACACTTCGTTTATTTAATCCAACAAAATCTGTGGTTGTCCTAACATAAATGGTGGATAATTTACATATGATATTTATGCATAAATAATATCATAATTCCAACGTCAAGTAACTCACCTCAATCACTAGCTTTTTATTATAGAGTTTGTTTTGAAAAAAAAACAGATTTTGTACGGAATAAAGACAAGATAGAAAGAAAATAAATACACATCGCTGTCAACTACTCAAAATATAAATTGTTAGTGATATTAAAATCGTTAGGAACCTAAGTTTGGTTCCAAGTATTGCCAATTCAATCAATTATTTATGCTCGTACCGTAGAATATACTGGGGGATTTTGGGAAAATTGTTAAATTTTCAAACTTTTTCAAATTTTGGTGGGTTTGGGAATATCCCTGAATACCCTTTTGGCAATTTTATAATGAACTTCCTATAATAATTCAAATTTGGCGACCAACGTGGGGTTCGAACCCACGACCCTGAGATTAAGAGTCTCATGCTCTACCGACTCCCGCTCCCTAAGGTCAGATGCATCGCCATTAACCGCTCTATTCCTGTTTTTAGGCATTTTAATGACTTACCTTACTTTCTGTCGCTTATAACAAAATTTAAATTTTTAAAATTGCCTAAACGTTAGGGCGCCAAATTTGAAATATTTTTCTCAGGAAATTCGTTATAAAATTGCCAAAAGGGTATCCAGGGATACTCCCGAACCCACTAAAATCTAATATTTTAATACCTAAATGAAGTTAGCAACTGTAGTGTTTAAGACAAGGCGTTTGTTTGTATGTGAAAACATTTATTAATACTTCACAAAATAATGTTATAACCTTACAATGGTATCATTGTTTTTATAAAAATCTAGGACAAGCGACACTATTATGACATCCTTTTTAAACATGTTTTGTAAAATATGACAATTAAATAATTCTTCTGTGTAAAATTGCCTGTCAGTGTCAATCGTAAAATAATGCCTCATCAATATAGTATGGTTTTCAATAAAAATATTTATATTTAAAAATAATCTTTGATATATTTTTTGCCAAAAGCAGTTTTTACAATAAACGAATATAACGTATAACTTTTAGGTTAAATGCAAAATATTGTCATTTTTTAAGTCATTGTCACAACACTAAAAAAAATCTCAAAATGACCCCACAAGAATTGTCCCAAATTTTTATGAAAACATTTAAATTTAAATGCTACAGCAATAAATTTAAGTTGTTTATAGAGAGAAAGAGAGAGAGACAGATGTCGCGTTATTATTATTATTATTATTATAACGCGACATCTCTAATTTATTACTAGAAGTAAAAGAAGTAACCTCAAAGATGTGTACAGCACAAGCAGATAATCTAAAATTAGACTTGTTTATCAGCAAAGATAATCATCCGTTGAATTAGATTTAAGTATGCAACGCGGGGGTGAGTCGATTCTAATTACAGGAAGTGGTTTCAGAGTTGCAAAACTTGCTGTTTTCTTCTTTTACCGTGCTGTTAACGTCGGTCGGTCTTGCTCGGTCGCAAAGTGATTAATAATTACGTGATACATGCGATGTAAAAGCTACAATTAAATTAGATTTGCTTGCAGAGAAAGATGTACAGATTGGCTTGTAATGGAATGAAGTAAGATGCCAAAGTTGGATGGCATTTTAGAAAACTACGTAACCTTATTGCTGGGTACTCCTTTTTTTTGGAAGAAAATTGTATTATAAATAGAGCCCGGTAACAGGGAGCCGTGCCATTAGCGCACCTGCCTAATATACAAAAACAATAGTAAGAAAATAGAAAAAAAATAACAGAACTAATACATAATTATAATATGTGAAACACTCACCTTTTTAAGCAGCCTTCGCTACGGAACAGTAAAACTAGAAGCATCATTATCAGTATTAACATCATATGGATAAGAGTGGCAAAAAGTTGACACCATTAGATGTGTTTCCACAGTTGTCTCGGCGAGCGATGTTCGCCGTGGTGAGAAAATGAGTTTATATTTTGAAAAAGAGCGTTAAACATCTACCGATGTTATAACATGCATGATTAAAATACTCTTTGTACTTAGTCAGTGGATTATTCGATACACCAGCACAAATTTGTTTTAGTGTGCTAAAATCGATCTTTCGTCCACTCCGAATTCTAAACGCGATTATATTTTGCGTCATGTATAGTCAGTAGCAGTGTTTGCACTCCGTCCATAATTTGCAGAGACTCCAATAATGATAGCAATCTATATTGTAATTGGTCTATTGCGTCAGCTAATCCTTTATAGTAGCTACGAATATTTTTAAAATCTGTTTCAACGGAAATATCTTGAAATTCCGACTGGCTCTCTTTAATAGCTGCAGCTTCGGCAGGATTGAATTGTGCAACAACAGCTTTGACTATTTTCAAATGTTCAACATAATAAGAAGCTGCCTACAACCATGTTCCCCAACGTGTAAGAATCGGCTCCGTTGGTTGACGAATACCAGGACACTCTGTGTGAAATGATCCTAGGCGTTTGGGAGATTTCAAAAATACTTTTTTTGTGCTTGCTATTAATGCGTCTATCTCGGGAGAGCATTGTCGAATGGTTTTTGCCACAAGATGTAAGCATGTAACATGTAAACACTTGCAACCATGTTCAAGAAGAGAACGGCCTACCGAACGCATTATCGCTGCGCCATCGCTCATAAACATTAACACTTTATCTTTTGAAATTTGAAATTTTTCCAACGTACTAAGTACAACCTTCGTAATTGCCGCAGCAGTACACTCTTGTTGTCTACGGCTAGCTAGTAACAGTGGTAATGTAGGTTTACTAGGGTCCAGTATGCGTACCATAATATTTGCAATTGATTTTTTTTACAATCTGTTGTCTCGTCAACACATAACCAAGGAAACTGTTTTTTTAATATGCGTTTCATTTTCTTTTCCACGTCATCGCGTACAAATGCAACATGCTTACGTGCCGTTTTCTCCGTTGGCAACCGCAACGTCTGTATCAATAGAATCAAAGCGCACTACACTAAATAATAACTACAATTAATAACTACGACTATGTCAATAAAATCAACACGCCTTATCCGCTATCCAATGCTAAACTGAACTGAGTGATGATGATTTGTGTCGTAAAATAATCGACCAGCCCTCCCCGCCCACGTAAACACAGTCACACCGCCCCTGCGATTGCTCTCCAGTTACCGGGCTCTAATTATTAGAGCGGACCAAGAGCGCCACGCGCCAGGTTCGCAATCAGGCTGCCGGGCGCATATATGTATGTAAACATAGGTAATTTAAATATGTAATTATTAGGACGAGGACCAAAACCACTGTCTATTACGTCGTGAAGACGCGCAAATATACACCTGCAGTTTGGGTGTTCGTTGATAATAGGGCGTTGTTCACAGTGGGCCACTACAAAAAAAAAGTTCATTCATCGACGGCTACGAACTAACAGCGCGCTTATTCATTTACGGATGACGCGCTCTATTCATCAACAAATGACGAGTCTGCAGATGTTACGTTTGCACCACTTCGTGGCATACTAGAAACAAGCGTCGGTGTGCTCGCTTTAGTGATTATGTCTAACGTAACTATTAAAATAAACGGCCATTACCTACGAAAGTTAATAAATTTCTTAGTGAATTTGTGGATTTACACTACAATGCGAGTACAATTTTCTGTAAAGTTTGTAAAAGAAACTACTGTGCTGGAGCAAACGTGATTGTGAAAGACATATAAATAGCGCACATCACAGAAATAAAAGAAATGGTGTGTCACAACAACGTCAATTTCAATTAGAATTGCTTTTAACGTTTATGGTATGTGGTCTACCATTTCGTATACTTGATAAAAAAGCATTTCGAAAATTCTGGGGTACATACAATACCGAGTGGATACTACCATCTCGGACAGCGTTACGGAGAGATATTCCACGAATACGTGAGGACATTGAAAATCGAATTAAAGCCGAATTAAAAGATAAACAGCTGTGGCTATGTCTTGATGAGACGACAGATTGCAAAAAAAATTCTATTTTGAATATAATAGTGCGCGTATTAGATCCTATTAAACCAAATTTTGCAATTCTATTAGCCAGCAGAAGATTAAAACAGTGTACTAGTAAAGCAATTACGGCCGTAGTTCTCGAAACGTTACAAAAATTTCAAGTGTCAACCACTCAACTGTTGTTGTTCATGACGATGGTGCAGCAACAATGTGTAGTGTAGGCCGTTCCCTTAAAGAAAAGTGTGAAGGACTTTTACATGTTACGTGTAAAGTCCATGCTTTACATCTTGTGGCACAAACTATTCGAGAGTGTTACCCGGAGGTGGATGCATTAATAGCAAACACAAAAAAAGTGTTTCTCAAAAGTCCTAAGAAGACTAGGGCATTCCACAGGTTATGCCCTGGTATTCGAGAACCACCACAGCCCATTCTTACGCGTTGGGGAACGTGGTTAAAAGCCGCTTTTTATTATAATGAACATTTTCAAGAAGTCAAATCCGTTATTTTGCAATTCGTCCCTGCCGAAGCTAGAGCTATTAGGATGAGCCAGAAGGGATTTCTCGATATTTCTGTTGAAACACATCTAAAGAATATTAGCAACAATTACAAAGGGTTAGTAGACGCGATAGAAAATTTGCAAAATTCTGGATTGTCGTTGGTAGAATCAGTGCAAGTCGTGGACGAAGTTAATACAGTGGACAAGTTAATATAAACGATGCAACAAGTGGACGAGTTTTAGCTAAGTTCGATAGTGTTTTAAAAAAGAATCCGGACTACACGAGATTAAGACAAATGTGCGATGGGGCATCTGCAGATTCCTTGACTAAGTCTAAAGATTATTTTAATTACGCCTGTCTTACTTCGGTAGACGTGGAACGGTCGTTTTCGAAATATAAGAACATTTTTTCGTCTCGGCGAACATCCTTCACCGAGGCAAATGTGGAAACTTATCTGATGGTGCAACTTTTTAAACAAGCCTATCCGCATTATTAAGAAGGATATAATTTATTTATTATATCTTTATTTATAGTTACATTATTAAGTACAACAGAATAAAAAAAGCGTTCAGTTTCTCAGTTATTTCCTTATTACATCCCATTTACAACGCATACCGTTTTCAATCAAATAAAAAATCATAATGAAAATAAAAACACCTCAGCGTGTACATATATATATATATCCGCTCTAATTACTAAACATTATTATTGCGTCAGCTTTTATTTTTTTACTCTTGTGTATTAATTTCGAAATATCACATATCTGCTGTGACTCACATATACGCTATTTACAATAAGCGGCCGTTGCGCCTGATTCCGATTCTGTTGGATGGCGCAATTTGGCCCGCTCTACTAATTATCATTTATCACGTGTCTAACAAATAATAAAACATCACTTCCAGGAAACAATAATGTAATAACAATAACAAGACCTCAAACAAAAGTATGATACTAATTCTATTCCCGACAAGGTTAATGTTAAACTGTACTATATACATGTGCACAAACATAATATGAATGTAATATGCCTATATTATAAATATACATTATTTTTTATATATGTACATATACGGTGTCATATTGCGTTGTATGTCATCCTGAAATATGCGTCTATTGTGTTAAAAGCAATAAAATTTTATTGATCTATTATACTCGATACGATGAATGTATTAGATATGAGTTATCTTTATGAAAAATAATACTATAGCAAAATAAAGAGTTTTACTAGAATACAAATACAAAAAAGACAACAATATATATTTTTATGCAATTTTAACATGTTTTACCTTAAGTTAATCTATCTATATTCTATATTTAGTGACTTGCAATGAAATTTTCAAAATGTGATCGATATTCAAAGCTAAATCCGAACGCACTTGATGTTTTAGTAGTAAAAGAGGGAAGTTAACTTTACAAGTGAAGCGGAAGTTTGACGCCAACGCTTTTGTTTCTTATTACTGTCGTTCCTATTGTCCACGGATCGGATTTAATGGAAAACGTGTGGTTGTCTGCGAGTTTCCTAGCTCTCAAGCTTGATATGGGTGAATAGGTTGATAGGGTAATGTGAATCTAGGTTGGCATGTATGTACGTATATTTAGACGTCAGCGGCGATCTATAAACGTTTAAATTAGATTCTCTGGGATATTTTTAATATGATATAGCCTTGGTTCTCAATCTTTTTTAAAATATATCGGTTATTCCAAGTTTGAAAGAAATGGTCTCTGTTTAAAGCAAAAAACAAATAGAAATGACTTTATTTTCGATTTACTTGTCATGATGACAACATGTAATTTGTCATTTAACATACTGGATAAGAAATCATTTAAGAACTTTTGGAACAAATACAATCCGGCGTTGAAGTTTCCAACTACGGCAACAGCACGCAAGCATGTTTTATTTGTACGCAAAGAGGTTGAAAATAAAATCATATCTACATTAAAAAATCAGTTGCTCTGGTTGTGTGTTGACGAGACAACAGATTGTAAAAAAAAAATCTATTATACATGTTGTAGTTCGTCTACTGGATCAACATAAATCGACATTTCCACTGTTACTAGCTAGCAAAAGATTATAAGGGTGTACTAGTGCAGCAATTACGACTGTGATACTTACTATGTTAAAAAACTTTCAAGTCTCAATACGTCAAGATGTTTATGAGCGATGGTGCAGCGACAATGCGTGCGGTAGGCCGTTCTCTTCTTGAACACGGTTACTACTGTTTACATGTAACTTGTAAAGTGCATGCTTTACATCTTGTGGCACAAACTATTAGACAATGTTATCCCGTGGTAGATGCATTAATATCAAGTTCAAAAAAAGTGTTTGTCAAATCTCTAAAACGTCTTCGAACATTTCACGCACAGTGTCCCGGTATTCGTGAACCACCACAGCCGATTCTTACACGTTGGGGAACCTGGTTGCAGGCAGCTTTTTATTATGCTGAACATTTCAAAATAGTATAACCTATTATTCTACAATTCAATCCTGCCGAAGCTGCAGCTATTAAGGAGAGCCAGTCAAAATTTCAAGATGCTTCTGTTGAAACAGATTTACAAAGTATTCATAGCTACTATAAATGCTTACATGACGCACTGGAACGATTACAAAATAGAGCGTTGTGTGAAGTCACTGTAAATAGTCGACGAAGTACATATTATGCTACGCACTATGGATGACGCAAAAAATATTCGCGTTTTAAAAAAGTTGGAGAGTGTGTTAGAGAAAGATTCTAATTTTATCACATTACAACAAATTTGTAATGGTACTTCGACTAATCCATTAATTGAGTTCAATCATACATGTATTACATCGGTAGATGTCGAACGATTTTTCTCCAAATATAAACACATTTTTTCACCACTGCGAACACGATTCCACGAGACAACTATTGAAATATATCTAATGCTATCAATTTTTTACGATTCTTATCCACTGGGTTATAATACTGATGATGGTGCGTCTACTTCTCATGTTCAGTAATTATAATGCAATCCGCCAGCCTACTTGATTACCCTGCTTAAGACGGTGAGTGTTTCACAGCCTTACACATATTATAATTCTTGATCAGTTCTTTTTATTATTATTCGTTTTATTACTTCTTTTTCGGTATTATAAATATTGAAGAAACCGCACGCCTATGGCGCAACGAACGATTATCTTACTCTAGTAATAAGTAATTAAATAATATTGCCAACATTATAAACTGTTTTTTTTTTTTTAATTTTACCACAAAATCATATTTTTAAGTGGTTCTAATTCGATTGCCAGCGACTGTAAGTCAAAATTTAATCTAGAATTAAGTTAAAACGACAGGTAGAATGTGACAGTCTTTCTTCCTAATTTACTGCAATTGTCACATTCCACCTGTCATTTTAACTTAATTAAAGATTAAATTGTAATTCGTGTCAGAGCAATTGGCCATAAATTTACTATTACCAACGTTGAACATACAACTGCTCGCCGTGTATATATTCCTGTTGATTAACGTATTTACTTGACATATTTGACAGCTATAATCCCTAAACAGTCAACGTATTTATCAACGCGATCAATCAGCGCATTGAAGACACTTTATAGCATTTGCGCAATTATCATCGCAAAGTGTCAATCATATACAATGTATCATTTATAAATAAATACTTACGCTGTGGAAGTTTGTAGAATACAAAATTACTCGATAATTGCTTGATCAAATACGCATTGCCGATTATCATCGATAGACACTACAGTAGGTGTCCAACTTTCAATCGGTTTGCAACGAAAACCTTAATCCCATTCCTTCACGTGTGTACCGTAGAATTGACCCTATTTTTTCGCCGTTATCATCATCTTTTTAACGCGCAGATATCCAGATTAATAAAACAATACGTGAAGTTCGATTGCAGCTTCATTGTCGTATAGAATTTATCAGTTTTATGTGCGGTTTTTGTGTACATGTGACTTCCACGGTGAAAATGATAACGTTTATAAGCGAATTATTCTATATTCGTGCCAGTTACGTTCGACGAAAAACGGAAAACGTGATAGAGAAGTTTTTGCAGTTCCAGTGAAAATATCTCGTCGCGGAATTATTGGCTTACTCGGTGAAAAGAAACGGAAACATTTCCTTTGAGTTTTCGATAAAAAAAACCTGTCAAATTCAAAGGAAAACTGCGGCAATAATCTGGTGTACTTTTCTATTATACAAAAAAGAAAAAAAAATAGGGAGCAAGCAGTGTTTATTCTTATTTCTAAGATAACGAATGTGATGTATTTATTGATCTTGTATTTTTATGGATCCTTCTGAAGATGGAGGGAAGAAGTCCGTTACCACCTTTGATTTTAATAGGTAGGTGTTTAAAAAAACAGTTGGTAATACTGGCAATGTTATTATTTAATTACATATAACATATAGTATAATTTTGCTTGTTCCTCCTCTGTGTTTTATTATTTCCTCAATCCTTTTTGGCATACTGCCAATGCAGCTTTTTTAATTTTGTCGCTATTATGCCATACATTTTCAATATGTTGTTGTAATTCCTCCTTTGTGGTTGAATTTCGTGTATTTACGATGTTTTTCAAGACATTCCATACATTTTCAATTGGGTTTATGTCTGGTGAATTGCCTGGCCAAGGTAGTGCACGGAGATTTATAGATTCTATATTAAATTGTTTTTGTTCCATTGTTCCGTTAACGAAATATAGTGGTCCCGATCCTTCTGTCGTAATACACGACTAAATCATTAAAGATGGGGGGGGGGGTTTGCCCCAAAATCGTAATGTTGTTAAGTGGTCCTAGTTCGATGGCCAGGGACTGTATACATTATTTATGAAGTAATTTTTGAAACTATCTTTTTTGTTGAATTTGCCGTAGAAGATGCTTTACAGTGAGGTATTGATTATGAGGTGTTGAATAAATAAAAAATATTCACTATCTAGAATATAAGAATTAAATTTTCTCTTTAAACTGTGCAATTGTTTAACATTCAAATCGCTCAGTCCTTTTCTACTTAAAAAGCAAATGTCTAAAGCTGAATAAAATTCACCAGATTTACTAGATTTTCACATTTGGCCTTGCAACCTTTACCTTCATCTCCTTTAATTATTCTCAGCTGATAATCTCACACTTCTGATTTGTTAAAAAATCGTAGTGTTATTTATTTTTAACAATTGCATGTTACTTTTTACATATTACATAATATATCATTAGTTTAACATGATATGCATCTAATGAGACGTTCGTTTCATTAAAAACACATTAAGAAATAAACAAATAGAAAAGCCAGTTATTGCAAGTGCTTTTAATATGTAGGAAACAAGCTAAATATGATTTGGCGATAATAACAGTCCCGGTGTAGGATGATCCAATATGTTCTTACATAAGGGATGAAAATGGCATAAAGTTCTTGCCTTGCATTTTGATGGATTGCAATAGTTATTACTGCATCTTCTGGAGAATGTCTAGCAAAAATAAATTTGAATGAATTTAAATCTTAAATTTAGAAAATAAGAAAGAAAATAATGCACCCAGAAAGATAAGTCAGGCTGATAAATCAGGTTCATTATCCCGCAATCAATGATGACAAGCATTTTGTTATTAATCTAATCTATAGAGCGAGGTAATCGTCTTTGCGATACATAGGCGTTACACCGGAGTAGTGTGCGGTATGCAAAAATCCATTCTCGCTTTGTCCGCCTGTTTATTTTTCGTTCAGTTTAGGAAACGAGAGCGTGCGTTGTGTTTTGTGTGATATTAGTTATAAATATATAATTATTAATTTAAATTGTGTAATGTGAACAAGGTTAAAAAACGACCATTTGCTGGCACAGTAAATAAGTTTATCTGTGACTTTCCGGATTTGTTCTACGAAGGTGCTAAAATAGTTTGTAAAGTGTGCGAGAAACATATGATGTGCTGGGACAAGGCGGATTGTAACAAGCAGAAATAGAAAAAAGAGCGTACCAACGAGAACTGCCTTTATTTTCGATTTACTTGTCATGATGATAACCTGTAATTTGTCATTTCGCTTATTCGAAAAAGAACCGTTTCAGAACTTTTGGTATAAGTATAACCTCGAATTGAAGTTGTCAATTACGAAAACGGCACGTAAGCATGTTTTGTTCGTACCCGAAGACGTGGAAAAGAAAATCAAATCTACATTAAAAAATCAGTTGCTTTGGTAATGTGTTGACGTGAAAAGAGATTGTAAAAGAAATTCTATTCTAAATTTTATAGTACGAGTACTGGATCCTCTTAAGCCGACATTTCCACTGTTACTAGCTAAGAAAAGACTGGAAAAGCGCACGCCTATGCAGCGCAGAGACATTATCTCGCTTTAGTTATTAACCAAATCTATCTAAAATAATTATCAAAGTTTTGTATTCGCTTTCTTGGTACGTCTCAGGATTGGCTCTGTGTATATCGCGGAACGATCAAGTTCTGTTTTATCAACTGAGGCTGTTATGTTACTATTTGTTCAGATTCTTTGTATTTTTTTGTGAAATTTAACGACAACACGTTACTTTTAGGATTACACGATTATATTGACAAGATCGTAATCTTTTTGTATATGAATGTAGTGACATCGCTTTCACTAAAAATAGTAATACCAATAGTAAATTGTGACAGTAAAATTGTGTTTATTATTGTATTGCCCACACCATTCCAAGAAAGAAAAAAAAAACAGTATCATTTGTCATATTTATATTTGTCTGATTTTACATGTTTTTTCTTATCTTGTTTTTATTACTGATTGATAACAATGAGAAATTACCAAATCAATCCTGTAAAAGCTCCAATATAAAAAGTAAATAGATATGTGATATATCGACGTCCGTAGAAGTTTCTGAATTTGATCATCAAGATCTAATTTTACTTCCGCTTTTAAGACGGGTGGTTTTCTCTTTTCCGCTCAGGAAGCGCTTCAGACTTTAGATTTTAGAATCACGTCAAACTTGAAGATACCCTTCAACTCTACGATAATATAATCCCTGCTCAACATTAATTTTAACTTTCCTCTTTGCTTCCCTAACAAAAAAGGAGGATTTTCTATTAATCCTATTTTAATATCTAGGTTAGTTATTTACTTTTGCGGATGTAAACCATGCGAACGGAATGAAATACAGCGTTTGGTTACTTTCAACGACGAACTTGACAGCTTATGGATGGAGAAATCGCTTCTTTTCTTCTTCTAAATATAGGTACACCTAATGAGTTTCCGGTGTTATGCATTGGGTGCTATTTTTGTTACTTATTATAAGCGGAAAGGAGTTGGAGTTTGTTAATATCGATGAAAGGGGCCTCCTTGTTTAAAATCGCCACCTCTATGGATATATAAACGGAATCGTGTTACCTAGGTAGGTTTTAATTGGCGTTAAAAATGCAATAAATCGCAAAACAATTTTCCTATTATGTCATATTGATCACATCACAACATGATTAACATAACTTTTAAATTTTCTCATATATTTGAATATAAATATTACCACAATATTACAAGGCATTGCTGCAAAATTCTGCTTAAAAATTACAAAAAAGGGCAAATATTTTACACAAAGTTTATTAAAAGTTTATTTTGAAAGTCTAATATTACTTAAAACCTAATCAAATTGCATAAAACCTATTATCACAGCAGTTCTCAAACTTTTTTGGTCATGGAAGCCTTTGAAAAACTTTTTTTCGGAGAAAAGTTGTAGTTTTGAATACATACGTAAAAGAGAGTATATTTATGTTGGAACAAAATATATTAGACAAAAGTGTAACAAAAAAAAAAACATTTATTTTGAATAGCAGAAGAGTGGCGTACTGGTCAATAGAAGAAATCTTGTCAATATGAGAATTTAATAGTTTTTTTGTACTGATTTCAAAAGTACAACTAGAGTTTTTCTATTATGAAAAAATGTTAAGTGGTATTGTGTATTTTATAGTAAAATAGTCGATTACCTAAGCATTTAATTTAGGAAGCTGCCCCGATACACACAGCGCCATCTCTCCATAACACGCCATACCCACGACAACGACTACCGTTGTTTTTCCGCAATTCAATCCGAAATAACAACCGTAAACTGCGGAATACCATGCGCCGAAATGGTTTCGGTGGTTTCCGATGTATATTACGTCCTCTTCGTCGTAATTAACGAGGATTAAAGATAATTTCTCTCCTCTCGTTATCGGAAATTTATAGCCAATAAAGTACGGCGTCGTAAAGAGCTCTTCTCATCCGTTTTTATGACGTTTTTGAGGCCGTCGTCGAAGGTTTCTGCCGTTGCGGCCGGACGCGTGACGAATTTAGAGGATTCTAGTCGATCTAACGAAGTGAGAATCAATTTGTCGTTTGCTTTAATAGCTGTTAATTGCCGGGATCGTAAAGCTAGGAATGAGGAAGTGAGTTTTTCAGTAGGAAATGCTGGATGGAACCCATCATCCTGGCTTCTAGAATTCTTGTAGATTATCGTGTGAAAGCTTGGAAATTGCTGTAAAGAATTGCAGATGCAAAACACTGGAGAACTGCTGATTAAGACAAGTTATGAAGTTAATTTTTGTTATCGATTACATCACATACGTGTTTTAAAATTCATCTATGAGCGTTTCAAAGTAGGAAAATGAATCACCAGAAATTTATCGGTGGAGGAGGAAGTCCGGGCATCAACTCCGCTGAGTGGGGGGTACTCGGTGACTTGTGTTGCCAGTGCAGCATAAGTTGCATGGTTAGACGATTTAACGAAACAGAATCTCACATTCTAAGGCGAAAACGAGGGATGGCCGTTTTCTGAGACAATCCGCTCTTAGAAACCAGAGAACCACTAGTAATGTGTTAAAAAATGAGTTATCAGCGGTTCGTAGTGTTGTAATATCGTCTCGAACGATCAGAAGGCGTTTAAATGAAGCCCAATTAAGGAGTAGGAGGCAAAAAACCATTACTTACCACAGAGCACAAATGTCAAAGATTGCGTTTTGCCAGAAATCATCAACATTGGTCTGTCAATTATTGGAAAAGGGTTTTATTCTCTGACGAAACAAGGGTTAGCTTAAAACCTCCTGATGGACGTGAGCGTGTCTGGCAAAGGGAAGGAGAGAGATTTGCAAGCTGCAACATCTCTCCAAGGGTCCCGCTTGGTGGCGGCTCTGTCGTGTTTTGGGGTGGCATCTGCTTCGGTGCTCATACAGAGTTGGTTCCTATACGTGTGAGGTCTATGAATGCGGATTCTTACCTGGAAAACATTGTACTTGAACACGTAATGTCATTTGCTCCTTTTGCGGGTCCTAATCCTTTATTCATGCAAGACAATGAGCGTCCCAACGTGGCTGGACAGCTTATTGACCACCTGTATGTTGTTGGCATTCCGTTAATGAAATGGCCACCTAACAGTCATGCCCTCAACCCCATTGAGTATCTATGGGACCATCTTAAAAAGAAGGTCCGAGGTCGTAAACTCCCACCTGCCAACCACAATCAACTGGTAGATGCAGTAATTGAAGAATAGGGAATACTCCCAAGGATACCATTGAAAATTTAATCGCTAGCATGCTAAGGCGCATGAATGATCTATAAGGTACTAACGTCACAATGGATCCATTAATTCTATTGCTTTCGACTTTTTACGTGTTTCAACAAAAGAGGTGTTTAATGATTTAAAATCAGGTCATATTTCGCTGATTTCTATCTCAAATGATTCTATAATCCCAATTTGCAAGTTTTGATTATAATTTAGTTTAATTTTATTTTCATTAGTGTAATTATTTAAGTTTAGTTAAGGTGGTGCATTAATTTTGTCCAGGAGCTTATTTATAACGAATAACACGTAACACCAAACACAACGCACGCTCTCGTTTTCTAAACTGAACGAAAAATAAACAAGCGGACGCTGACAAAGCGAGAATCGATGTTTGCACACAGTCCGCCACTCCGATGAAACGCCTATGTATCGCAGAGACGATTACCTCACTTTTTTCATCAAGTATTCGTGTAACAGTTTTCAATTAAAGTCGTTAAATAAATCTCAAAGTTGAAAGCTTATATACATATATTATTTATTTGATAGAATAACAATCTAAAACAACAGGACACATTTTTCAAATTAGGCAACTATCGACAATACACGCAACTACCTGAGAAAATAGGTGATTTTAACCCTATTGGAAATGGTTACATCTTCTCCTAAGAACAACCACCTTCTTCTTTAATCGTTTTACACCCATACAATTTCACATCTTGTCGCACTAACTAACTGGTTGCAATTAAGCACGACGCGATATAATAAAGAAACACAAAGAAACCGCAAAATCTCGATTCGTAAGGCTTAATAACGACAGCAGCCTCTTACACCTTTTTTTCCGTTGTGTTTTTTCTTATTACTTACAATTGTCGACCGCAAGAAATCAACGGACATTGCATTCCATATTTTATTGCAGTTTAACTACTGAGAAAACCTATTAAGATAAACGTGTATCATTCGCGTACAAGCAAAGGTGCATTCGACTATAACAAGGCGTATGAGATTGCATATTATGGTTTGATTTTTGATTTTCGTATTGGTTGTTTCCAATGATGTGAAAATTTGAATCAGCCAGTAAGGAGGATGCATCTGTTATGCATCTTAATTCTTATTGGTTAATTTGAATTGGAATTGGGCAATTGAAAACGTGTTACAATGTCATTGTATTTAGGTAATTATTTATTAAATTCATAATTCCATAACATACAAATTAACAATCAAAATCTAATCGTCAATTAACTTAACCTATAATAGAAAACACAACATTAAATTAACCAATAACGTTTATTTCCATCAATCTGATCAAATTACCAAGGATATACACGAAATAATTTAATTGTACCAAGCTATTAGAATAAAGAAAACACCGGATCAACTGAATTAACCCAATTGACATCAATTAATTGCGTTGAACTCGGGCAATAATTAAGAGTTTAACACTTTACTACTCTTGTCCTTTACATTATTACATCTTCCAAGAGGATATCTCGTTATGTTATTGTTACGGTACCGACACTGAATTTGAGACGAATTAAAACGTTCTCAACGCGTTGATTACGCAATTAATTACATGAAAAAAAAACGCTGCGGTTACGTTTATTAATGCGATTACGCGTAACGGTTTTAATTGTTAAGGAAAATTACGATCTATTGTGAGATTAGCTTTCTATGGGTCGAAAAGTAACCGATCTGATGTTATTGCGTTGAATTTACGTCATTATTTCAATAATAGTAGATTAAATTAAAAAATTAATTTTTGGAAACTAATTATGAGTGATGGTTTATATCTTTGCTAATTTTTTGGTGATATATAATGGATGAATTTTATGTAATATTATAAAAATCTTGTTTTAATTACGTAAATTATTTATAATCATTAAAATTTCCTTACAAAATTCGATTTAATTCTGAAAGGTTTATATCTTAGCTACGATATAGAATATCTACATCGATCTTGCCCTCGCTTCAACAACCTTACAAGAGATGGCGCGCAATTTCCTTATTTACATTACGTAATCTAAATTATATTCATTTAAGCATTTTTTTATAATAATTTTTAAGTTTAATATAAGCAAATGATAGAAAATAAATAAGTAAATTAACGAATTGGATTATTAAATTTAGATATCCTCGTAGTGAACGTAATATGAATTGTTTATATTTGATACTATATTCGTTTTATCATACAATTACATCAATTTACGCTATAATCTAAAAACTAGGCGTGTTATTCAATAAAATCGAGCTCTTATTGACTGGGTAATCATATCAGTTTTATAATGAAACGGGTTTTTTCTTTATCAATTCACCTTTGTTCACATTTCAGTTTGGTTCGTGTTTGTAGAATAGCTTATGTTGTAGTACGTTATCTACCGATTATTTTTATTAATTTTAAGCATTTTTATTCGCTTTTTTATTGTTTAAATGTAAGCGAATGTAATCCATTCGAACGAAAGGATGCGATAGCTTGTTTTTAGTTCGCAGATCGTAACTTTCGGATCTGAAATTTTTAGGTTGAGGTTATGTTTGTTCGCCCAAAAGTAGAACACACAAATACACAACCCGTAAGCTGCGTGTGCTTCTCGGTTTAGTTTAGCTTCGAATTTAACGACACGCTATTTATCGGCGCTTATTATAATCCGTAATAATTACTTTTTTCCCTCTTACTTCGCCGTTAAAAGTGAACAATTCGGCTTTTTTCTTCGTATAGTGCGGTGAGAAAAAGACGTATTCGTTTAGCTCGTGAATAGTGCATAGATCCTCAACGATTTTTCAATGTGTTTTTCTTCGAATTCCACGACGTCTGGTGGACTACCTTTGGGGCGCCGGTTAATCGTTTCTAAAACGATGATATGGGTACCATCGTATCAAATTTTCTGGATGTTCGCGGTAGGTCTAAAAGAATTTGATCAAATTGTAGGCCATTCGCTTTTGCGAGAGGATTTTAAAGCTTTGTGTGTAACCTGTTGAATATTCTTGAAATTGGCGTCTTAACAATTGAGATGTTTTGATTTTGAGTTAGTTTTTCACGGGTTGATACAGGTTGAGATATAATCTTGAAGATAAACCCTTTGTGAAAAATTTTAAGCCGATTTAGAGGCTAAAATTGCTTTCTTTAAGAATTCCATTTCTGGTTTCCTTAGGAAATGTTATTAACTTTGTTATTTTAAATGAATAGCTGTATATTTCAATGGATTTCGATAAGATTTACAAACGAAGTGTAGTACATTATCATAACAGTTAATTGCTAAGAAATATTTGTCACTTACAGCAGATGCTCAAAGTTTCACCTAATTACTTCTATGCATTTTTTGAAAGAAGAAGAATTACTTGTTACACATTTTGTAAAACTACTGAAATAATTTGTAGAACCTTTTTAATCCATCGATGGTGTGGAGTCTATCGAAATAAACATTAGATTTTAAATAACCCAACCAGAAGAAATCTAAAGGGCATATACCAGATGACTTGGGCCACTCAATATATCCTCTCCTTCCAAACCATTTATTGGAAAACATTGTATGAGTTGTGTCTAGAAACTGTTTAACAGCGATTGCATAGTGGGATGGTGCCCCGTTTTCTTGTAATCCTGTGGATTAGAAAACCACAGCTACATCAGGAACAAGTTCAGATTGAAAAAACTCCCAATTCTCCATTTAGGGTTCCAAAATTCGATCGGCAATTCCTGCCCACAATTGCCTGAGGATGTTCAGTGTAGACCTTTTAACGCTTAATGCGACATGTTAGAGATATTCTTTAAAAATACTGGTAAAGCGCTATAAGTTTCTATACAAGACAACAGTACGGAGTCGTCTTATGTAATTCAATAATTTTCCTGTTTTTTAATCACTACTAGGCCAGCTTTGTATTGCAATATTTTAAAATGATTTATCGAAATTACCTGATTAAATTTTACGGTCTATAGGTCTGGGAGTATCCTTAGACACTCTATCGGCAATTTAAATTAAAAATGAAGACCAAATATTTACGTTTTACAAGAAGTAAATTTGAAAGGAGAATACTAATCTCAAATTGTGACGTTTCATTGTAAACTCTATATTTATATGTTACATACACGAGCCCCGCGTATTTTGAAATTACCAAATTTAACTCTCACTTCGTAATTAACGTTGAATTTAATCACTAGAACCTTGGATCCACAAGACACTTAGTCGAACACGTGATAAAACAAGCAGTTCGAACTAAACTGAGAAAATTGTAAGCGTCTCTTGAATCCTTTGTTCGCGATTACGACTAATTACAATTTAATATTAAATTTCAATCTAATTTTCTTATTCCAAAAATAGCATAATGCATGCCATGCAAGGACGCAACTGAAAGACTGACGATCCTCTATGATATTTGACATTATTGATAACCGCAGAACATTGACTTTTCCTAATGTTTCATTAAATGTGATCCTTTATAATATGAAAAAAATTGGAGTTACTTAGCCGTTCCTCCAGGATCATCATTGACTGGAGACAACTTAATCTCTTAATACCCCCGCGACAGATAGAGGAGGCTATAAAAGGAGTTACAGACACTGACAAAGAGGTCAGAGAGATTTCGGCGCTGAACGTATTATACGTGGCGCTAATGACAATATTCGATGATGTAATTTCTAACGTTACAATATATTTCGTAAACCAGTGGCGTTGAACATTACATAAACAATAACACGATCGTTTGTGTGGTTAACATCCCATTATTCCACTGCTTCCGTTTGACTTCAATTTATATTCAGCATTATGGTTACTTTATTTGAAAATTCTTCCATGTTTTTGTGAAATCTATTTCTTTCTCAAAACATAAATCCAAAACGGTTTCTACCAAACAGTTTCTTATTTGTCGCGGCGCTAATATAACCACAAGTCAAAGTAAAAAACGGCTAAATACATTATCTGTTAGCCAGCAATTCTACAAAACAGTTGAGCCTCTTTATTCCGCGCACGGTTGCGGCTGTCGCAAGTTTCATCGGCCAAATCTGTATATCGAAGGAACAATTGAAATATGATGTTGATGCACGCAGAGAAATGGCTTCTTATATCAAGAAAATAGATTTTCTTGAAAATATTTTTATTTTAAGACTATAAAAATGTATAATATACGAAATTAATTTTCTTGAAATCCCATTTGGATTGAATAAATATTTTCTTGAGGTTACAAAATCAAGAAAATCCAAATCATTTAGTTTTAAGTTAAAAAAAATTTCATATTAGAGGTGGGAATGAACAAATGGTCCAGATCTCACAAAGTTTTATTGAGAAATTAGGCGTCCAGTTTCGTGTTCAAAAAACACATCATCAGGCCAACTACAAGGATATCTAGGATCTAGGACGGCATGACTATATCTACTGGCACTAGGTGGTGCCAGGAAATATTTCAGTTGCTGTTTTTGAAGATTAGTGGCATAAACTGAGAGATGTAACAGCAATGTGAGCAGAAGCAAAAAGCGTTAGTGCTTTTCTCTTCTCACATTGTTTTTTTCCGGTAGCGATTCCATCAGTAACATGAGCTATTTATTAGCATTATCTTGGTTATTGCTTCTAGACACTTTTTTCATGTGTACTTCTACATCAAGTTCACTTTTGTTTTGAATATTATTCTGTAGATAACCTCTCTTTTAGCCTCCTTAAAATCATAAGCAATGTGAATAATCTACTGCATTATGTAGGGATATGTTGTACTGTTTTAAATAAGGTTAGTGCAATTAATAATATGGATATAAATAATATGTATTTCGAGAATTCTAAGTAAATAAATGCTTTATTTTAAGAAAATGAAACTATTGATTTATAAGAACAAAACCTAAACGCTTTCTGGAAGTAAGAAAACTATTTACTATCCTTAAGAAAATATTGTTTTGTGTTATAATGGCCATTTACTCATACTAAGAATCGCTTTATTCAAATGTCTTAAGCGGAGAAAAAACACTAAGAAAACATTTCTTTTGATTTAAAACAGTTATTGTATTGCGGATAATTGAAATAGTAATTGTCTTGAATAAAGGCAGACAGCTTTGATACCGGTAAACGTTTCTCTGCGTCTAATAAAAACGTTTATTGGTGTTTTCTGGAAACATCATTCTATTGTCTATTGAAATTCATTTAAATATACGGGCTATTGCATTTAAAATAACAACATTCAGGGCGTTCAAACATCAAAAAATAACATTCCCAACTCCCAACATATTTCTACAAATATTCCGATTCATATTTCGTGAATTCTATTAACCTTATCTCTCAACGTGTATTCCGAAATCTCGATTTGACCTGTACGATCTGATTACGCGTACCTCCTACCAAAACTTTTGGTAGCGTGTAATATTTACCGGGAATTGTAACTCGCTAACAACGAGAAAATCAGCCGATAAACGCTAGACGTCGACTTTACTACTTGCTTTTTATCTAATTTTTTCTTTTGAGATGATGCAATCTCATAACAATTAAAATAATTATAATTATATAAACGTTATCGAAGGATCGAGTGAACGAGAGCTTAAAGGTTGGCTCCGCTGCTTGTCAATCATTGCAATTAACGCTTATTGGTTTTTGCGCTTTTTTTTATTATCTATTCTGTCTTGTAATAGATTATTTCACTGTAAATATTGAAGTAATCGAACTTCCAGGAATTCTACGAAATATCTTTGCCTTTTATCTTGTAGAAATAGTGATTTTAAATTGACAAGCCTTGAATATTGTGTTATTGCGTTGGTTATTTTGTCGATTATCTGCTTTCATAGTTAATATACGTTTCAAATTTTCCATTTCTAAGTAAAATATTGACAAATTACACTAACTTAATTGTTTCTAAGGTAACAACAAATAGGACATTGCAAGCCTTGGTCACCTTGACTTAGATCATCCTATTGTGCGTATAAATTACGCGGTTTTCTGCACATTTCATTATCATTATAAATACATGTGTCGGGTCTAAAATGTAGTTAATTAAAAACATTATCCACTCCTAACTTACCGACTGAGTTGTCCTTTGAGCAAATTTGTACCTTATTATTAATAAGTAAGGTGAGATAATCGTTTCGTCTCAGCATGGCCATAACAACTGAAGCAGCCAACGGAACTCAGCACGCGCCTGTCTGATACGATGCGTAAACATTTGCCGGGTGGCAAAGCAGTTCAAATTCGTACACATTCATCATCACTAGCGCGGCGTGTTCGTGTGAACTAAATCAGCCGAGCGGAATACTGTTTATTCAAGAAAATTTTTAATTGAAAATGTCCAGCGTGAGCAAGGCTAAACAACGACCCTTTGCTGATAAAGTAACAAACTTTATCTGTGAGTTTCCAGATTTGTTGTACGACGGTGCTAAAATAGTTTGTAAAGTGTGCGAGAAAACTTTAATGTGCTGGCAAAAGAACGACTGTAGGAAGCATGTAAATAGTGCAAAGCACAGAAATAGAAAAACCGGGGCGTCAAATAGAAATGACTTTATTTTCGATTTACTTGTCATGATCGGTTGCGACTGTTTACATGTAACTTGTAAAGTGCATGCTTTACGTCTTGTGGCACAAACAATTAGACAATGTTATCCCGAGGTAGATGCATTAATATCAAGTACAAAAAAGTTTCTCAAATCACCAAAACGTCTTCGAACATTTCACGCACAGTGTGCCGGTATTCGTGAACCACCACAGCCGATTCTTACACGTTGGGGAACCTGGCTGCAGGCAGCTTTTTATTATGCTGAACATTTCAAAAAAGTAAAAGCTGTTATTCTACAATTCAATCCTGCCGAAGCTGCAGATACTAAGGAGAGCCAGTCAAAATTTCAAGATACTTCTGTTGAAACAGATTTACAAAGTATTCATAGCTACTATAAATGCTTAGATGACGCACTGGAACAATTACAAAATAGAGCGTTGTCGTTAGTGAAGTCACTGCAAATAGTGGACGAAGTACATACTCCGCTACGCACTATAGATGATGTAAAAAATATTCGCGTTTTAAAAAAATTGAAGAGTGTGTTAGAGAAAGATTCCAATTTTATCACACTACAACAAATTTGTAATGGTACTTTGACTAATCCATTAATTGAGTTTTCAAAGATTATTTTAAACATACATGTATTACATCGGTAGATGTCGAACGATCTTTCTCCAAATATAAACACATTTTTTCACCACTGCGAACACGGTTCCACGAGACAACTATTGAATAATATCTAATGCTATCAATTTTTTACGATTCTTATACAATGGGTTATAATACTGATGATGGTGCTTCTACTTCTCATGTAATTCCAATGTAATCCGCCAGCCTAGTTGATTACGCTGCTTAAGAAGGCGAGTGTTACACAGCCTTACAGATATTATAATTATAGATTAGTTCTTTTATTATTATTCGCTTTATTACTTCTTTTTCGGTATTATAAATGTGAAGAAACCGCACGCCTATGGCGCGATGAACGATTATCTTACTCTATTAATAAGGTTATAAGGTATTAATAGAGCCAGGTAAGTATAATAAAAAAAGGTGGACATATTATCCTAAAAATAGCAAGAAATTATTTCATATACGGTATTTGGTATATTACGTCAAGAATTACCCATTTTATCATCTGCGTAATTACGGGATGTACGTCAAAAAACAACCGGCAATTTTATTTATATTCCATAAAATTCTAATTCTATCACTTACTCCTTAGCAAAACGTTTTCCAATACCCCACACGTAAGAATAACTTAATATAGTCTAGCCGTTAGAACTTATTCATTCAATTTTCCCAAATAATTCAATAAATTATTACGATCTTAATGAATAGAGGCTAGTTTTTGACGTAATAGCACAAATTCCAGTTTGTGTCCACTTCGCTAATTCAAGTTGTAGATTTAACATTATCATCCTTTAATCATAACACCGCATGTTAGATTATTAGTAGGTACGTCAGCTGTTTACAATATAAAGTACTCCATAAATATTTGCACGAACATGAATACCCTACGTTGAGTTGTTTTTCGATAAAATTCACGTTTGCCAGATCCACAGAAAACGCCTTGTTTTTCATTCATATCGCAATCGCATAGCGAGCGTTATCTCTGCGGTCAAAAGTGATTTTCTAATCGTCGTACTTGCGAGTGTACGTGAGTTTGTTCGTGTACGACATCTATCGGTGATATTATCGAGCGTTTTCGAAGGTTGGAAGCCGCGCTGTCAATGTCTCAATTTTGTTTTGTTTGTGATCTTGAAGAAAAGGACGAAGATAATGTTGGCGAGGATGATGGTAATATAAACGATCAAAAATTTTGCTTTATTGACCAATTTCGTAACACTTTCTTCTGACTTGTGTTAATTTTGATTGTAAAAAGTGAGGTTATGATCGTCGAGGCAGCATAACTATCGATGCACGTCATTGATCCTAAATGCGCTCCTGTCATTCGAACGATACCCTCAACCTTGCATTTTTCCGGCACTACCCTCGTGATTAGCATAACATTTTTCCTCGTTGTGTTTTGCTTTCCATTCTTGGAATTTTGGCTTATTTTTTTTTCCTTTCGACCATTCGCATGCCTCACAGTAACTTGACAGCACAGCAACGTCCAAGATTTTTTTGCTGTATTTGCCAATTAGTGATACGATGCCTACAAGAGAAGTGAAGCCTCTTTTTGCCCAAGAACCATCACCAGAAACAGTCAAATCATCGCCGTTTCCGTTTTCGGCATTCAAACGTTTTTCTTCATTTATAGCTTTGCGCGTCACTAAATCGAAGACAGTTCTCACTGCGATGCCGATGGATTCAACAATATTATAATAAACGGTATTATTTATCCCTTGGCCTAGTTCCATAAGTCCACAAAAAAGTTTATGCCGTGAATTCCGACACCAATCCAGTTTCGATCATCGGACACGAGTCGATAAACTTTTCTCCACAGCTACAACTGAGACAGACTTTGAAAGCAAGGCATCGCTGTCCATACTTGGAAAATGAAACATTGCCGTCACACGTTTTACATTTCAAATACTGTTCTAACATTGTAAGCACCAAAAGAAAATGTTTACGTGCACATCAAAACCAGTATCGTTCGATTTTTTTTGGTTTTGCTGCCGACGCGCTAGTGTGATCCGTGCCTACTTCATGGGCGTGTTGATTCCCGTGATAGGTTCGCTTCTTAGGTTTCGAGCCTGGACGTCTCCAGGAAGAACTCTGCCTGTGAGTCTTTTTATCCATCGTGAATATAATAAAATGTGGAGTCGAACAAAAATCAAGTGTGCACAGCTGTTGCTCCTTCAAGTTTTAAAACAAAACCGCTGTCGAAACAGCAGTAGCGGCTCAGTCAGCGGCCGGGGTGGATGAGCGCGCTCATGTACTAACTTAAAAGGTACGGAAAAATACAGTTAGAATGCTCCGATCGTTCTAGAATTTTTACAGAATATTTTTGAATATATATAATTTCGAAAAACGCAAAAGAAAAAAAAAACGATTTTTTGAAGTTGTTAAACTGGAATGGCCCCTTAATGATTACACACAGGCAATTTTAGAACATATTTGGGTTTTATTATGAAGACATTGATAAATATTTTTATTTTATTTATTATAGTTTATACACTGGTATCACAGTCACTCTCTCCTAGGTGTATCATTATCGGATTGACATCATTCTTATCAAATCCCACCATTTCACCTTTTTCAGTGTGACGAATTGTATTTTCCCATGTTGTTTTTGTGATGGTGCTCAGGCTTTTCCAACATTTTAATGCATTTGTCAACACCAATGTGCTTTTAACATGTCAGCTTCGAAGGAAATCTTATTACTTCACAGCCAGTTATGAATATGCTCGTTTTTCCAAATTACGGTAGGACATTGAACATTTAATTCACTATGATAATTTGCATTGTCCATAAATGGCTTCTTAAGATGTCTTAGGAGCTGATTCTTAAATCAATAGTCAATATTTTTGCACAAATCCATGTATCTACAATGCAATTTACGAATATTTTGAAAATATGCTTTTAATATATGAATATTGTGTATGAGGATCATTTTCCTAAAACGGAAATCTATTCCTTTTAAAATAGTTCCAAGCGACGAAAGGCTTTCATGATATACATCTCGATTTTCAAAATTTGCCACATGCTATTTCATGTAATGAGCTGCTCAATTCTAAAATTTCAAAATATGTATTTAGAAGTAACTTAAAATGGATACATCATATACTCACTATTTCCATACATTTCATAATTACCGTATTATTTTACATTTCAATTGCTGCAATTATGGAGATGTCCTTTCTGTTATAATCCAGCATGTATTTCTTTCTACCAAATTTGAAATTTGATAGTACCCAGTGCTATTATATTAAAAGTAAGAGATATCTTGGAAACGCTATGCTAAAAGGAACTTGTGTAATATGAACTTGGCGCTGTTTTACGGACAAAAATGACGACGTCCTGTATCGAGACGCCTCTCTTCTAAAATTAAATCCGGAGGCAGATCATCGCACTTTGGGCATGCCATTGCTCCAGACCGTTTCAACACTGAATGCAAGCAAGCTACAAGAATAAATGCCGCTAAAAATACAGCTGATATAATGCGAGTACGGTTGGACGCAATCTAGTTCCTTTTGGAATGCCAAGATGGCTGAGCAATTCGCTTTTTTTTTGTTAAAATCTTAATCCAAATCTTAAATATGTACACAGTAAAATTTTCGTGTGATGCATAGTTAAAATTTTTATTGTATAACATCAAGAGTAATGCTTTAGATCAGAGGTTCCCAACGGGGTCTACGAAATTTTAAAGGAGTCTATTGGAGGTCGAATATGCAAAGTCAATAACTTACTACGAAAAACAAGAAATGAGTTGAAGATTTTTGAACGAGGTGATTTAAAAATTATGTTAAGCAATTTTACGCCAAATATTAAAAAAATGTATCCATACACCAAGTCCAGCCATTACATTAATTAAAACTGAACTGAAATCCTATAACACGTTCAGTGGTTACTAAAACACTAAAACGTTTTAGTTTGACTGGGACGGTTAAAAATTTGCCAAAAACTGGAAAACCCCAGATCGCAACTAATGATGAAGGTTTTAGAGAAAACATTTCCATTGAATTGAAGAATCACCTCAATCTTTTCTGTTTATATTCAATGATGCTCATTTTGTCATTAATTTACAATATGTAAGATTAATTGTGTAGTAAATGTGAAGTGCTTTATCTTTCCATTTCTTACAGATAATGGCACTAAAAAAAAATTAGACGCATTATGCATCATTTACCTGCAAAGTTTCCTCAATATCATCGTTTCCGTTTTAAAGATATTTGCTTATCCCAATACTTTATTCCCAATAAATGTTTAAGCCTTATTTGGTGCAGTTTAAGGAAAAAAACCTCTTAAATAGTAGTATAGACATTACAAATTGTGAGATCCAGACTTTATAACTTTGTGGTTTAACGCGTCATTTAATAAACGAAATCAGTGACCAAATGCGGTTAATACACTACGAGAGAATTGACGCTGCCAGATGATAAGTACGAGACTGTTTAGCGAGAATTAATTCGTTGAGTTCGTTTGTTCAATTAGATTACGTCAAGCTTTAACGATGATAGCCGCAAGGAGATGGACATTACGCGTCAACGGTATCAATCTGAATTACCGTCGTGGGAGATTCAGTGACCAGAACGCGGCCTGGACAACAGAGATATGGATTGGTGCAATAATTGGGTGTATACAGGAATGAATTCGCCGAGGAAGACACGAATATAATGAAGAACTTGGAGACTTAAGCTTTCCGTATACTAATCCAGCAACAAATAATGTTTATCATCGATTTAATCTTGAAAGTGAATAGTATCTTTATTAAAGTAAAATAACAATTAAAGACAGGCTTGCTTTGCTAGCACAAATAAAACTTACGTAACTTGTATCATTTCAACTAATAGATCGTCACTTTATTTCAAATTTTACATAAAAGAGATTACGGTTACGTAATATGACATCAGATGCTTATAATTAACTTGGGCAAATATGCGGTAACAGCCAGAGGCGTGGCGAGGGCATAAAAGTTTACACGTAAAATAGAAGGTAAGAAATAAATTATAAAACGTGCTGAAACACTTACCGTTCTAAAAGTCTTCCGTGAAATCACAAACTCGGTAACATCTCTTAAATATTTGAATCATTAGATATGTTTCCACAGCTGCTTCAGTCAAATGAGAACGACGTGCGGAATAAATATTTTTTAATGCCGAAAACGACCGTTCGACATCTAGCGATATTATATTTACATATTTAAAATAATCTTTGAAACAACTTAATGGATCTTCACACGCACCTTCACAAATTTGTCTTAATATAAGAAAATCGGAGTCTTTCTCTAAAACACTTTCAAATTTTCGTATTACACACCAATTTGTTTCGCCTTCTGCAGCGCATAACTGTGCGTGTATATCATTCACAATTTGAACTGAATCCACTAGCGACATCGAAACATTTTGTAATTTTTCTATTCCCTCCGCTAGTCCGAAGTATTTGTTGTGAATAGTCTGTAAATCTCTTTAAACCTGACTATCTTGAAATATTTCCTGGCTTTTCTTGATTGCTGCAGCTTCTGTCGGATTGAATTTTAAAACTATCTTCTTTACTTGATAAAAATATTTATTGTAGTAAAACGCCGCCTGCAACCATATTCCCCAACGTGTAACAATCGGCTGTGGTGGTTCAGGTGAATCAGGACACAGTTTGTGAAATAGTCGGGTACGTTTCGGGGACTTTAGAAACACTGCCTTTGTACTAGCAATCAATGCATTTACTAATGGAAAACATGAAGGAATCGTTTGTGCCGCAAGATTTAGAATATGGATTTTATACGTTACATGTAAGAAGTTACCACTGTGTTCTTTAAGAGATCGGCCCAAAGAACGCATGTTTGCGGCACCATCACTCATAAACATTAAAAGTTGCTTAGTTGAAACTTCAAATTTGTTCAATGAGTTCAACACCACTTTTAAAATCTCAGCGGCAATTATGTATAACTCTTTTGGAAGCAAGTAAGAAGGAGGATGGCGGTCGATGTGGTTCCATTGTACGTACTATTACATTAACCACAGAATGTTTTTGACGATCTGTTGTTTCGTCCACGCACAACCACAGTTTTTTATCTTTCAATTCCGTTTTCATTCTTTTTTCTATATGTTCACGAGCAAATGGCACTACATTTCGTATCGATGTACAACTAGGTAATTTACAGTCCGCATATTTATTCCAGAAGGAGACAAATGCTTCTTAGTCTAGTAAACGAAACGATAGATTACATAAAATAAGAGTAACACATAAATCAAATGTAAATTTTTCTTGGTCTCGTATGCCACTTTTTGCAGAAGAATGCTGTTTGCTTTCGATGTGACGTTGACAATGGCTTCTGAACCAACACATTAAAGGAATTTTACAAATTAGACATTGAATTTTAGCGCCATCAAAAATTAAGTCCGGCATGTCCACTATAAAGCTTTTAACTGTGTCTGCCATTTGTCGTTTTCGCGACGTACCTAACTGCGACATTTTTAAAGCAAACATAAGCGTACAATTACGAAATAAGTTACGACAGTCTACATATACGCAGAGCTGCTCGCATACAGCATCGATTTAGTACTGACGCTGTGAACGCGTGAAATAAATAATCGCCGACTCCGCACCACATATCTACTACACTGACTGTTACCGCTGTTTGCCCAGACTAGTTGCGAAGACCGATTGTGCCGGGCATATAATAAACATTAAAGGTGGTTATTTTTACGAAAAAGAATATAATTTTATTTCTATTACTAGTAAGTACTGTAAAAACATTTAATGTTATTATAAGGCTTTTGAAAATAAAGTATTAATGCATTAATTTACAATGAATCATTTTGTATCTACAGATACCTATAAACACAATTTAACATTAACAGCAAATATACAATACAAAATAATTTAATGTTATCCAATAAGAAAAACAGCCGGTTATTTGTATACATCGTCTGGGTCATTACCTACAGCTCACAAATACAAATAGTCTAGCCATTTTCAATTACACACCAACAACCGTAGAATGATGAATGAAGTTTTTTCTCCTCAACGTTGATATAAATGTTAGTGGGTGCAGTCGTAATAGCTTCTTTTATAGCCGTCCTGATTGTAGATTCAATGTAGACCGGATTAAAACACCTACCTAACAATTTGAATTATCACTGAGCTGTATAAAAAATTTTAATTACTGACGTGAAAGAATTTTTTTCAACACCAATCAATTTCCAATAGCAACGGGTGACACTGTACGTAGGTACATTACTGCTGGTGCCTTTAAAAACGGTATAACAAAAAACCGAAAAACAATTATTAACGTTAATTGTACAATTTGTAATATTATTAAAAGTATAAGAAGGAGAAAATGTCGATGAGGAAAATTGTATGTTAATATGTCAATATTTCGATCATCATTGCTAATTTGCTTGTAATTGTTAGTATCTATGCTTTTTAATTAATAATGATTGTTCTGCGTTTCCAGTAACAACCTGATCTCTTCACATTGGCAAGTTCCACAAAATGCCATAAATAAATGTTTGCAAATCAATTCTGGTAGTAAGATAAAACATTTATGTTTACTTTCTTTAACGAATATATTTCTTCCAGAGCTTCTGAAATAATTTTAAAACAAAATTACGAAATTATACTTGATATAATAAATTATATAAGTGGTTTCTTCAAAATGCTTTGCTACGAGCAACTATATGTGTAACAATTTTATAAAATTGGGTTGAATGTTAATAATATTAAAATAAAACTACTATTTGTTAATATTTCAATATACATTTATTTTAATTAATGGGTACATTTTATATCTTGAATTCGTAAAAATAAAATATCTGCTGTTAGGTTAAATATTTACATCGGAAAGCCCAGCTGTCACTCTAAAACGTATAGGATACTCAGTATAGCCACCCGATAGATATGAAATTCCCTCTGGCGGATAAAAGCTATTTTTCGGAAGCCACAATTTCCCCGCAGGCCGACTGGTTTTGAAGTGGGGGTACTAAATAATTTATTTAACTCCAGCCAATGACGATCTTGGTGAATCGGAGATGGAACTACTCTTCTTTTCATTCTCATTTCGTAAATCTTCAAAATTAATGTAAAATTCTCCTACAACAAACAACAGAATAAATTCAGAGGTATTTCTAGCAGGGTCTCGTAAATTAAATATCTATCATAACGTTATTAAGTAGAACTTCAGGGAATTTTGTCATAATTATGTTGTGAGTTGTATTTTAGAGTATAGAGTCGTCTAGTTTGAGTCATCTAGTAGCGTCACCACATTCATTCTCTCATGCTACTTCTAAAAATAACGTTATTCATCGAAATTCATCACAATATTACGTTTGGATAGAAATCATCAAAATTTGCCGTGAATAGAAACAATCGCCATCGCAAATAAAATAAAGGAGAAAAGGGACGCCAATAAATTCATCACTTCTGGTTAAGCTTTCATCGAGTTACCTAGTATTTTTGGCCGCGCTCCCAGTTTAAGGTGTCCGATATTGGAATTAGAGAATAAATTCAGGGTAGAAGAGAAGGTTGGAGGTTAGAATAGCCAGATTTCCTCGTAAAATCAAGGTTAATTTGCATTTTCAATTTTAACAATCGTTAATTTCCATTTATTGATATCAAAATCAATTAAAAATTGCCGAAAAAGTATAAAAGAATGCTCCCCAATCCCACAAAAGAGTTAAAATTTTAATTCATCTACAAAATGCCAATTCCTCTGAGATAAAACATTTCAAATTTGGCGCCCAACGTGGGGCCAAATTTGAAAAATATCAATATATTAAAGAGAATTTGCTTTATTAAAATTTCAGTTATTTTAAACATGATGTGAAAATTTTATTGCAATATTTAATTATATGTAACACTAAAACCCATTAAAATAGTACCCAAAAACCATATTAAAATATACTTGAACCCATCACAAGACCAATTGAACACAAACACGTTTTTGCACGGAGGTTTATTGCAACGTCATTTTCTCCTCTCTTCAACTCATCCTAATTCTATTACCCATGTCCCGGGTGCAATACACCACTATGATTCACGACCTCATGTCTGTAAGTGTGCCTATGCTTTTTAATTTTAATTGCCGTAAGTCAATTATTTCGTTTGTAAACGTGTAACCTTCCTCTAACATCGTCTGAATCGCGTTGAGTCATAAAAAATTCTATGCTTATGTAAGCCTTTTAGATACGATCGTCTGATGAATGGGCGAAAATCCTAGAAATCCTGGGCGTTTTAATGGAGTTTACGACATGCAATCTTGTCAGATTCATGTACAGGAACTTGACTAAGAGAATTGACTAATCGCTTTTAATATTAAGTAACGGTTTGTGAACAATTACTAAGTAGATGACTACATACAACTTAGGATATTTTAATGGAGACAGCTTCATACGGATTCTCCGTCATTCAAACTAATCTTCGCAACTCCAGATATCCGTGTCTTTAAAATAAACGATTGTAGAGGACACGGTTTACCTCTCAGTTAAATAAAATAACCTGAGGCCAAGCCTTATTATGTTCAAAGAGATGTAGCTCACTTATACGAGGATGCGATACGTCTAAATACTAGTTGCCACTTGTTCTGCAAAATTGGCGTTCATTCGATGAAAATCTCTGTCCTCTGAGCGAAACTTTCAGCCTAAAAGAACAGAAAAAAGTCTTTGGGGGCCAGATCTAGTAAATAGAGCGGATAATCTATGGATTCGATTCAATTTCATTACATATACGTTGTTCCTCCTCTGTGTTTCATTATTTCCTCAATCCTTTTTGGCATACTGCCAATGCAGCTTTTTATTGTTTTTTTTTTTTTTAATTTCGCCGCTATTATGCCATGCATCTTCAATATGTTGTAATTCAAGACATTCCACACATTTTCAATTGGGTTCTAGGAATATGCTCCTTAATTAATTTCGCGATTCTCAGAATAGTTTGATGTGATACACCCTCTTCACGTTGAGAGAACTCTCCTGTCTCTACTACAGCGGAAATTTGTCCTTTTTTCTCCTGTGGTTATATCCTTCTTCTTTCCCATAAGAATAATAATTGACCGCGAAAATAGACGCACACAAATAAAATTAAAACTCTTTGAAATGTAATTGAAAATGTGTGGAATGTACTAAGCTGGTACGAGTCCCCGTAAACAGCGTCCATCTCTTCTTTTATTTGACCCTTAAAACTTTTCAGACTACACTCATATGTTTGTAGTAGACCTCTCTGTTTATTTTTGTCTGCGTTTATTTTTGCAACCTAATTCTGCACGAGATATGGCGAAAAAGCCACCCACAATCCAAGAAAAATAAACTTACCCAATGATTATTTATATGAAAATATTTACTCAAGATTCTTAAAAGATCTTTGAAAGTGTTTGGAAAACGTCATGACCTCCTTTTATTCTTAGATTTCGAGTCTTGTAATTCGGTCTTGTAATTCGGTATGTGGAAATAGGTTGTGCAAGGAAGAATTTTGAAAATTTAACGAGTATTTCATTGATTCGACTAACTCAAATGGTATGTATTGTCAACTCGAGTTGTAGTTCGAGCTACAACTCGAGTTGTAATCACATTCGCAGTCGCCTATTTTCCAGAACAAGATGCTAGACTACTGCTTGAACGGATTAACGAGATGGAAGCATCATGGGGAAAGTGTATAGAGTTAGAAGGAGACTATATTGAAAAATAAAACTGAATTTGACAACAAAAATGCTTATCTTTGCGTTAGACTGGACACTTCAGACTACTGATATGTATGTGTGAATGTATCTATATTTTAGATACATATACAACTAGGTAGGACTTACTTGTAGACTTTGGAATATACTGTAGACAACTTCAAAGCGATTTCATGCGAAATCTAAACCAATAATTACCTATCCTTTTTCATCGTCCAATTGGTACGTGTGAATCTTTCCAAGATCGTCTACTCTCTTACCGTTAGAATCTAACGGGAATTGGGTCATTGATGCAAGGTGAAACGTTACAGAGAGACGCTATTGTGTCAATATATTAAATGATCTTCACATTCTTCAGGAATATAAACCTAAAATAGAAAGAAAATAATATCGAATATAATACGAATGTTGTTTGCAGTACATCAAAAAACAGTTTGAACTCAAAATTCTCAGATGTGGACAACTAGAAGAGCTACAGGGTCACGTATGGAACGATCTTAACAATAATAAAAAATGACCTTTTGGACTTTATAACGAAAAATAAAATCGTCACTTTTTGAAATTTCAAAACAGCATATCTCCCAAACTAAGAAAACTTGAGAGTTGTGGTTAGTTGCAATCGATTCAGCGAAGCATTTTCTATCTAAAACCATTTAAAAGACCTTCACGGGTACTTTCCAATTCTAAAAACCGCGTTCTTCTAGCTCCAACCATTTAGACGCAAGATATTTGTGAAGTTTAAGCTTTTAATGTTTTGCTTATACCTACAATATCTCTGTAAGGATCCAACTGAGCAAGCGAAATAGTAAAAAGGTTCGTTTCCTTTTGGAGAAGACGATAATCACGTTTTTCTCTCTCCGTTCCACATAACCTTGAAATAAAAACAGTTGGCCACGTCCGCCGTAAAACTTGCAGCGAGATTTGGATCGTCGTCAACTATTTTCTTGTACGCGAGAGCGATCTTTTATAAAATCTACCGCAGACGGAACGACTTCTTAAACCGACGTCGATATGATTTTTACGCCAGGGGATGGTGCTATGAATATCGCGATTCGAAAATCGTATTCATGGCTTGCTTGCTTTTATTACCGATCTGTGTTTACAAACGAGATAACTGTTTTCTTCGATTCTATTGCTTTTGGAAGCAAAATTTTTATTTTTAAATATGGATGTGGGTGATTTTAGTTGGGGATAAGATTTAAGAAATATTTTTCGTTTATTACATGAGATTTTAGGCTTCAATCTGATGCTAGACTGACGTTACGTCAATACCGCCAAAAAAATTTTCTTAGGAATCCAAATTAGGACTTGTTTCATAATTTTCCAAGGCAACAGCTAAAATTTGTATTATATTTGAAAAAAGTTATCTTTTTTTCAATTTCTTAATAAATGAGCTTTGAAAATTATATCTGATTTTGTTCATTTTTAACAAATCGTTAATATTTGATATGATGCACAATAATAACAAGAAATTTATTTGTTTTTCCGTTTGGTTACAGAGCCAGAAAGTCCGATCAAGCTGGCTGCTCCAATTGGTAATGCCTCCCCTCCAGTTTTGTGGAGTTCTCGTCGAAAAACAGGTAGGTTGATTCTACTTATTCTTATTTTTTTATTTAGTTTATTTCTTAATTAATACTAATACAGGATGCCAATATTACAAGCGATATCTTCCTTATTTGTAGAGATATAAGATCGAGCAAGGTTTCGTCGAAAATCTTTTGCAGAATTTTGAAGGATGTACCTTTTAAATCTACCCAAAGTAACCCACCCTCCCAAAAAAAAACGATTCAGATATTTATTTCGATTTGCGAAAATAGTTTACGTGCAAACGGGCTAATTTCTATCAAATTTAAAGTATCCTCATCATATAACACCAGTTAGAACAGAAGAAATACAAATAAATGTACTGGCTTATCTTGGATTGAATCCATATACTTCTTTTGAACTGTGACAGAAGATATGGGAATAAGTAAATCAACAGTGCAGAGGGTACTAAAGTTTCGCAAATGTAATCCTTTTAAAATTCAGTTTCTGCAAGGATTAATGCCCAACAGATTTTGAACAGAGTCTAAGATTCATTGCTGTAATGCAGGTAATGTTATACGATGATCTCACGATTACCAATAACGTTTTGCGGACAGACCAGACACGATTTCATTCACAATGGGGTGGTGGGCCGCCATAACTGCCATTACTGGGCTCCAGAAAATCCTCATTGGATGCGTGAGACTAATTTTTAGGAAATATGGAGCGTCAACGTTTGGTGCGAATTATTTAATGGACGTATCATTGGTCCATACATCCTTGAAGGAACTTTGACAGAGCAACGTTATTTACATTGTTTTACATAATGACCTTCCTGAGTTAATGGAAGATATTCCACTAGCAAAGCGCAATGATTTGTGGTGGCAACAGGATGGCGCTTCGTCTCATAAATCGCGGTTGGTTGTAAAGTATTTAAATGACGTATTAGATTAGGCGTGTATGTAATTCCATTACAATAAATATGATCACAGCAACAACTTCCAGGAAATTAATTGCTCGATTTGTAGCATGTGTCGCGCCGAATGGTGGTCATTTTGAACAATATCTCAAGTGAATAATTTTATGAATTATTTGTGTTTAATGTTTGCTTAGCTTTTTCAAAGAATTTTTTTATTTATTATCAATACGATCATTTTGTATTAAATATGAGGGGTTTGGGGGAGGTCTCTTAGAAGATGGTTTACTAGAGGTAGATTTAAAAAGTATATCTTTTAGGACTTTGCAAACCATTTTCAAGAACATCTTGCTTGATCTTATATCTCTAGAAATAATGAAGATATCGCTTGTAACGTTGAATCTGGGACATCCTGTATAGAAGAAAAAAGAGCCTTGTTGTATACATTTTATCTTCTCAGTAATCGTTTATACAACTATTGCATTAAACTGTGCATTGGTTTAGTATTTCCTATAAGCTTATCGTTTTGCAAGAATAGGATGTTTAGTAGATTACTTTTAAAGTAATAACCGACACCGACATTTCCTATTGGGAAATAACTCTCTTGTAAGAAAAAAAAAACATCTAAAACGCAGACTTTTTAATATATATCTTCTCTATTTTTTTTCGCAAAATTATAGCTTCCCGTATTGTCGATTTGCTGACAACGTTTATCGGCCGTAAATTTTGATGGCACAATGCGAATGTTCGATGTTATAATCTCGAGATGTAATAAAGTTTTGAAGTATCTAGGTTACGCTACGAAAATTAGACTTAACAAAGTTGTAATCTTTCGAGGAAACTTCCACTTTATGACTAATAACTTGTCTGTAGCTATCATGGAAGGATTTCAAATGTTGGGTGTATTTTGAGATCGTAGATACTAACTGTTAGCTGTGGGTTTTTGCTGTGGACTATTTGGTTGGTAAACATTTATACAGTACAGAGATGAAATTAAAATTTGATGTGAGAATAAATTGACTTTCTTGACTCATTTTCCTGAACTGTATTTTCTCGCGATGGGTCTTGCGATCGTTATCACTAGAGCGAGGTAATCCTCTCTGCGATACATAGGCGTTTCACCGGAGTAGCGTGCTGTATGCAAAAATCCATTCTCGCTTTGTCAGCGTCCGCTTGATTATTTTTCGTTCAGATTAGGAAACGGGAGGGTGCGTTGTGTTTCGTGTTATTCGTTTTAAATATATAATTATTAATTTAAAATGTGTAATGTGAACAAGGCTAAAAAGCGACCCTTTGCTGGCACAATAAATAAGTTTATCTGTGACTTTCCGGATTTATTCTACGACGGTGCTAAAATAGTTTGTAAAGTGTACGAGAAACATTTGATGTGCTGAGACAAGGTGGATATACTATACATACCAAACACAGAAATAGAAAAAAGGACGTGCCGACGAGAACTGCCTTTGTTTTCGATTTACTTGTCATGATGATAACCTGTAATTTGTCACTTCGCGTACTCGGAAAAGAATCGTTTTAGAACTTTCGGTATAAGTACAACCCCGAGTTGAAGTTACCAACCACGAAAACGGCACCACGTCAGCATGTTTGTACCCGAAGATGTGGGAAAGAAAATCATTAAAAAATCATTTGCTTTGGTTATGTGTTGACGAGACAACAGATTGTGAAAGAAATTTTGTTCTAAATGCTATAGTACGTGTACTGGACCCTCATAAACCGACATTTCCACTGTTACTAGCTAGCAAAAGACTGGAAAAGTGTACTGGTGTAACAATTGTGAGGGTGATAGTACGTTAGAAAACTTTCAATTCTCATCACATCAAGTGCTGATGTTTATGAGCGGTGGTGCATGCTTTATATGTCGTGGCAGAAACTATTCGACAATTTGTACTAGCAGTACATATTTCCGGGCTGATAGACCGTAGTCTTTGATGTGTCGATGTCGACATTTCGCCAAACACTGCGGTCGGCAGCGGTTTGATTAGTGGTAACTCATCAGACGACTAGTGAAGACTAAACATTGTCCTGAAGATGCCGACCGCAGTGTTTGGCGAAACGTCGACTTCGTCAGATCAAAGACCACGGTCTATCAGCCCAGAAATATGTACTGCTAGTACAAATTCAGACACTGGCCGTGAAAGCCTACAGTTATTTCTATTCGACAATGTTCACCTGAGGTAGATGGGTTAATAAGTACAAAAGACCGTCTCGGTGGTCAAATGGTTAGCATACTTGCCCTTCGATCCGAACGGCGCGGGTTCATATCCCGGTCGAGATGGTTGTTTTTTAGTTACGGATAAAAAATGAAGGTATGCCTTCTTCTCGGATAAGGAAGTGAAACCGTAGGCCCCCCGTCAATACGATGTTTGGCACGTTAAAAATCCCTACCAAAGGTTGGAACACTTCTGGATTCGGCAAAATTCTAATGAGGTTGGCTAATGATCATAGTAATCGATACCTAGAAGTGCTAGGTGTATTCTGTAACCCGACGCTTCGCCCAATACACAACAACAACAACAAGTACAAAAAAAGTGTTTCTCACGCCTATGCAGCGCAGAGACATTACCTCGTTTTAGTTATCACTTAAAGGATCTCAATAAGTTCATGGTTTTATTATAGTATTTTTCCACATACATATGAACATCCAATATAATATTTAAAATCGTCAACGATTCAGGAACTTGGCGATAAAAATTTTGTTTTGATCCTTGTTTTATCCAGTAAAGAATTTAGCCTTTAAAACGGGTGTATACCTATGGAAAATTTTCCAGATCCCTTGTTTGCACGTCGGAATATTATTTGAACTGCTCTATCTCGGGTTTTTGTGTATCTACACCTGCATATCATTAATTTGTGTATACATATGCTGATAGGATCGTGTTTATCTGCCCTCGTCTCTTGTCGCGTTATCTAAAACAATATAACGACGTGTTATTCTCGAAAAGCCCCCTTCGAAATTCTGAAATTACGTATATCTACGTATATTTACATAGTTGGCAGTTGTTGCGTGGTTTTTGTTTATATAAATTATCATATATGCGCCACGCATCGACTCTTCTCGTTTGCCGTTGCCTTACCAATACACTATCTGCAAATTAAATTAGATCACCTGGGAATACGTTCGACTGCTCGAATGTTTTAAGTGTGACGCAATTTTAATTGTAGAGAGTGTATACGGCCAATGGCTGTATCGTGTCATATCCATTAACGAATCTCATATAAAAACTGAATCGTTCTTCAAACACAAACGTATGCTCAAAACTTAAGAATGTTCGTTTTTGTGATGATGATATTTGACTTTCACTTGAGGTTCAAAAGCTTACTTAAAGATATTTTAAAAATATAAAAAGATTTCACTTGATCAAAGTCAAATAACTCAGTAGTTTTTGAAAGTGATCGAAACCTTTCGTTTGATTTTTTGTAAGAATTAAAGTTAAATTTATATAGTACTGCTCTTTTCACGCGGTCTTTTTCCTATAACATTGCTATTCTTTACAATCCTATCCCTCCGAACTTCAAATCCTTGTCCGTTGATTTAAGCGTAAGTACAAGGAATATTTACTTCTTGGTCAGCAATGATTTTATTCTCACTAGACGTGCGTTATGTTGCTTTTTTCTTTCCCGGATGATTATTGGGGATGGGTGATCTTTCGGTGTTACTCAGGCTCGGCATATGCTTTTTTGTAGTGTAGGACTATTGTATGTTTTGAGGTCTCTACATTGATTAGGGTTATACTTTATCGGATTGCGTTGTTGCAGACATGACATGATTTTTATATTACTGTCTGTTTATACCGATAAACTTATGTACTATAATGATATATGTTCTGCACTTATGTCGATATTTTTTTTACAGTTGACGGATCAGAAGGAAGAGCATCGCTAAGATGATTCTGATCCCTTTAAGCAGAGTTAATGTAGTAATATTTAGCGTTTTATGTATACTCCTATACGATATTTTTTTTTCTTTTCTGCTTAATAAAACATATTATTATTATTATTATTATTATTAAATTTGCACTCTATCTCTTTTAAAAACACCCAGCGTATATTTTTAATATAGCGCGACACTGTCGCAGCGATACTGTCGCAACTTGCCGCGCGACACGGTATTGTATGTGCGAATCCGGCTTTAATAAATCATAAATAGAAAATAGTGTGTGTATTGCATAGTACAATCGGTCTCAAATCGACTTGCAACCATTTTTATCTCTGATTATTTTCTCAGGCGTAATCCACCGAAGAAACGACATTTATTATTCGAACCTAGAGACTCACACGGCACGAATTAACCTCCGTAAGTAGATGAAGTTTCTTGTGATGTTTTCGATTCTCATATTATGCGTTGCTAGTTTTTATTGCTTATACATTTATGTCCTGTCTGTAAATTCATATACATATTACATAATATATGCATAATTCTAGATTTTGATGAAGAGGTTTGTCTGCAATATTCTTTTTTTTGTGTTGTCCCCATCATTAGTTTTTTTTTTTTACTTATATTGGGAATATTCCAGGCAAATATTGTTAGTGCTATGAGGGGTGTTTTTGCATGTAATAGGTATAGTTTAGCTTTTAAAAGGATTCATTTAGATGTGAAACCAAGTTTTATTGCAATTTGGCTATTTCTTTTATAAATTAGTGAAATGTGCTTATTGGATACCAGAAAGTTTATCTGTGTATCTTAAATGTGCAATGGGACATAGAATATGAGAAATACGTCAGCCGTATTTACAAATAAGAATTTTATTTATTGCTAAAACGACTAGACGATGTTCCTCCAACCATAGTCATCCTCGTTATACAAAAAATACATATACGTAACCATAGCTGCGCTAATAGGCGTTTTACATTTTTCCTCATTTATCCATCAATTGAAGAGTTGGCCGCCACCATACATGCATTCATATCCTATAGCGCCTACACAAGCGCCGGATGCTCTTCGTTCATGACCACGTTCGTACCATATAAACATGTTACATACACATATCTGCGGGCTTGACGTGTATAAGCTAATACAGTAGCGTACAAATGTCTCCGACCATTTTATGATAGATTTTATACGAAAATAAAGCATCTAGACATTGTCGTATCTCTCGTTAGATGTCATGTTCACTGTAAAAAACACAGGAACACAGGAGACTACACGTGTAATATTAGCGGATATTGCTTCTTTTGGAGATATCCAAGTAAATTATGACCATTACGGAACAATCCAGCAATGATGAAAAATATGTGTCACTTGGTTTTCAATTATAAACAATGCCAGAGCGTTCAAATTACACGAACGAAGATTATTTAAATTTGTTTACTATTTATGGAGAATGCAATCAAGTGATATCGAGAACATGTGATACCTTTGCCGCTCAGTATCCACAAAAGGAAAAGCTGTCACCAAACACAGTTAAACGAATAATACAGATTTTGAAAGATTTTGGGAATTTATTTTAATATGGTCTCAAGAGTGAAAGAGAACACACGCTTTACAATTTCATCGTTATCTGATGAGTTTCCTCAAGTTTCCAGTTAAATCAAGCGGCAGACTTCTATGATGATGGGATTGTAAAGCTGATTGTAAGATATGATAAATGCCTCAATATTGGTGGAAATTATGTAGAAAAGTAGAATAAGGTACAGGCTTTCATGTAAAAATAAAATTGTTACGAAGAGTTTACTTGTTTTTTTTTGAAAACGGTACTTACTTTAAAAACATGCCTCGTACATACATAACACCAGATGTCCATATAAATTCCTTAAAATAGAGGAAGTATAACAATACGGGTTATATATGATTTCTTAAGTTCTAAGAATATGTTCAGATAACTCTCTAAGAAAAGGGACGAACTCTAACGGAAACAAAGCATACAAATCTTATCCTCTGGACCACCCAGAAACTAATGCAATGGGCCGCACATACAACATGCACACATGTTAAGAGGAAAATAGAAAGTACTAACCACTTGTACTTAAAATTGAAGAAGAAGTAAAATATAATCTAAACTAAAGAAAGGAAGGGTATTCAACAAAATGTATTTGCATTTCGGATTTTTTTAAAGAAATAAGATATCTCCATTTAAACGATTAAGAACAAAATTATGGATATCCACTTATCGATCACTTTGTATTATAATAAGCGCAATTTTTGCAATTCTAGAAGGTTGAGGTAACTTGTATATAATTTTTTCAGTATCAACGTCAAATTCTAGATGAACATTTCCCTGAAAATTTAAACTGCATGTTTCAATACAGAGCAAAACATGTAGTCAGGTTACTGGTCGCTAATACATACCCAGTACTGTACTTGCTCATTGTTCCTCTGTGTTCCGGACGTCTATATACTCTCCAAATGTAGTATGTAATATGTATGTATGAGGTTTGCCCACGCGGTCCCAGCCACACGTCGTTTTCCATGTCGAAGCATAAATCATGAATGAATGGACTACAACGAACGACAGAGACAGCAGCAAAGACAGAGGCGACCAATCAAGCGCTCCCGCGATTGACTTTATGAATGAATGGACACAATTAAACGTTTCTAAACTTACTAAGAATGAAAAAAGCTAATTAAAAACAAGCTGTAAATGTCGAGAACGTAACCGGACATTTTGAAATCTGTAGGTGCTTCGAACAGATGGCAATCGAAACAATATCCTATTCTATAGGATGTTTCTTTTAAGGTGTATGTAATTTTAGTGTATTAAAAATTCAAAATTGAATATTTTACTTGTATTTTGTGTATAAAATAAGTAAAACATGTTTTTTTTTTTGTATTACTCTGTGAATAACGATTAAAAAATTGATTTAATAATAGCAGCTATTGTTTTGGGCATGCTTTCTAGTTTGACTTCTTCTGTAATACCGATTTTTTCATCGCTGCTTTCCTACACTCCTATATTTTTCATGAATTCTTCTTTACTGGTACATTTCCGCAAGGAATACATGTTTTTAAAAACAATCTATGCATTTTCTACTGGAATTAGATCTGGAGAAATTCCGAGCCAATCCGGCAATAACAAATTTATTGGGTTGAGATAATTTTTAATGTATTGCGGTCTATAACAAAAAATCTACATTTACGGCGTATAAAACTGCTCCAAGAAGTTAATGAAACGGAGCACCAGGAACGATATATGTATTCGTGAACTAGATTTTAGAGAGTAGAGAAACTAATGTTGGTTTTTGTAAAATACCGGGTGTTCCAGATTCAATGTTACAAACGATATCTTCCTTATTTGCATCATCAGTATTATAACTCCGTGGATAAGAATCGTAAAAAATTGATAGCGTTAGATATGTTTCAATAGTCTCGTGGAACCGTGTTCGCAGTGGTGAAAAAATTTGTTTATATTTGGAGAAAGATCGTTCGACATCTACCGATGTAATACATGTATGATTAAAATAATCTTTGAACTCAATTAATGGATTAGTCGAAGTACCATTACAAATTTGTTGTAATGTGATAAAATTGTAATCTTTCTCTAACACACTCTCCAACTTTTTTAAAACGCGAATATTTTTTGCGTCATCTATAGTGCGTAGTAGAGTATGTATTTTGTCCACTATTTGCAGTGACTTCACTAACGACAACGGTCTATTTTGTAATTGTTCCAGTGCGTCATCTAAGCATTTATAGTAGCAATGAATACTTTGTAAATCTGTTTCAACAGAAGTATCTTGAAATTTTGACTGGCTCTCCTTTGTATCTGCAGCTTCGGCAGGATTGAATTGTAGAATAACAGCTTTTACTTTTTCGAAATGTTCAGCATAATAAAAAGCTGCATGCAACCAGGTTCCCCAACGTGTAAGAATCGGCTGTGGTGGTTCACGAATACCGGGACACTGTGCGTGAAATGTTCGAAGATGTTTTGAAGATTTGAGAAACACTTTTTTTGTACTTGATATTAATGCATCTACCTCGGGATAACATTGTTTAATAGTTTGTGCCACTAGATGTAAAGCATGCATTTTACAAGTTACATGTAAACAGTCCCAACCGTGTTCAAGAAGAGAACGGCCTACCGCACGCATTGTCGCTGCACCATCGCTCATGAACATCAACACTTGACGTGTTGAGACTTGAAACTTTTTAACGTAGTAAGTATCACAGTCGTAATTGCTGCACTAGTACACCCTTGTAATCTTTTGCTAGCTAGTAACAGTGGAAATGTCGGTTTATGTTGATCCAGTACACGAACTATAACGTATAATAGCATTTTTTTACAATCTGTTGTCTCGTCAATACATAACCAAAACAACTGATTTTTTAATGTAGATATGATTTTATTTTCCACCTCTTTGCGTACAAATAAAACACGCTTATGTGCTGTTGCCGTAGTTGGCAACTTTAACTCATGGTTGTATTTGTTCCAAAAGTTCTTAAACGATTTCTTATCCAGTATGTTAAGTGACAAATTACATGTTAAAACCGAAGACGGGGAATAATTCACCCCAGAAATTGGATTCTAAACGCCATAATTCGAACGAATTGAAGGGCATTGATGATGATGACATAGTGACCTTCCCGAGTTAATGGAAGAAATTCCGTTAGCAGAGCGCAATGATTTGTGGTGGCAACAGGATGGCGCTCCGCCTCATAATTCGCGGTTGATTGTAGAGTATTTAAATGACGTATATCCCAATAGATGGATTAGTAACATTGAATCTAGTACACCCGGTATATTATGAATGCTTGAGTAATTTTGTCAATTTTATTTTTAAGTTGTCCTATTTAATAATGAACGACTGTACAATGATGCCAACTAAAATATGTCTAAAATTTGTTACTGGTTCCTCTTACTATGTACAACATATGCAAGATTAATTCTGTTTAACATTACCATTTTCATATATGTATACATACCACACTTTGCGTAATCTAGGAGGTCATTTATCGATGTTCGTTTGTTTACAATTATCCAGAGCAATAAATCACAGCCGTCTTATTTGTTATTTTACGTCCGTTGTATTCGCAATCTTTACTACAAAATATCGTATCTGTGGCATAAGCATAACAAAAATATTTTTGAATTAGATGAATGTAAAATATTCTCTGTTGATCAAAATATATTAATCAAGTAGCCTATGTGCACTTTAACTGTAATATTTCTTTCTTCGAGCAAACTTTGCCAACAAATTAAAAAGATTGACGTGAAAGGTCCATCATCAATCAACTTAATCTTCCTTTTAGTACATTAGTATAGTACTAAACCGGGATAACCTCTTCTAAATTATTGATATGGCTTTGGTTCTTATTTGAACGCTACCCTGGAGGCCTAGTGGCTGCACCATCTAACCCGCAGCAGTTGGGATTATAGAGGGATCAATTTTCCTCCTATATTTCTACCGTTTGTCGTGAAAAGTGTAGATATTTCATTGGGACACTTAAAAGGATACGCGTACAACACGATATAATTGATGTCGTCTCTTAGTCTTGATTAATATGAGAACTATTACTATTGGATGAAAGCTGGAGTATTGAAAATGGAGAAATGCTGTTGATTTATTATTAGAGTTTGTTAAAAAGGTGGTACCGACAGTGGCGCACCGCATAAAAGTAGGTACGCAATATACAATATTAGGCTGTCTCTCTGAGGTGATTTTTCCACAATCTTAGTCCAACGTATTCAGCTGATATGTCAACCAACATATTCGTATTTTATAATTAATATAGAGAAATATAAAATATAATATACCCCAAAAAATTATTAATAGATAGTATGAACAAAATATGTACACGAGAGTAGTCTGAAAAGTTTCAAGCCTCAACATGAAATGGAAAGAATTGGAAAGGGAATACACCTATGCAAGAGGTGGACACTCTTTACGGGGATGCTGTACCAGTTCCCGCGGAGAAATTATGGGCAGCCGAATCTAAACGTGGTCGTACCAGCTTGATTAACCATGAACGTTCGGGACGGCCGAACACTGCAATCAGTATCGATAACGACGGAAAAGTTAACCAAATGCTGCTAGACAATCCTCGAACAGAGGCTGTGGACATCTCGATAGAACCTGCTTGTCATATATTGACTGAAGATTTGCTCATTAAAAAGCTAATCGGGTGTTGGTTTGGATATTTCCAAAATCCTGTTGAAGCAGTTAAACAAGTCGAAATTTTGACGTCGATTAATAACTGTAATCATTCAAATTCTTTCGTTTACGCGTTTTATGTTTGTCACTTCAGATCTAGCTGAAGCGCTTCACTAAAGTGCATTTCCAAAGATTTCGAAGGGGGTTTGCAACTGTGGTAATGTAAAATTTCGGAAGCGCATGTAAAACTTCAGGTAAAATTCACGAATTGATAGACCATCCATCGTATCCACCAGACCTGGTCTCCAGCGACTTTTTTCTGTTCCTTACGCGCAAATTTTCGCTCGGAGGACTGAGATTTTCATCGAATGAAGAGAAGGGAGCATCACTGGGAAAAGTGTATAGACTTACAAGAGGTCTATGTTGAGAAGTAAAACTGAATTCCACAAAAAAAAGTACTTGTTCCTGAAACTTTCCAAATTACCCTCGTAAAATATATATGTACAAGCATTTGATTATTCTACCAGCAATCGTGGAACATGTTCTGAACGCCTTACATGTAGAAGCAGTCGTTTCCATGCACGTTTTTCGAAAAAATAAAATACGAATCAAGAAAATACAACTTGGAACGAAGGGGGCCGATCGCTTAAGTCTGGCGTTTCCCACGGACGGCATCGGTACCGCGCCCGTCGACCCGGAAACGACCCACGACATCCGGTACGCCATCTGGCCATTCAGACGACGGAATATATATGTATGTATCTACAGTATTGGAGGCATTGCTGCACGCTCAGACGTAGACATAGAAATGCGCAAAGATACTTACGTTATGTATGTATGTAGTACGTAGATACACTCACATCCATTGGTGGCACATATGTTAGAAGAAAGATGCAGATATGTACAGTGAAATCCAAGTCTCATAGTTATAGATCATATCCTTATTAGTAATACTAAAAAGATTTTTTTATGTGTCAAAAAGAGTCTCAATTCATAGTTAGTAACTGATAAAATTAAACAGCATATACCGGGTGTCCCAGATTCAATGTTACAAGCAACATCTTCCTTATTTGTGGAGATATAGAGCAAGGTGCCGTCGAAAATGGTTTGCAGAATCTTAAATCTACCTCTACTAAACCATCCTCTAAGAAACCTCCCCCAAACCAGGTTTTTTAAATTGCACCCACCATTTTTTTGGCTTGGAAGTACGAAGAGTTTGGAATACAACGGTATAAACGAAAATTGCATTCAATCATATCAATAATAATTTAACAAAAAAAAGCTAAATACATTAATAATGCATAAAATTAATCACTTGCAGATATTGTTCAAAATGCCCACCATTCAACCAAATCGACCAATTAATTCCCTGAAAGTTGCTGCTGCGATCATGTTCATTATAACGGAATTACATGCATGCCGAATCTTTAGTTTCAAATCGTCTAAGTGCGTAGGCGGAGTAGAATACATAACTTCTTTCAAATACCTCCACAAAAGGAAGCCCAGCAGGTTTAAGTCTGGCGAGCGAGCTGGCCATTGAATAGGACCGTTAATACCAATCCATCTTTTGGGATATACGTCATTTAAATACTCTACAACCAACCGCGAGTTATGAGGCGGAGCGCCATCTTGTTGCCACCACGAATCATTGCGCTATGCTAATGGAATATCTTCCATTAACTCGGGAAGGTCATTATATAATGAAAATGTAAATAAGGTTGCCCTCTCAAAGTTCTTTCAAAGATGTACGGTCAATTTAAATATTCCGCACCAAATGTTGACACCCCCCATATTACCTGAAATGAATGAGGTTCGAAATCTGCTATATGCTAATGATTATACAATCTCGCAGGATTTAGACCACAATAGGCTCATTATACCAAGTTCTTTACATTGAAGAGCCCTCTAGACCGTTAATCTAGCTTGGTCTTTCTTGTTGATACCAAAGCGGAAGAAATGCTTCGCCGACTCATCTTCGATTTAGCAACTCCTGCCTGACAGGTTTTCGGTTAATTTCATACTAAAGAGGTGCTTTTTTAACCGGCAATGCTCAGTTAGAATCCCATGCGAAGGTCCTTTTTGGACAGTGTTAGGTATTATAATGCTGTCCGCTTGTATATGACAGAGTGACTTTGGCGGTGCTATAGAAGTTTCATCCCATTTTCTCAAGAAAATTTAATGGATAAGGGGTTTTGGGTCGTGAATCCATCTCTTCCTCGTCACTTGTGACCTCCTCCAAGCAAATCTGGCTGCTTCTTACCTACTAGAGATGCAATTCTGAGCTTTCAGCCATTAAACGCAAACAGGAAAACTAGCGGAGAAAATTCAAACTTAAAAAAATTGCTTTTTTCATGTTGTGATACAGAATGGAGCTTATTTGAGATGCTTTTCGCTTAACATCGGACTTTGACAACGCCATATGGACATCTCGCAACGAAGGCTTTATATTTCTTTGCTGTACGTCTTAGGAGATACAGTACGAACTTCTTCTGTATCGTTATACGGTAATATATGTGCTCGCCATGTTTTTTCCTAATCACGCCATGTAGCAAACCCCTTCTTGACGTCTTTACGTGCCTCTCTTCGTTATATTTGCATAACCTTGAAAGGAGTGCAAAAAGAAATTGAATTTGAAATATTCAGAAGACGATCTCGGAAAAAGGTTTGGTTTACAAACGTGAAGTTGCTCTATGTATATAAGTTTAAACAAAAAAAATATACAGCTACAAGTTAGTGTGTCTACCTAGTGCGTGACTGGAAGATAATTCCTTCCCTGAGCAATTTAGAGCAAAGGTTTTTAATAAAAAATATTCGGAGACAAATTCTGTTCAATATGAATTGTATTCAAGTATACAGGCTGTTCCATTTTCTCTACGCGCGATACAGGTTTGATTTCTGAATGCCTCTCTTCAATGCATGTGGACTTCAATATTCCCTACACCTATCTGGCTTAGTTTTTTACATAATTGAAATAATTTGAAATTTTTGGAAGAAATTGAAGTGAATTCCAGAGATATCCTAAATGCAGTAATATATGCGGTGTTTCATTTAAAAAATCAAAACTTGTTTTGTGTGCAGAATTCCGAGTGAACATCGAGAAATGTGAAATGTTGTTCCATTCTGTTGGTACCACATATTGTCTTCTTCATCGTGTCCTTCATGAAGATGAAGACAGATACCAAAATAATCTATGCCACAAGAAACAGTTACCTTAGGAACATGAAGTGATCGTTGGTACAGTTTTTTAGGATTCTCCGGAGACTAATAAGGGAATTTTGTTTGTTGACTATGCTGAATAGGTGAAAATGGGCCTCATCACTACAGATATCCTGATACGAAGTTACACAGGTTTCGCAATATCTTTCACTGGTGTCACAAGGGATACACCATAATTTTGTAAGGATGTATTTTGAACTTTTTATGCAGAATTCTTCGCAAACTTCGATCAGAAAGCCCTAATGCAGCAGTATGTTTCAGAACTGAACACATTAGCGATTGTTCACCTGGAGCTCTCACGGCAATCACTAGAATGAGGTAATCATCTCTGCTATACATAGGTGTTTCCGATGCCGTCCAACCCGATTCATTTTGGCTAGCAACAACTAAAAATAGCATGACCGTCTATATTCTGTATGATCAATCAAAATCCATGAGAATCTTTTGCCAGACCGTGTATAAATTCTTCCCTATGCAATATTTCCAATCTTTATGAAGCCATCAAACGTTTCGTATCTTTCATTTCAGCTGAATCTTCATTTTTTTCCTATCGGAAAAGAAAATCGATTCGACATCCAGGTTTCGCGTGCGATATGTACTTCGTTATGATACGATACCATCAGCAGATCTCGTGACAAACCCTTCTTTCTACGTTCAACATTCTGCGTCATAGCCAACTCGATCGATCTCCCTACTGATAATGTTGGATAATTTCCTTTCATTTGGATGGATGTAAAGACATCTTACAAGTAGATTATCATAGTCGTTTCGTTCTTTTTTTTTTCCTTGTTGTCTTTTGTAGTATTTATTCTATTTCGTTCCATCATACAAGGTAACTTTTTCTCTACCGCCCGTAATGACAATATCGCGTTTTTACGAGCGATAATAGCTACAGATAAAAATAACTGCATATACTAACTTCTTACACAATTTAGCCACATCGATGAGGTAACTTGAAGGGTGTCTTCTTCAGTTAGACACGAGACCGGTCGTCTCAAGGTGTAATAACGTTGCTTGTCGGCTTCTAATAACCCTATCATTTTGCCGAGTTTTCGGGGAAGACGTTCTGAACTTTGTCAGCTGCGAGATTATTTTTAGAACATGTCAGAGGCGGTTCACATCGATACTGTTATTGTTGAGCCGTTCGAATCGTCATCATCAAGCAGTCCTCTAGATGATGGTGAGAATTGTAAGTTTAAAATTGTCTTTGGGAATTTGTGTTAGTATATACAGCAAAATCTTCAGTTTTCGAAAAAATATTAACTACTTACCTTGTTTTTGTAAACTGTTTTCTTTATGAAAACCAAATAACTATTTTTCTCAAGTCATACCGGGTGAGTTCGAAGGAAGGGACCAGACTCCAGGAGTGAATTGTACACGCGAAAATAATGTAAAAAAACTTTTATGTTCTTATACGATTTTCATTTGTTTTCAAGTTACGGCGTAATTAAAAAAATTAACTAGCGAATTAATAAACTGAGCGAAAAACTAGCCTTATATAGCAAATAAATTACGCAATATGTAAATCTAAAATGAGCAAGGTAATCCTTAATTAAACTTTACCCTTTTGCATTAAGTGTTTCTTGATGAGCCGCTTCGTTGCACATGAACTATAATTAAGCCTTAAATTGTAAATCTAAAGATCAGTAATCCCAATGGCGGTATTTTCGAACATTTATTAAAAGAACGCTATGATTAAAAAAATGCTAATGTATGAAATTTTGTTTATTTGTAATTACGCTATAACTTGAAAATAAATGAAAATCGAATAAGAACGTATGAGTTTTTTTACATTGTTTTCACGTGTACAATACACTCCTGGAGTTTGGTAAATTCCTTCCGACTCACCCTGTATGTTCTATTTCCTCTAAATTCATAAATTGATCATTTCCATATAGATTTTGCTGTATATCTTTCTACATGAGCTATCACCCTTATTCGCGTTAGATTTTGATACCAATATTCTAGGATTCTTGCAAACAAGCGTCTGGTTCTTCGACACCTGGGAAGATCGTAGACTCCCTCATTAACGAGTTCAAAGATAAGAACGAGTACAACCTCCTACAGGAAGTACTTTCGTTAAGTAAGTAAATCTTAAATAGCAAACGGAATTTCTGTACCACGACCTTGACTTTTCGCTTGTACAATTACGGAATAGTTCAAATTCATAATTTAAATTATCTAAAATCATCATCGTATTAGCATGGAAACATCAGATCTCCATGCTTTGATAAAATCAGAATATAAGGCTTTTAGTACTTGCAATATATCGTGAGTCAGTCCATAGTACACGATGAATTAATATATTAATAATGCTGTTGTTTACAAAATGTAATATCTCGATTTTGCCAAGATAAAAATGGCCGATAAGAATTATCCATTTAGAGAATAGATGTAATACTTTGTTTATCGCGATATCGTTACATTTTCATCTGGAAAAATACCATATGTACAATGAATTATCTTGGTTGATAACCTTTTTCAAGGACTGTACGTAGTAGAATTATGTATACCTTGTTTTTCAAGGTGTTAGTTAGCAATAGCCTGAACACCTGTGTAAAAAGAACTCCCTTGGTATGTCCCCCTAGGTGTTAATTCTTAACCATATGCGTAGTTATGTAAAATATCTCCATAAATCTATCAACCATATAATCAATAAATTTCATTACCAGTCACATCCTTCGATTTACATCTTCAAACCATGTGTACACTCGATAACTAAACCAAGCTAAAATTTTAAGCGCAAAACTTCAAATTAGACGATCAAATATTACCTTTTTTTCTGTTTGGGATGAATATCACGTGTAGCCGATGACCTTGAAAGCACTCAGCTTCATTTACATTATATTGCACGACGATACAGCTTGCGGCTTGCTGTTTAAGGTAATATATTAGCCTCTTCTTTCGTTTATCGAAGATGGCCATGAACCTCCTCGACTCGAGAATGTAAACTACATATTTATCTTGGCGAAGAAAGATGGATCTGGTGTTAGCTTGAATAATTGAAGGAAAAGCGGTTTAGCAAATATTGCATAATGTATTTGGATGCGAATTATCTATTGTAATCCCAAGGATTTGGCACGTTAGAAGCCTATAGAATCGTCGGTTAATGGCTATAAAACCAATCTCGCAACAATAAAAACAATAAACCTTTATCTTTTGTTTTCAAACGCGTGACAAATGAATAACGATTTGCACACTGCCTAGATAGATCGTCATTCCGAAGGCTCTCTTGTTCAATTATGCATTTTACACAGTAAAAAAAAAACGATTTGTTAGATTTAATGATTTTGTCATTTTGATTTGTCAATTTTTTATTGGTGTTGAGTATTCTAGAAAGAAAAAAAATAGACATCCGGACTTTAAACCAGAATTTGTGTTTGCAATTTAATTTTTTTCTATTTTTCTTTGTTTTATTTTTTATTATTCTTTTTTTGATTTAACATTGCATAATTAGGTTTCGTTTACTTTGTTTTTCTCAATTTTACTACTGAAGATGCCCAAATATCGAAACGCGCGTCTAGTGTTAGCGAAGTGTTGTGGTAAGGATTTTAGTGAAGTATTTTAAAACTTTCTTTACACGAAATGTAAAGGCGGTAACACTCAAGGCTTACAAGTTGCGTGTAATAATCACTACACTAAAAAATGCCTTTTTATTCAATTATGCATTTTACACAGTAAAAAAAATGTTTTCTTCTTTAACTACTTTCGATTTTGTCATTTTAATTTGTCAATTTAAAATTAACTTTTTGTTGTTATTAAGAATTCTTAAAAGAAAGGAAATAGTCATCAAGATATTAAACCAGAATTTAATTTTTTTTTAATTTTTTTTTTAATTTTTAATTTAAAATTGCATAGTTAGGTTTCTCTTCGTTTGTTAGCTCAATTTTGTTATTATGACTTTCTTTACACGGCGCCCAAAGCTTACACTACAAGTTGCTTATAATAATCCTTACGAAAAAAAACTTTCGAAATAGATACTACAAATGAAGTGAAAAGCTAACAACGAGTAGTGTGACAAACTGGATTAAACGCCTTTTGAATAATCTAACAATACTAGGCTGGTTATTAAACCCTTATCATCAGTAGCTTCGATAATACCATCCGTCACTCTGAGCAGAGCAGTTTCACAACTATAGCCTCTCCTGAACCCAGATTAAGTGAAGGGTAGTATATAATTATCATTAATAAACTTATTGCGGTTTGAGGTTGCTTTGGAGATGGTCAAATTGGCACATTATTTAAAAAACGACGTAATATTGAAAAGACGCGAAATCATTAACGTGTTTCAGCAGAACATTTGCATAATCCTTGAGACTATATAATAGGCATACTTCAAATTATGTTCTAAAAAAAAATGTTATATCTCCTCTAACTTTCGAGATATTTACAAAAATTACAAAATTGTGTACATTTTTGGAGGAGACTGTACCCAGAAATCAATCGATTCAACCGCTAAAAAATAATGTTATTCTTACACCAAGGTACTCTCTCAATCTCTAAGCAGTTTCATTAAAATTTTCGGGTTGCCGATGTTCCCTTGTAAACGAGTGTAATCGATAATGTTTACCTACGTAGACTACGTTCACATTTCATTATCCACGATGGTACCTAACGCGCATATCGCAACATAATCTAGTGTGCCGTGGAGAAAGGGAAAAAGCTAGACGATAATGTTATGTTAATGTTAATTTCTTGGCGCCTGTATTCTACCGTGCAATTCATTCTAAGCGGACCAATTCGATGTCCTTATATAGAAAGATTTGATTCAATGAGCGAGTATATGAACAACGTGCGTTGTGCGACTGTCATCTTGTCCCGTTTTGTTTTGATGTGTCATTATTGGTTGGGATTTTTTTTCTCTTTGTTATTGTTGTTATTGTTCTAATCTTTTGTTTATTTCTGCTTTCAATCAATGAAATATTCAATGCAGACCACCGAACTTGTTTCTTGCTATAAAGGGAGATTTCTATACACGGAGAGAAACGTTTACTTGTCCGCCTTAATTCAATACAATTTTATTACCGTTTCTATTATCCGCAATACAATAACTGTTTTAAATCAAAAGAAATATTTTCTTAGCGTTCCTTTCTCCGCTTAAGAGAAGTATACCGATTGGGAATTTACGAAATTAACCATATCGCTATCCTCTCCGCGCTCTCAAGCGGAGGAGTTAGCGGCAGCAGATGGGTCAAGGTTACCGACGTGGTTAGTTACGAGGTAGACTGCATTATGTGCGGACGATCTTAGTAAGAATACCTAGAGTATTTATTTCTTTTCTTTCATTTCATCAGAAAGAAACAACAAAACAAATATGCGAAACTCTCATTTCCAGGCGACCATGACTTCAAATTATTACGTGCATGCATATAGTAAATAGTTTTCTTAATTCAGGAAAGTGTTTAGGTATTGTTCACAAATCAGTAGTTTCATATTCTTAAAATAAAGCACTTTTTAATACAGAAAATTATTCACATTGCTTGCGGTTTTTGAAAAGGCTAAAGTAGAGGTTAATGTTCGAACAAAAGTGAACTTAATGTAGAAGTACACGTGAAAAAAGTACCTAGAAACAATAATCAAGATAATGTTAAACAAATGGGTGTAGGACAAGTGCGCCAGAAAATTTATTTTACCTGAAAACGAGGTCCTAGGTGCGCCAATAGCTTTATGAATTGAATTTTCAAAATCAGCAATAACCTTCATAGGTTTAAACTGAATCGTGCAATTTATTAGGTAGCGCACAAAATACCAGTGGAATATAATGGCCATTTTTAAGTCCATGTAGCGTAAACAACTGAGTACAAAACTTGGGTGCGTAATCAAATGTACCATCTACATAAATATTCTCACATGTGGACAAAAACATCAAATTTGCCTCACAAGAAAATATTAAAATGTTATCATCTGAATTGTTACTCAGTGCAATATGTACTTCCGCAATAGTTTTTGGCAACGCTGGTAAGGATTGTCGTTGCTTTCGATACAGGCACTTCCGGATGTTGTATACGTCTTAGGTGGTAAATTTGTCCAAATCGGTGGTCTTTCAATTCCTGATAGATTTTCTTAGCAGATCAGTGGATGCTTTTCTTTTTAAACTATTGCTAACAGCTTGTCTCTGCAGAGTGGCATCAGCTTCATGATTATTCTCAATGTTTTCATCGAAGATTGTAGTGTTCGCTTCATCCGTATATATCTTCGCGGAACAATTTTTATTAGCGCGCCTCCACTTAACACCTACCGCGCTTTCGAAATTTAAAATTATTTTTGACAATTAAAACTTTTCCTTTTTGGCTAAGGATGGTCTCCATCCCTAGCACAATTTTGAATAAACTCAACCTTCATCGGTCAATTACAATTACATTTGGAAAGTCCAAGTGTAATCGTAATTGCATTATTACATGCATTTACTTTTATGGGAAGAAGATAAGAGGTAGCATTCCCGTCGCGCTAATTGAATTTGACCGATGGCGCACCTGTGCCTACGGATTAACCATCCCTTATAATTGTGGGGATTACAGCAGGTATTAGCGGCCCATCTATGCCCTGCCCAAACAAATAGCTTCTGATATTGATGGAATCACTACCTGCAAAAAGCAATATGAGAAGAGGAAAGCATTAAAGCCTCTTGTTCTTGGCTACATTGCTCTCACATCTCTCAATTTATGTCACTAATCTTCAAAAACAGCAATTTAAATATTTCCTGGCGCCACCTAGTGCCAGTAGTTATAGTCATGCCGTCCTAGATAGTAGCGACGGAACCAGAATACAGATACCATACTTACCCATACAGTGATATAACCTTGAACGTACAACGTTTTATAAACATTTTCAAAAAATATCGGTTAATGTAGTATTTTTTTGTGTACTAATTTAATTATAGTTTTTTTTAAATATATAATATAATAATAATCATAAAAAGGGGATAAATAAACTTAAATATTAACTTATTAATTATTAAACTACATATAAACAATCCCTTATCATTAAAGAAATAATTTAACTGTATTGCAACCTATAAAAAAAAAATTTCACTAACTCCTTGTAGCTGGTCTCATGTATTTTTTAAACACGAAACCGGCCTGGACCATTTTTTCATCCCTACCTTTAATATTAATATTTTCTTGACTAAAGATTTTCTGGTTTCTTGACGCAAGAAATCATTTCTCTGCCTGTATTATCTACCCAGCCATGAAGAAAAAAATTTGGGAAACAAAAAGAAATGATTTTTCAACATATGTTTAATTTAGTGCATTGTCGTCTACGAACGCAAGTTCTAAACGATTAAAATTATGTATGTGCGCCGGTGTAAATCGACTCAAAAGTAAACTTCTTCCAATAGATCCTCTATTACGCAGCTATTCCATGAGAAACACCTCTCTCATTCCTTTTGTTTCGGATACGTACGCTCGCCCAATAAATATAAAAAAAAAACAATACAATAGAATGAGTAACAGCGGAGAGCTGTTGACACCATTCTACTGCACGGCGTTCTACCATGAATACATACAGAAGTACGAAGCAACAACAGGAAGTCTAGCAATGGCAGCGGCCGGGTCGGTTCAACGGCGATTGCCTTTCTAAAAAGCCACTCGGAAAAGGTGGCTGGCGCTACTTGACCGGAAAAAATAACACAATATCGAAGACGGCGCGGTATAAACAAAAGAGCGCGCCAATACGGTGCCGCGGCGCCGGCTTAACCTAACCTACAAGCCGAGGAAAAGTTCTTTGACCTTGACTTTTCTCTCTGCTCCATCAACCGATGGAGATGTGTAGAAGTCAGGCGAATTAAACAGCCGAGCGATGAAGCCAAACTAAAATTTAATAAATAAATGCCTCGGGTCTCTTTTTTTCTTCGTCAAGCTTTTTTAGCGCTGGAAGAGCTGCGAACGTGGTGACCATGAATTATTTAGTTAATAGCATTAATATGTTGATTTGAAATGGTATCCATGGATCAATGGATTAGCAAAGATTCTCTCTGCATGCACCAAAATCAGTTTCATTAGCAAGTATTAACAACTGGAAAGTACGGCCTTTTCCTGAGCACGAACCAGCGTTTTTTCAGGCAACATTTTCCAACACAGAGCTGATTCATCTGCATTGTATATTTGAGTAGGTACGAGGTTTAATTGTTTAATCTTCTTTGCAAATGCACTTAGGAAGGGATCGACAGCGCTTTGATCATTGGATAGTATTTCGGCACACACTTTTAAAGAACGCAGGCCATGCCTTTTTCTGAAATTAGAAATCCAGCCATTGCTAGCTTTAAAATTATCATTCCCATAGATTTTAGGATAAAACTGTTGTGCTTTAGTAGATAAAATGTCATAGGAAATTGGAACGTGTCTTGATAGTTGTGTATAAAACCATACATACAAACGAGTTTCCCATTTTTGGATATTCGGCTTTTCCTAATATTTTTCTGAGGTCGGGAACGGAATCACATTTGCCAATAAATCTAAAAGGAATTACACTACATAGTAAAAGCTCACAATGGTCTTTAAAAAATATCATACGTATTGATTTTGTCTTTGTTCTTTTTTATGTCCGAAATTGTTGATGTTCCTACTCCGTATTCATTTGCCAACACTTTTCCACTTTCACCACGGACTAGTCTTTCTATTATATCGGATTTTTGTTTTATTGACAACAAATTCAATCTGTTGTTCTTAAAAAATGTGCTTTCACTCATATAAACCTTTGTTAAATTAAATAAATAATTTCAAAGACGTATATTTGTTTAATTTAAGAACTTTTTTTTCTCTGTGTGGCTGCTTAAAATCAACACTCTGTATACAGCAATAATTAGAAATCAAGTACAAGGCGGAGTAATTCTATCTCCACGTTTCTTACACTAACACGCGATTAGACAAAAACTGCATATATCGACAGTCGTTTGTTCGATTGTCACTTGATAATATCGGAATTTCATGATGGATACCTGCCATACGTAACGTAATTGATACCACCAACACAAGGGTTGCGGTTGACCCTAGACAACCTATCAGCGTCTAGATGTATCAGATTTTGAGTGTTAGAGTTCGTTTACAAAGTAATGTAAACTATTGAAAGACAATTTAACTTAATGTACAGGGTGCCCCAAGAAAGTGGCGTTTTTCGATTGTTGTTTTCCTCACGGCGTATCTCGATGAATTGCAGCAGACAATGAAGTTCCTCAGGGATCAGTATTACGTGTATTAAAAACAGAAAAATACCATCCTTACAAAATACAACTACTGCAAGAATTCTATGAAGATTAATGCAGGATTTACGCAACCGTAATCCACGCTTCATTCGCCAAATTCTCTTTTCGGATGAAGCCTCATTTTGCCTAAATGAAACAGTAGATCGACAAAATTGAAGGTGCTGAAGTAGAGAGAATCATTGGTGCTCTCTTCTTTAACGAAACTCTCACGGAGCAGCGATAATTGGATATTTCGAGGGATGCATTTGTACCTGCTGTTGCAGAAATTTTTCCAAATGAAGATGATCCTGACTTACCAAATGGTGACATTTGGTTACAGCACTTTGCACGCCTTGTTCGCCAGTTTTTAAAGAACTGTTTTCCTGGGAGGTGGATGGGTAGGCGAGGATCAATAGATTGGTCCTCTAGATCCCCAGATCCTACGTCCCTTGACTTTTTCTTATGGGGATACTTCAAATCAGAAATCTATCTTGAAGACATGAAAAATAGAATATGACCATAGATTTGCTTATTATCAAGAAGTCGTCGGTGAGGGTGGATGGCAAAAAGAATGTATTGTGTGTACTAGTTATGTCCATTGTAAAGAACTTTTGTATCCTACTGACTGCCCCAGTTTTACTATTGGGGTACGTATAAAATGCTAATTTGGCTTGAAACTACATACATCTATTAATAAATTAGATATCATTTCGCTGTTGAGTATTCTAGTCGAAATTCAAATTAATCTGAAAAGGTTGGACAATCTTTTGTCGAAGATGAAGTAGATTTTCAATTAAATCGTAAGATCTGGGTTACGAATCGTTCCCATACGATTATTCAACGAACTACATTTGCAGGTTAAGATTGATGCTAATTGAAGAATAAAATCCAATAAATCCCATCGTTTGACGAATACAAATGCTTTTTTTTCCCCTTCTTGGAGAATCTACGGCACCTTGTATAGTTCGCTTGGAATAAACCGATAATACCGCCTCGTATTACACAGAACGAAATAGCGTGTGTTGTAACATGAACTCTCTTACGCTAATAAACGGTACAACGAAACGAGACTTCCATTGCGGAGATCAAATCGAAAACCGGCGCCAGTTGAACTGACCTTGCCGCGGGCCTCAGATACCCGAACTAGATATTCACGCAACTCGTTAATACACTTTTCGCTTATTATTACGCTACTTACACAACACGGCACTCGCAACTCTAGCTCCTTACACTTCACACCAAGCCGTTTCACAGATAATACTGATACCTGGATAGCAATCTCCGGTTTTTTTGTAAAGTTAACCTAATTTTTTTTCACCAACTGCTAATTCCCTCAAGAGAACATCTTCTAGGTCTTCTAGATTACAGTTTTTTTCTTACTATCTACGAAGGTAGACTGAAATTTTTCAAGCTTCAACATGAAGATGCCGTTGAAAGATACTTTTGAAAATGTTAGGCATTTTGGACGCTCAATTGTTGTTTAACAGTCGTTTGTGTCTGTTGATGTTAGCGTTTCTGTAAAAATGGAAAAAATTGAATATGGAGCCGTTCTTGAATTGATGTTTATATCCACATTATTAAATGCACTTACCTTGTTTAAAACAGTACGACCGATCCGTACGTAATGCAGCAAATTATTCTCACTACTTGTGATTTAAAAAAAAGCTAAAGTAGAGGTTATCTACAGAATAATGTGAAAAGTGAACTCAATGTAGTACATATGAAAAAAGTGCTTAGAAACAATAACCAAGATAATGCTAACTATAAATTGCTCATGATATTGTTAGAATCACTCCCGGCAAAAACAATGTGAGAAGAAAAAAAGCACTAACGCATTTCGCTCCTACCCACATTACTGTTCATCTCTCAATTTATGTCACTAATCTTCAAAAACAGCTCTGAAATATTTCCTGGTGCCACCTATTTTCAAGAGATATAGTCATGCCGTTCTAGATAGTAACGATAGAAACCGGAATGCAGATGCCAAGCAGACGCCGATTAATGTAATATGTTTTTTTTTCTTTTTTATTATAGAACTTTATGAGATCAGGACCATTTTAAAATTAACATTTTTCTGGCTTGGATTTTCTTAATTTTTTAATCCTAAGAAAATCTTTGTTGAAACTAAATGTAATTCCAAGAAAATTATTTTCTTATATTATACATTTTTATAATTTTGAAATAAAAATATTTTCTAGAACAGGGACTTATTTTTGCAAGGAAATCTATTTTCTTGATGCAAGAAACCATTCCTCTGCACGTGCTCATCATTACTTGACAAGCCGAAGGCAGAAATTCCATCAAGGGAACACATCGCCTGACACTTGCCTTCGAAAGACAATCACTCAAATAACAAAACAAATCTAAGAGTTTGTATAAGACAATGCGACACGTTCTGTATACAACAACACGGTTCTCAAGACATTAACGGTATACGAATCTCAATATTGCGTCAGATTTAATAGATTTTGTTTTAATTTGCTAATCATTATAATTATCTTTCTCGTTGTAACGTAATAATTACATGCACTTATTAATTTATTACCTTATACTTCTTATACATTTACTTTAACCTTTAAAGAATTATTTTACGCAATGAGAAAGTAGCGACGGGAGCAAAAATCCAGGTGTACACGTTTGTAGGCGGTTTCTTTACGCTAGAACAGAAGAAGAACATTACCACGCCTTGTGGTTGGTATTAACGAAATGTTTCACCATTTTACATCATGTTACTCTCTTTGTAAGGTATTGCGTTAATTTTTATTACGTCACAATATACTGATTATTCAGATGTACCTATGCCACTCAATATCTACGTCAATGTTACTATACAGGCTGTTTTTAAAGTTGAGGCATTTGTCTAGACACTAGTTCGTAAAAATAAAAGAAAAAAAATTATGCAAAATAATGGATATATCAAACAGTTTTTGTCTTGATTCGTTTTGTGATTAAAAAATAATAAAAACGATTCAGTCACGAGCATCAGGTCTATAGCAGCTTATGTAAGTTGGAGTTACAACAGGCTTATACAGGTTCAAGCGTTTTTAAACTCTGTTACGTTATAGTTGCACATGGGCGAGGCCTACACTATATATATTACGGCTTGAAGAGTAGTAGTTTTTAGTAGCCAGCCAGACAACGTGACTAGAAGGGCATACGTAAGTAGGCAATAATGTTTCCGTTTGGGGCAAGAATCCCTTGAAGATGATGAGCTCCCCAGTCGGCCAATTGAATTGATTACGTCTCAAAACATTTCAATTATTGAAGAAATGATATTAGCAAATTGTCGTTTGAAAGTGAAGGAATTAGCACTGATGTCTAACATTTCTGGAACAAGTATTTGCCGAATTCTCCATATCCATTTGGGTATGAATAAGATTAGTCCGAGATGGGTACCGCATCTTCTCTCTGCTCTCCAGCGTGAACGTCTGGTCGAATGTGCGCGTTCGTTTTTAAACATGTGTGGGGACGATCCGAAACCGATTTTGGAGTCCATTCTCACAAGAGATGAAACGGTGGTTATTATTTATTTTCTCATCTAAAGAATTTTGTCAGCGGCCTTTATATCAATGCCACAGAAATGAAAATTTTACTAATTTTAATTTGATTGCTGACGAAGCCATATTTACAAGAAATGGAGTGAAAGATTTCCATATCAACCATGTTTGGGCACTAGAAATTCCGCATGATGTGAGAAGAACCGATTTTTCAGTACAGATTTTCAGTTAATAATGGGCTTGTCTACTAAATGGCATCCTTATTGGGCCATATTTTTTTCCACCTGGAATGACAGGTGAAAATTATTTAGATTTTCTGCAAAATGCTGTGCCATGATTATTAGAAGGCTTCTTTTAGATATAAGATAGATTATGGGGTTTCTGAACAACTTTCTGTAATAATGGAAGGAATTAAACAATTGAAGATCGAAACCATATTTGGCTTTTCATTTTTTTTAAGTATAATATGACCATTATTTAACAACAACATTATTTATCGATACGTGATTCAACAACCTACTAAAATATATGCCTCAACTTTGAGAATATCCTATATATATAAGAAATTACGAGCAAAATTTCTAGGAAAACTACTTTCTAATACCAACAAATAAAGTACGAATCGCACTAACACGAAAACAATTGCAGCTTCGTGCCGATCGTAGAAAAACAAGAGATAAAGGGGGATAAATGAATGGTATATTCGGAGAACAACTGATTGTTGGAATGCGATAAATACAAGCGCAAAACGTGATAGGTGTTGATGATAATGTGATTACTTGGGATATTGTTTAAACATTTCCCAGCTTCACCGGGAATTTCCAAAATTGCAGCTTCCAGATTTCAAAACGGATATCTCGGAATGTCCAAAGGTTATCGTGCAAGGTGAATGTTTTTGTTATTCGACGAATCACGGTTAGAAGTGCTAACGGAGAGAAGCCATTTTGTTCGTCGACGTCCTTCAGAGCATTATAAAGAAGCATGTACGATCAAATCTATTAAACATCCCCCCCCATCTCTAATGGTTTGGTCGTGTATTACGACAGAAGGACTGGGACCGCTATATGTCGTTAACGGAACATTGGAACAAAAACAATATAAAAAAGTTTTACAAAACTATTTAATACCTTATATTGATTCATTGAATCCGACTCGAGGGCCATACCTTGAATCTAAAAATCTGCGTGTACTACCTTCGCCAGGCAATTCACCAGACATAAACCCAATTGAAAATGTATGGAATGTCTTGAAAAACATCGTAAGTACGCGAAATTCAACTAGAAAGGAAGAATTACAACAACATGTTGTAGATGTATGGCATAACAGCGACGAAATTAAAAGGAACTATAAAAAACTGCATTGGCAGTATGCCAAAAAGGATTGAGGAAATAATAAAACAGAGGGGATGAACAAGCAAATATTAGTAAATGTTCAAATTATACTTATTTACATGTTATATGTGATTAAATAATAATATTGCCAAGATTACCAACTGTTTTTTTTTTTTTTAATTTTACCCGAAAATCAATATTTTTAAGTGGTCCTAATTCCATGGCCAGGGACTGTATTTTCGCTTGACTGACTGCTAACGCTATTCTCGTAAATACTCAAGCAGCCTTGTTATGGAATTACATACTAAACTAAATCCAGCCTTCTCATCTACTTATCATCCTCGATTCTATCTTGTTTACTGTCTAAGAGGACCGACAGTGGTCCTGTATGCTAAAATTACTATTGCTGGCTGCAGCTTCTCCATTTCAAGAACAACATTCCAATATATACTTTTTTCCATTCATTACTAATAGAAAACAGAATTCCCTAACCAATTAATCAACATAACGTGTGCACTTGAAAATCTCCAACGTAATACACACAGAGGAAAGATTTCGTTCCCACGCTTTTTTTTTTCATTCAATCGAATGCATATACTTATTCAGCTAATACGATCGACATTGAAATTATGCAAATGGCACAAAACTAACCGTCATTTTCAATTGCACGTTTAATGCAATCTCGTTCTGCTCGACGGCTATGTAGCGTTTAAGTTTAAGCGAAGTTGCGAGCACTACCAACCAACACACACATAGGGACACCTAGTAATTATCCGTGTTAGGTAATCGCCGAGCTAAGCGCCAGTTTTAATGGGCCGAGCGGGAAAGTCTAGCGATGTATTGCGAAAGCTAAAAGCGAAGATAGGATACAGGATAAAGATATCTAGACACGGGGTGTGTGAAATTGTCAGCGTATGACTAATTTGTGTTGGGAAAGAGGATTTTTGCAACTTGTTTTCTGTACTTCTTCGCGTCGATCTGTTTCTAGTATTGTTCTGATTCCTTTAAACTCATTCCCCGTTGGTCCATTACGATTGTAATTTTGCGAAGAATTGCTGTTACGTTGTGATTTAAATCTCTTAATTTTTTAGGTAATTTTGTGTTTTCTGATAGAGCTGCTTTTCGCCTAAATAGTATAACTGCAGATATTCATGAGCATCTTCACTAGATTCAAGAATCACACAACTAGCGCCAAGGCAAAGAAAATGTTTCGATTGAAAAGATAGGAGGGCGTCTTCTGAGTCTTTACTTTGAAGAAAATTTAGTTGCCACTAGATATTTGGATTAAACCATAATGTTCACCATTCCACATCTGCAAGTAGCAGATAGATGGTGAAACGTATGGAATCATGTTGGAGATTCAGAAACCATAGGAAATTGATTCGTGTCCACGAGACCAGATGACAAAGGTGTCATCAACGTATCTGTACCAACACTTTAGCTTAAGGTTGGAAGATAATAGAGCTTGTTGTTCGAATATTTCCATAAAGATGTTGGCGACGACAGGAGACAGAGGAGATCCCATAGCAGCGTCTGAGAAACTGAAAATAGGTAGAAAAAATACAAGCTTGAACCAAGTCAGTCAGAACATCCGGTTGGTCATTGAAGATAAGGAACTCTCTAATAGTGGGTACTGCATCCGGTATGGGAACTTTGGTGAATAAGGATTCGACATCAGGATATACCGTCAACTTTTTCAGCCGTTCGACAAAATGGTGGGAATGTTGAATAAAAGAATCGCTGTGCCCAGCGTAAGGTTTTAGAAAGGTACTTCGATAAATTCTAGGAAAGATATTCAAACTACCATAAATCGCTACACCAACCCTTCTCCACAATAACTCTCCTCCTCATCTAACCCTAATTTTCTTAAGCAAGCGTATTTACGCTACATTCAAGGTGTCGCCGATCGCATCAGATTTTCTTGAGGAACAACATAAAAACTATTTCCAAACCCAATCTCAAATTCTCAGATTACTTTTCCATCAAAGACTACAATCATCTCGAAGCTTTTGGTATCTTCCAGATTCCATGTTCTTGCGGTAGTGTGTACATTGGTGAAATAAAGCGGTCGCTCAGCAATCGCGTTACTGAGCACGAGCGTTGTGCGCGGTTATTGCATGTAACCAGTTCCTGGAAACTGGCCACCAGATCCAATTTAACTCTACGCGCATCTTGTCTCTCAACCCTCACTATTATAGTAGAAAAATTGGTGAATCTATAGAAATCTTTAAACATCTTTTACTTCACTCGTGGAAGTCATAATTGATTAAACTTCATTGATTCATAACTTTTCCGCTCCCTTTGAAATAAATAATCCCCACCCAGTCAGTGTGCAGTAACCGCCCTGAAGGTGGCTATGGTCCTACGTACCAGATTGAAAAGACAACTTTCGTAAAATATAAAATGCTTTACACTAAAATGGTGTTGAATCTTTCGGATGTTGGTGTACGTCATATACAAAGTATGGAACACGAACAGACTGGATCTCTAATCGGCTACTACGATTCTACACGACCGCAAAGCACGCACGCACACAGCCTACTACAATTTCGTCGGTCGCTTGGGAAGTTAGTTGTTTTGGAGCAGCTGCGGTCGTAGGAAGCCTAGACGGCGCGAGAGCGGTACAGATCGTCTCCGTGTACGATTCGGAACCGTTTAGACAGCGGCAGAATAGTGAAGTTTCCACGCAGCGCTTTTGTTTCGTTTTTTCCCTTCTTTCTTTTGTTATTTTTTATTTTTTCAACGAAACAACATTTGTAAATAGAAAAAAAAAGAAAGTATAGAAGAAATTAATCGAATAACATCGAAGCAGGCAGTGGAATAAGTCACGCTTTTTGGTATTGCCAGTGTTTTGTTTTATGTGCGTATACGTATATAATGTATGCATAATATCGTATGTGTATGCATATATTATATGTAATTTATTGAGAGGATCGCTTTTACAACACTAATTCACGAGATTGGATTATTGTATAAGTGATGGAAAAATTTGGCGTGCCACCGCCGTAGTATTACAGTCTATCGCGTGAAATTTAACCTATGTATACTACATTCGTTGTATTATAGTCGTCTGGGACCTAAGACTTTTTTTTTGTTTGTTTTAAAGCGCCGTATACACGGAATAATTGTATATTCGGATTTCACCTAGAAAACAGTTGGGATTACATTTGGTGTCTGGAATTCGTTTGTTTTTCTTCTTTGGTTGTTGTTTTTGTTGGATTTTAAGTGCGTGTGACGTTTTAAATGTGTCCCCGGACAATATTATCTTCGTCAATGGAATAGAAGGAAAAGAAGAGTTTTTAGAAGAAGAAGGATCATTTTGACCAAGAACACTGGAGTAATTTACTATATTGGTGCGTTTTGTTATTTTAGATTCATCCCTTTAAAAACCTTTCCTAAAACCCTCTTTTTTTTATCTTTAAAATAAAATAGAAAGAGAAAAATACACCTCCGCCTAAAATTCTTAAAATTAAGAAATATATTCGTTAAATTCCGTTAAGATTACATTAAAGAAAAGAAAGTGGTATTGTTTATATAACTACACCTATTAACATGCATACGTACGAAAAATTTAGATTCGTAAAAACGTATAGTTTTATTGGGCTAGTGTAGCAGCTGTTATTGTTACACTTCTTTTTGTTTGGTTTATTTCGTTAGGAATAATTTCATTCGCTTTTACAAGACCCGTAATTTCCGTAGACTGTCGGCCTGGCCAGGAAATACCTTTCCGGTCTACGAAGCTTCGCTTTATATGCCGCATTCTCTCGACTATAATATGTACAATGTGGCACATTTAACTTGATTATAATACAACACTATTTCAATTTAAAAAGCGATTAATATAGATTCTATTGTTCGTAATAGGATACAAAAGCATTTTGTACAAGTTACCCAGTATGAAAGACCCCCCTGTTTAACTCGATTGTTTTTAAGGAATATGAACCAGTGTTTCAGTTCGCTAAATACACCGAGAAACTAGACAATCCGAAAGATAAACCGAATACGAAGGGAAGGTCGGGAACTTATAAAATCATATACGGTGACTGTGATAAAGCCTACATTGGATAAACGAGACGGGCGATAGGCATCAGATTCAAAGAACATATAGCTCATTACCGCTATGGGAGGATTGAATCGATAACTTCGCCGCGAGATTTGGACGCCTGCAAAACTATTTGTATAAAAAAGAATGTAAATCTATTAAACAGGGAAAAAGGTTCACTTAGCCAGCCAGCTTTGATTGATTTATTAGTGTTTTGGGGTAACAGGGTGTCTCGTGATATAACTGCAACAGCTTAAAGATATGTTGCTGAAGTAATTTCAAGCCAAAAGTGTCTAATGAATATATGCCTAAAACTCTATCGTAACTGAGCTGCAAGCATTGGAAATTTTAGGAAAGCCTATTAATGCAGCTATAGTTACCGCTGTTAGGGAAAATCATCAAGAAAAAAATTCTTGTTTATACAGAAAATCCTGAAAACAGAATAGCTTGCTGCCAGGATTATGAATGTCGCAGAAAATATTCAAACTGAACCTGAGACTGTTAGCAGAGCTACCTCTTCAGTTCTGAGAATTGGGTAGACATTTCGAACAATTAATGCAATAAAGCAATCTTTTTTTAACTGATTTTCAGCGAGATTTTAGCTGATATTTATTCAAATTTCAAGTTACCCTAACTCAGTTACGATAGAGTTTTGGGCATATGTTCATTAGGTATTTTTGACTTAAAATAGATAGAGCAACACATCTTTAAGCTGTGACGATCATGTTATGGAACAGCCTGTATATGCGGTAAAAGTAGGTACTTGTAAAAGGTATTTTAGAATTAAAGTGACAATGAGAATCTATAAATTTCCAAAACAATTGTTCCAAATTGATCAAATAACGTGTGGTGCGGAGTGTCTCGATACTTTAGTGTTTGCCATACTACTCCATAGTCCTTGCTATGATTATTTATTATTATTATCGATTGTCTAACCAAAAAGAAAATATGAGAATTGTAATTTTTAAATAATCGCCAAAATATCCATGACGTCATAATATTTATTTAAGCATTTCTAATAGGAAACCTTAAAAAATTCCTATCTAAACAAATCGATGACATTCTCAGCACTTTGTGGAACATGGAATCTATTGTAATACCTTGAAAAATATTAAGTATTACCTCTCAATACGTTTGAAAACCACAGAACATTCGTAGCTCTAATAATGTCTTCTCAATGCCTGGAAAATCTTTCTGAAACAATATTATTTCCAACAACTGTACTGTTTATTTAGCAATTATAAATCTATAATTTCTTTTTTTTTTGTAACCTATTTTCAAGAACCGCACCCACTTTACAAAATCACGTCGGATTTTCTTGCAAATCCTAAGATACACTATCGCTGAAAGATATTCGACCAAAACCCGGATCTCAATAGACAGGAAAGACATGGCATTTCCACTATAGATAGTGGTTGAGAAATCGGATTTAATTTTTTAATTTATCGCGGCAGATAAGATATTACTCAACCATTTCGGTGTTACGATGTATATAACAACTTATAATGAAAAAAACCATTCAATGCGGTCTTTAAAAACTTCTAAAACAATGCTGTTATATCTGCGAAAACCACAAGATTACTTCATTAAGGAATTTCCGAGAAGTGATTGTTTTCTTAAACGTTGACATTCTTGAAACTCGTGTTGTTGTATTCGTTTAAAAGGATTGTTTCGATTAGTTTACGTAGTTGACTAATGATATTAAGCAAAATTTAATGGTCTTTCGGGCAATCACCTTTTTCAAGCTACAGAATTACAATGTATCTGATGCGGTTATTAAAACATAAAATTATTTTGGACAAAATTTTCTCTTTCTTTGTTACAACTCAACTATTTTTTTTTTCGAAAATTATACTGCGCTCGAATTGCAAACCTTTTTTTTTGCAACAAGCTGGGCACTCGGGGGGCGAACCTAATTCGAGTATGCTGAATCCAATGGTGCTAACCGTTTTTAAAAGTTAGCTCGCGTTTTCGAGCAATTTCAATTTAAAACTTTTAGGCAAAAATTGAATCGATTCAGTCGATTTTTCATCATTTTTTTGCAAACAAAAACATTTTTCTTGATTTTCTTTTCATTTTTCATTCTCTGATTGCCCTGATTCTTTTTTATCGTCATCTTCTTCTTGTAAATTCCAACAAATGTCACTCAAAAGAACATGCGGCTTTTTGCCGCTGTACCAATGTTCGAGCCCCGCCATCACTTGATGAAAACACGCGCCAGGCTCATCGGATTCGTTTGGTGATTGTCCGGCGAATTTTTCTACATGGGGAAGCAAAAAATGAATTTTTAATGACATTTGAACATCTAAACGGTGAAAAGCAATGAGCATGTCTTCAATTAATATGCACCAATTTTCGAATCGATGAATTCCGAGAACATTGTCAATAATCGCTTTCACACAATCCCATGCCACAAGTTCCAGGTCAATAAGTGAATTTTCAAAACGTTTGTCCCTAATCAAACGACGAATGTCCGGTCTATTAATTACTCCTGTAAAATAAATATAAGACAAAATGAAATTTCAATAGATCAACATTCAGATTCAGACATCTGCCTTCTTTTATTTACATTCCGCTTAACCATGGAAAAATACGACGCAATTCGTTGAATGTGTTTCTTTCTGGGTTTAATGCTTCTTTTATGAAATTTGTAGCAATTCCTAGTTAGATGTGGAGCGGTGGAAACAAAACCTTTTCGATCGAGCACAAGTGGAATCTCAATAATGTTGTTTTGTCGCAATCTAAATTCCTCACGTAAAGGCCAGTTCCGTTCGTTATATTGGTCGCCGGCAAAACGAGTATTCCACATGCACATCTATCAATTTAGAACATTTATCCATTTTTGATATTTCAAATTAATTGATTTTACAAGCCAATATAATGAACAATCTCGAACTTTTCACTATTCACTTCAGTTTGGGTTATTTGCTTTAATATTTAAATGTTAACACTTTGACTTCCGAAAATAAACTCTCACCAGTTAACAGCGCCCATTTGACTAAATGGCAGTGGCGAGGATGGAAGTTCACGAATGGTCCATGGAAGGCTCTCGAAGGCTCCAGAGAGCTCGTCGGTCATTGATCAGATGTTCCAGGAAATTCCAGAATGTTCCAGAAGGTTCTTTGGCCCTAAAAGGCTTAAATTGAAATTGCTCGAAAACGCGAGCTAACTTTTAAAAACGATTGGCTCCATTGAATTCAGCGTACTCAAATTAGGTTTACCTTCCGGGTGCACACCTTGTTGCATCTTGCAACTAGCACAGTGTTATTATTGCGCCTATTAACTACTCCCTTTTCCGAATATAATTTATCAGATCATTAGCATTTTTTACACTATAAGTGTAGGTGTTGATACCGCTTTAACTGAATTTCATTATAACATTATCGAAGGTAAACATTACCTCCATAAAAAAACGTACATCGAAAGTTCTATTGAGAATAAAAAGATTCCTCCGTTGTCTAATCTAAGTGATCTGTGACGAGAAATTATTAAAGTATTATTATTAACTATAATCCCGCGTATTTCAACATGTAATATTCAGCTGATGATGATATAAAATACAAAAGAAATTCGGAAAAATGCGGAAAAAACCACTTTGATTTAGTTAGTGAAGATAAGCCCATTATTAATGTATCAGAGACAATAATCGCGAAAAAAACAATTGTCATTATTATTTACTATAAATCGATTTCAAATAAAAGGATTACACGTTTATTCTCTCGAAAAAAATTCCCCCGAACAATCACTTAATTATTTTTTTTTACCTTACTATCAATATACATATGTTATAGCACCATATCGCTTTCACACAGTTATGAGAGTATCGATAGCATCTTATGAGGTAACCACTCTATTTCACCAATATTAAGGCAGATGCTGGAAGTCGATTAGATAACAAATTATCGTCAAAGTGCCCCATACTAATTGTGTTTATTCCGATATATAAAGTATTGTGTGATCGAAAGTGTCAACAAATATTGATAGCTTATCCGTTCCAGCTTACTGGATCAACAGTAAACGACTTTGTGGTTTCTCTATTTGATTAGCATGTCCTGGTGTGTTAGAATTTTGATTAACGCCTTATACAAATCGTAAACAGAGATTCGTTAGCGTAAAATTAAAGATTATTTGTGCGAGATTGGTAAAGCTAAGATGGGTTTCAAAATTTGACACTCTCTATTAAGAATACAAGCAAATTTCCTTAGAGTTTATCCAATTACTCATGTTACTAATAACGAATTTGCGCCATTTCCTTTTCATAGAATATCGAAAGATGTTAGTAAAGTTTTTAGAGGACAAGTTATAAACGTGTGTCTCATTTCGTAAAATACACTCAGAAAACTTTTAGGCAATCCGAAACATAAACCGGTTACGGAGGAAAGGTCGAAGTCAATCCGAAAACTTTTGTCTGATTACACTGCTTAACAAGGTTTTTGTCCCAAGTATAAAAATACCTGTTTCCTATGTATTTTTGCACGCTGAATTCAAATTCACTTTCAAAATTACTGCATCACCTACAGTTTTTGAGTTCCAGTATATCCACGAAGCATAATAGTGTGTGCTTTACAAAGAACATTGCAGCTCCACATTTGCCTTGTTCTAACCCTTGAGAAAGTGTGCTGTTGTGTTCAAAGTGTTGTGTTGATACACCAAGTGCCACTGAAATGCCGAGAAGTTGTAAAAATAATCCAAATTCGTTCTGCTACGTCTGTGGCGAGTTGACTTTTAAAGCCCAGAAACGTTCGTTTACATCGTTAGTTAGAAAATGTTATAAACTTTATTTTGGTTGTAAAGTAGGCGACCAGGATAAAAGTTGGGCCCCCCATATTTACTGTGTCACATGTGTTCGGCTTCTCACGGCATGGGCAAAAGGTTCACGTCATATGCCTTTTGCAGTTCCTATAGTATGGAGAGAACCTAAAGACCACGTTTCGGACTGCTGCTTCTGCCTAACAAATATAACTGGTATTACATCAAATTTAAGTGGAATATCTGCGGTTGTGGCACTATTACTTGGATTGCAACTCGGCTACACGAAGTACTGTTGTTTCCTGTGTGAGTGGGACAGTTGGGGCAAGAAAAAACCATTATGTAAAGAAAGTGGCCGACACAAACATCATTGACACCCCTCTTGTCGATCCTCAGAAAATTTATCTGACCCCTGTACATATAAAACTAGGACTTATGAAAAATTTCGTCAAAGCAATGGCCAAAAACGGTCGCGGATTCGCGTATTTGAGGAATAAGTTCCCCAGAATCAATGATGCTAAAGTAAAGGAGGGTATATTTGTAGGACCCCAGATCAGGGACTTGTTTCGAGACGAAAAGTTCGATATATAGCTGAACAAAAATGAAAAATCTGCCTGGCTGTCATTTAAGAATATTTGTGAGAACTTTTTAGGCAATCACAAATCTGAAGACTACAAGAACATTGTAAAAGATCTTTTGACTTCGTATGAAACATTGGGGTGCAATATGAGTCTAAAAATTCATTTTTTAGGCTCACGTTTAGATTTTTTGCCGGACAATCTTGGAATCGTCAGTGACGAACATGGGGAAAGATTTCACCAAGATACTTTGGATATCGAAAAGCGCTACCGAGGCAAGTGGAGCCCCTCTATGCTGGCAGATTATTGCCGGACACGGATGAGAGACGTTCTTGACGCTAAATATAGCAGAAAATCATACATTTATACATTTTAGAAACATTTTCAGTTGTTTTATAAATAAACACATTATACACGTTGTTCTAGTATTTATTGCGCTGTCACTTAGAAACCCTGCCTGATAGAATATTTCTGAAAAAGGATTTGAATTGTTCACATATACTAATTTGCGGGACAAGAAAAAGTTAAAATTTCATTAACCAGTGTTACAGACCCATTTCCATAATATCCAATTTTGTTAAACTTGCCATTTATAATAGCATTCGTTCTTTCATTGCCTCAAATCAACCTGGCTTCATCTTTGGAAGATCTACGGTTACGAATTTGGAGATCATAGCCAAATTGATGTGATCGTTACAAACCTATCTAAAACTTTCAACATGATCGATCGCAAATTGTTACTATTGAAGCTAGGCTCCGTCAGCTTTATTCCATCTGCGATCGGTCTCTTGAAAGCGTACCTGAAGCAGAGACAATGTTATATTACTTGTGATGATTTTGTTTTTATATCTGGCGTCTCCCAGGTATCGAATCTGAGGCCCTTATTGTTTATGCTTTATAATAGTATCAATTGTTCAGAAGGATACTTCAAAGTGGTCTTGATATCCTAGCAGAATGATGTTTTTCTTCACCTCTCATGTTACCCCACCAAATCAGTGGTACCAATTTATCACGTAAGCTTGAACTTCGAAGATTTGGGTGTACTTTTTGATGCCACTCCCACTTTTACATCGTCTGTTTTAAAACCACGAAGTTTCTAAATGCTTCAAGAATACATCCTTATTAAAATCACAGCAAATTTATCCAATTCCTTAATACAAAATCGATGGAACTTACCCTGAGAGAGTTACTCTGCAGGATAGACTATCAAATCGAACAAGCTACGTATTCTAAAAATCTCGAAATCCTTGTTAAAAACGAGTATATTACCTACTGATTTCGAAATTTGAATAAATCTTTTTGAGAAAAAAAAAAATACCATCGTCAATCGCACAAGGACCAAATTTTATAATTTATTCTAAAATTCACTTCCTTATTAGATGTTTGCATAATCATCGTAGAGTTTAATTCTTCCTTGTTTATCCTCAGAGTTCAAGATGTTTAAATAGAATCTAGTATGCCATGGACTTTTTTTTTCTTGTTTTTTGATTAATCATCGACGAAGGGTATCATTAAAATTATATCATCAACAATTTTAACCATTAATCACTAAGATCACATAAAATGCATGTAAGCCATAGACAAAGCACCTGTTTACTGTTGTATCACGTTTGTTTTTATTTCGTTTTGTTTGTTTTTTTTTAGGCAGGAACGTGAAACAAAAAGCGATTATAACAATATACCATGTAATTTTGCGAAAAGGTCACATGGTCATCACATGACTCAGTTTTTTAACGCGGAAGCTTTCATAGTCAACGTGATCTAACAATAACACTAGAGAATGTTCAGAATTCTATTTATTGCTTGTAGATTGCTAAAAATACGTTTTATAATTTATGTAGGTTTTAATTTTAGATACTCGTTTTTTTTTCTTGTATATTGTTGAATAATTTCGAAGCTCCAAAAACACTTCCTCAATTCTTTTGACTATTTTTTCCCAATAAAGTTTATTTAAATTTAAAAAAAAAGCAGTATCTGATCACGCAATTTAAATTTGGTATTTACTGTGTTTAATGGTTAAATACTTCCTTGATTCTTTCTATTCAATTTTTTGTGTGACATTCATCTAAAAATATCATCACCTCATGGTTTTATACAAGGAATCATACTTTGGGTGATCTCCGAGAGAAGCCTTGAAATACTTTCGACATTTTTGATCTCGATGAAGTTTTTTCAAATTGTCGCCAAGATGATACTTTAATATAAAACTGGATTTTTGAATTTATAAAGAAGAAATGCCAAAATCTTTCTGCTACGTGCAACGACTGCAATATCAAGGTTGCCATGCATCGTTAAAAAAAAATACTTCATAGTCATATTGTAGCAGCACCTGTTCCGTAAACATATTGTTTTATAATCATTGCTGTTTGTTAATTATTGCATCGACAAGGTTTGCTACTGATATAACAGTTTCCTCGTACAAATTGATAGTTATACAAGCTGTTTAAAATTGAAATGAAATTCTGAATAGTTTAGAAATTATTTGGGAAAGCCGTTTTCTTTAAAGTAAAATATATTTGTAATTGTAAAAGATATAAAAGAAAGGATTTTGAAAATCAAATTTCCAAATAATTTTCAAATCCTTAAACATTACGAAAATGGTATGATAAATACCTACAATCCCTGGCCATCGAATGAGGACCACTTAAACATATTATGATTTTGGGGTATAATTAAAAAAAAACAATTGGTAACGTTGGCAATACAGTGCGACCTCGATAATCCGAATCTTCAGTAAATCGGATTCTTCGATAATCCGGCCAAGCATTTCAATTGCATTGTGTGCTTTATAATCCGGATTTGATTGTACGCGTAAATTCGGCGGGTTCTGATATCTGGGCGTTCGCATAAGCATTTGCTTTAACTGCTACATATCGTGTCTGAGAATAGTATAATTGTTTAGCCGTTTTTTGTTACATAGTATGTACATACGTGTTATCTTGTGCTACATAAGTACATGTACATACATATATTAAAATGCCTCATAAAAGAAAACATACTGCGTTGTCAATAAAACAGAAATCCGATATAATAGAAAGACTAGTCCGTGGTGAAAGTGGAAAAGTGTTAGCAAATGAATACGGGGTAGGAATATCAACAATTTCGAATGTAAAAAAGAACAAAGACAAAATCAAAAGGTATAATATATTTTAAAAACCATTGTGAACTTTTACTATGTAGTGTAATTTCTTTTACATCAATTGGCAAATGTGATTCCATTCCCGACCTTAGAAAAACACTACCAAAAGCCGAATATCCAAAAATGGGAAACTCGTTTGTATGTATGGTTTTATACATAACGATCAAGATACGTTCCAATTTCCTATGACATTTTATCTACTAAAACACAACAGTTTTATTCCAAAATCTATGGAAATGATAATTTTAGAGCTAGCAATGGCCGGATTTCTAATTTCAGAAAAAGGCATGGTCTGCGTTCTTTAAAAGTGTGTGCCAAAATACTATCCAATGATCAAAGCGCTGTCGATCCCTTCCTAAGTGCATTTGCAGAGAAGATTAAACAATTGAACCTCGCACCTACTCAAATATACAATGCAGACGAATTTGCTCTGTATTGGAAAATGTTGCCTGAAAAAACGCTGGTTCGTGCTCAGGAAAAGACCGCACCAGGTCGAAAAATAAACAAAGAACGCGTTACATTTCTAGCACGTTGCAATGCTGATGGTACACAAAAATTAAAGCTGTTGGTGATAGGAAAGGCAAAAAATCCAAAGGCATTTAAAAATGTGAAGATACCTGCTGAATTTTATGAACACGTTTGGTGGATAAAAAATTATATTCTGCAGTCAATTTTAGTATACGACGATCATCTCGTACAGTTGTATATTGTGCCACTGTCTTGTACTAGGAATATTCTCCTTAATTAATTTCGCAATGAACAGTTTGATGTGATACATCCTTTTTTTGTGCAACTTCACATTGAGAGAACTCTCCCGTCTCTAGAAGAGCAGAAATTCGTATTTTTTTCTGTGGTTATATCCTTCTTCTTTCCCATTAAGATAATAATTGACCCTGAAAATAGACGACCCTGAAAATAGTCGCACACAAATATAATTAAAACTTTGAAATATGTTTGAGAATGTGTTGAATGTCTTGAAAAACATCGAAAGTACACGGAACTCAACTACAAAGGAAGAATTACAACATGTTGAAGATGTATGGCACAATAGCGACGAAATTTTAGAAAAAGCAATAAAAAGCTGTATTGGCAGCATGCCAAAAAGGCCAATAAGAAATATTTTTTAAGTCATAGAAATGCAAAAATAGAAAAAAAAAAAAATAGTATAGAAAACTCGTCTCTCATGGAACTTATTTTTTAACATACTACTTTTTGAATTACATATTGAATCATTCTACTCCGCCTATGTAAGCAAACTCATATAAGCAAAAAATTCTAAACCTATTACTGTTATATTGCACACGTAGATACATGAAACATACGTAGAATGAGTGTATCAAATTCAAGGTCAGCTTTTCCAAATCAGCAAATTACATTCAAGTTGTATTAGCTTGTTTATCAAATAGCACCTGAACAAAAAAAAAACCACGTACTTATGAATCTTACGAAAATCCTATATTGATACGACAATACGCGTAATGTAGACACAATATATCTGGTGATAAATGTGAAAATTCAAAATATTTTTGTTTTCCTTTCCTATTATATTGAAATGAATTTGAAGTGGTTGAAATATGTTTTGTGAACGGATCGAGAGTATTTTCACTTTGACAGTATATAGTTATTCTGTTCTTTTTTAAACGTACTGTATAATTTCTCTTTGACACTCTGTAATATCAAGATAAACCGTTTTTATTTGCGTATTAAATATTATATGGCAACAAAACACACATATAATAGTCCCCATATAAAGATCATGTAGATATACTCGGGAATTTCCTCTGGGAATTTTACTTGTTGATATCTTTAACCAAAAATCATATCTTCCTTAATATATTCTAAACCTCATTTTAAGTAAACAATATTACTTTTTATGCAGTAAACCCAACTTTTAACTTCCAAACCTTGCCAAGTTTCCTGATGTATTATTCAATTGCTTTTTTTATTATTCTACTTGGTCTCGGATTATTGGAAATTTTACAAATCGCCTTTGCCAATAATTTATTACACTTGCGTTTTCTTCGAAGATACTATGAATAACATTTCTGGAAAATCGAGTATCATTTGTGAATATTCTGCACGTCATTTTCAACCGCAGATTGTGCGAAAAACGTTTCAAGGTCGGACGTAATTCAAATGAATGATCATATAATCAATCAACTTGTCGTTTTTTAAAGATCTTATCCCCGAAAAATGTTTTTAAATTTTTTTAAACTGTAAACATTTAGGAGCTTGTTTTTTTTTTAATGAGAGGATTAAAATAATCGACTTGTTCCATCACTGATTAATTTCATTGTGGTAGTGAAGTATCACATGCAAAAATATTTTTTTATTCAAATATCGAATATCGGATAAAAGAAGAAAACTTTTATCAATAAAGATAGATTACAATTTTCCTATGTTTAGATAAAAGTGCCTCATGGGCACCTTAATATTTTTGCATTATCTCCAAATTTACTCAGTACATCATTGCCAATAAATTATTAAAATTTTAAAAATACAATTATTGGACATTTATCCGTCTGCCCTTTCCTACGAGATCGATTTTAAGTAAATCAAATTTGCTAGGGCATTATTATAAACTCGACTCTTCAGAAGTCCCACAAAAAAATTGTTTGGAGCTAAGTCCAGGCTTCTTGATGACCAGTTGATATCGCCTCTTCTTGATATCAATTTATACGGAAACCATTCTCTACTTTTTGGTACATTTTCGGCCCTCTTCTACGAAGACATTTAAGCTAAATCAATCATGAATAAATGTTCAGAGTCCACAAAAAATGTTTAGTAAGTCGCTTCTTTCGTGATCGCCTTCTGACTTCAATTTTATGGAACATTCTATGTCTATTTGTCTGATATGCTGCCCAATCTTGTTGGAACCTACCACTGTAATCTTGAAAAAAAGTGCCACAAATTAATGATCATTGCGTGCCGTACCTGGTCAGAATTTTATTTCAAAAAAGTATGGGTCTATATTATGCCATCTGAGGTTATTGTCTGGCCCAAAAACACTATAAAAAATATCTTTGTGTTTAATTGAATTAATTTGCAATATTGTTTGCGCCAAGAACTTTTTTTTCTCCGTGTGGTCATCAAACCGTTCCATTGTGACATATGTCAATTCTGACATTAAATTTTCAAAGCTTACTTTACTCATTGCAAAAAATCAGGCAATTATACTTTAGAAACAGGCCTGTTTTAAAATGTAAGGTTAAAAGTTCAAAAAAGTTGCAAAACATAGAATTTTAAGGACTTGTATGTATGTTTATTATGACTAAGCCTTACTACATACAAACAGTGATAAAACAAAAAACGTATCATTTCGTTCTACGTCGTTTGTTTGTATAGCTTACATATTAGGGATTATCGGTCGTAAACTTTTGACCTAGGGCTTGGAGAGGGGGACGACGCATTAGGATTATTGCAATTCCCCGTTCTAAACTATCATTTCATCTGTATCTCTCTTTCTTTTTCTATTTTTTGCAATTTGTTTGGCTTCGTGTAGACTACGCTTGATATTTCGACTGTTACATGCTTACAATTAGATCCAAGTAGGCGGGGAACAGAAAAAAAAAACAAAACTGAGGCGCCGCCGGCGTTAGGTTGCGCCGATTCATGTGATTTTCAACTGTTTACACAAACGGCGATTATATAAGTTGGATGATGACGATGTCTCTCTAGACATGAATTATCTTCAATTTTTTTATATCCCCCCTTTCTCCATTTTACGATGATGATTGTGAATTATCTAAGCTAGTTTGTGTATTGCATATTTCATCTACATATTTCTATATGTCAAAAAGTTAACAGCCGACAATTTATATTCCCAAAAGTGATTAGAATCCTGTAAGATAAATCTATTATATTACTAAAAGGTTTTCTATACTGGGTGTCCCAAATTCAATGTTACAAGCGATATCTTCTTTATTTGTAGAGATATTTGCAAAATCCTAAAAGATTTCAAATTGCATCCCTTATTTTTTTGACTTTATGACTGAATTACGAAGAGTTTGGAATACAACGGAATAAACGAAAATTGTATTCAAGAAATATTTAATACAAAGTGATTATTTCAATAATAATTAACAAAAGAATTCTTACAAAAAGTTATATACACATTAAATATATTACTAATTCATAAAATTAATCGCTTACAGATATTGTTCAAAATGACCGCCATTTGAAGTAACGCACGCTTCAAATCGAACAAATAATTTCCTGGAAATTACTGCTGTGGTCATATTCATTGTAATGAAATTGCATGCATGCCGAATCTTAAGTTTCAAATCGTCTAAATTCGTAGGCTGAGTAGAATACACAACTTCTTTCAAATACTCCCACAAAAAGCAGTGCAGTAGGTCTGACGCGCGAGCTAGCCTTTGAATAGGACCGTTAGTACCAATCAATCTATTGAGATATACGTCATTTAAATACTCTACAACCAACCGTGAGTTATGAGGCGGTGCGTCATCCTATTGTCACCACAAATCTTCTAATGGAATATCTTCCATTAACTCGGGAAGGTCATTATGTAAAAAATGTAAATAACGTTGCTCTGTCAAAGTTCCTTCAATAATATATGGACCAATGGTACGCCCATTAAATAATCGGCACCAAACGTTGAAACCTCATATTACCTGAAAATGGATCTCACGTATCCAATGAAGGTTTTCTGGAGCCCAATAAAGGCAGTTATGATGATTCACCACTCCATTGCTATGAAATCGTGCCTCGTCAAATGTTTAACATTACGTGCATTACAACAATGAATCCTAGTCTACGTCCAAAATCTGTAGGCCTTAATGCTTGCGGCAACTGAATTCTAAAAGGATGATATTTTTGAAACTTTGGTACCCTCTCTACTATTGATTTACTTATTCCCATATCTTCTAAGGACAAAGGAATCTGGATGTCTTTTTCCTCTTTGTGATTAAATTTAATTAAGGAGAATGTTGAATTTAGAAAAAAAAAATTATGGAAGATTTTTTGATGCAAAATATATTATCGAGGTATCTAATCCGAAGTGGTAAAAAGTATCCTTCAGGACAATTTCAAAAGTACCCATGAAGATGTTATTCATAAGAAGAAGGTATTCTTTCTATGTTTGACACGAAATTTTACAATTCTAAAATATTCAAACACTCACAAAAATAAATTCTACAGAATTTCTTAATTTGATTACTGAGGAATCGCAATGTTCCTCCACAAAAGGAAGGTAAACACATATACATGTGTGCCAACATTGGTATAATGCGTATGTATACGTTGATTTACCGCCTATTTTTGCGCCTTTCTAAATATCGACAGCTCGGCGCTTTTCGCAACCGGAAAATATCGGTTTCTGAATGCATGCGGTGCGTGGATGATGCCCTCATGTGTGCTGTTTGCTTTTGTTGGCGATTCCATTTTTAAAAGCCATTTTAACGGATCGATAATTCCACGTAATGATATATGATTTAGGCTCGTAAGTAAACACTCGAACTGATCAATAAAATATATTTGAGTCAACTAAATTTCCATTGCCAATTATATATAAAAAATAAAAAAAAAATTAAAAAAAATTAAACCCACTCTTTACATTTACCAACCACATTACTGCCGCACTTTTTATATACAAGCAATGTTTAAATTATGCACACATAGCTTTTTCTTTTTTTCATCTAGTCTTCCCTATAGACGATACATTTATTACTATTTAATTTAATCTCCTAAGTAAACACTGGAACTGATCAACTTACATACCACTATAAACGGGACGACCGATATATTCGAGGCAACTAAATTTAATTTGTTCCAATTATATAAAAAAAATTAAAAAAAAAATTAAAAAATTAAAAAAATTAAAAGATTAAAAAAATTAAACCCACTCTTTACATTTACTAACCACATTACTGCCGCACTTTTTATATACAAGCAATGTTTAAATTATGCACACATAGCTTTTTCTTTTTTTGATCTAGTCTTTCCTACAGATGATACATTTATTACTATTTAATTTAGTCTCCTAAGTAAACACTGGAACTGATCAACTTACATACCACTATAAACGGGACGACCGATATATTCGAGGCAACTAAATTTAATTTGTTCCAACTATATAAAAAAAATTAAAAAAAAAAATTAAAAATTAAAAATTAAACCCACTCTTTACATTTACTAACCACATTACTGCCGCACTTTTTATATACAAGCAATGTTTAAATTATGCACACATAGCTTTTTCTTTTTTTGATCTAGTCTTTCCTGCAGATGATACATTTATTACTATTTAATTTAGTCTCCTAAGTAAACACTGGAACTGATCAACTTACATACCACTATAAACGGGACGACCGATATATTCGAGGCAACTAAATTTAATTTGTTCCAACTATATAAAAAAAATTAAAAAATTAAAAATTAAACCCACTCTTTACATTTACTAACCACATTACTGCCACACTTTTTATATACACGTTGGTCCAAATACGAACGGGGGATTGCTTTTGGGAATGGCAACACGTAATATTATAATTCAACGCCTTCTGACAAAATGTGTTAATACAGAATTACTGCGTCATTTTTCCGTATTTTCAGATTATGTTAGAAAGTACTAAGACTAAAGGCATCTGTGCCATGGCCCGTTTATAATAATAATAATAATAAATTAACTTCTATCATTTTATTTTTAACTTATTTACAAGGCGAAGCAGTGCTGGTGACCTCTTCCCTGGATTTTTCCCCAGATTCATTGTTTATCTTGATCTTACACATGAGGGTAAGACCCATTCTTGTCTAAAAATTATGTATTTATTTTAAGTAATACTACTATTTTTACATAACTTACATCTTTGCGTTTTTTAAGTTATTGAGTTTGTTTAAGTTAAAGAAATATATTTTTAGAACAATCAAATTAAATCAACAAACTTATTTGTTTCAAGGCTGTTCTTTCAGTGATCGATACACTTTTATAGTATAGAAAGCAATATTTTGGCTTCCTTTCAGAGACCAAATACATTTTAATTGATAATCAGGTGCATACGTGCCAAAATAAGAAGTAAAATAAATGATACACATGTGCGTATTGTGCAATACCAACTACGCTCAAGTTATTGCTACATTGTGTCACCGGATGAAATCGAAAAATTTTGCATGTGTTAACAATTAGCATAGTATTATCAAATTGTGCGTCTCAATAAATATAAACATGTTACGTATGTATGTGGTTCTAAGCGTAAAGGTAAACGCGCGTAAGATTGTTTTCGAGATATTAACAGCAAATACGATTTATTATATGCTACTGATTAAAAAAAAGTCAATCAAGAATGAGTTCCTTCACCTCTGGCATCTGTGAAGATTTCCCATAAAAAGAAAAAGCTCGGATAAGCTAAATAACACCAAAATTGAACACAGGAATAATGGAAGACGACGATAGGGCCCAATGAAGCAAAATTTATGACGTGTTAAAAGTATTGGGATGACGACCAAACGATTCAGAAAAAAACGTTTCGGTTTTATTTTAAAGAAATTTTTCTCTTCTTTGTATTCCCGCCAATTGATAATCTAGAAAGCATTTTAGGAAACCCCAAAGACGAAGAATATGTGCAAGTTACCGCGTGGTATGGATTCATAGCACAACAGATAATTTTCCATACATCCTGTGCACGATAAAACGTTTTTATGTTTTTATTCCCAATCGCACTGCCTACTTTGTTTATATTTTGCAAGCATAACAATTCGCGATAGTCGGTTGTTGTGCTACGTTCAAGTTCCTCTATCTGCAAAGTCACGTGGAAAAAGACGCTGTTTTATGCGGATTTAGCGTCGTATTCGGGCTGGATAAAGACGGCGACTAAATGTTTATGTGTTTGTTTGATTGTATTGAAATAATAATAAAAAAACAATACGCGTACAAAGACGTAGCTCTACACAAAACATTAACGTACACAACAAAACGCGTTACGTTGGTTATCCGAGTGAATATTATTGTTGCGTTCGGCCTGGAAAGTTACCAGAGCTGCTCGGCCTGCTAAAAAGGTGATAAGCAAGGCGAAAGAGTTTGGCGTAGCGATGGATAGTCGCTTGCCAGCGATAACTGTTACTATATGGTGCAATATGGCCGATGTACTTTGTCTAACCATATACATACATAGTGTACTTACGTTGCGTGAATAGATTACGTTTTGGTGTGTACGTACGGTTGTACAAGAAAGTCCCCAAATTTGTAAACAATATTAGTTTTTGTTATTCCAAATGATACATGCAGTAAACAGCAAAATAGAGCTAAATAGAGCATTTGGGTGTCAAGAGCACATATGTGCATGGAACATTTACCTAGAGCTCCAAAAAGCTCATAGTATAGATGCTATACCGCGTGCTTTTTTTTTTTTAAATAATCCACCCGAAATATTTCAGAAACGAAAATCGGATTCAAATAACATATAGCTCATTGCCGCGCTATGGGTGAATCGAATCGTCAAGTGTAATACAATACATAAGCTTACGAAACCATTTAGCTTTGATGGATTTATTGATGATTTTAGTTTCGCATACTTCGTAGGTATGTTTTAGGGTATATAGGCGATAAAAGCCTTTTAAGGTAGGAAATTTTTCTCACATCATTTGGTCGTACGATTGTCAATTGTTCTGAATTATTTAAATAAATTATGTGGTGCAGAATGTGGCGATACTTTAGTGCTTATCATACTACCGCACAGTCCTTGCTATAATTATTTATTATTATTAGAGTTATTATAATTTATCTTTATTCATTTCTATCAATAAAATTGGACGTTGGGTAAAACTATGAAGTTATATTTTAGTCACAAAATATTACAATCTATCGCATTTTAAATTAACAGCAGCTTAACACAATGACTAACAACCCTAAATGCGTTACAGTAATAATAATAGTTCTACTAATCTCTTCTATGAACAATAACGTTATAATTAATATTTTAATATTTCTAATTGGTTGTACAGAATCAAATTAAAATGTAAATTAACGTTGTTTTAATTCGAGTTCTAAAGGTACCATTGTTTTCATAAAAATTTGAGGCAAGCTATATTATTATGACATTACCCATTTTAAACATGTCTTTTGAAAAATATGAAAAAATTTAATGTCAACTACCTGTCAGCGTCAATCGTAAATCGACAAGTCATTGTCACGAGATTGGAAAAACGTCAAAATGAACTGGCACGAGTTGTCCTAGATTTTTATGAAAGCAATGGTAAGTCCACGCTGGAACAACATTTAGCAACTTGTCGCAACTTATGTTGCAAGAAGTTGTCAGATGTTTATAATCTTATTCAACTTTTTAAATTAACAAACTATCTGGTCGACATATTTAAGGAATGTTTACACTTGTTGTGTTTAAATGCAACGTTCTGTCTACATTACCTTTTCAGTTGAGCTGTTAAATTGTGAGGATGTTTTATAATTTTGGATAATAATTCTCGAAAACGGAAGCGTAAAAGTTTAAAGGAAATGAGAAGAATATGACGGAAAGGAATTATTATTAGATTTAAAGGAAGATGGCCTTGTATTAGAACTTTCAATGAAATTTTTTGCGTATACGTAGCTCAGATATAGAAATATTGCTTCACAAGTCAGCACCGCTATTAAGAAAAGCAGCTGCCAAATTGCAGGAAGGCAATATCTCCGGAAGAACGATTAGCTGTCATATTGCGCTTGCTAGCAACTGGAGGTGGAATCCTTACATTAGAGATATGACAACGTCTATTACTCCCTCCGCTGGAACTATGGACTAGGTATAAGCTTCCTTTCTTCGTGAAGATTAACGATATCAATCTGGACGATCCGTTGAACGTAAATGCGTTATCTTCGATCAGCGCATAAATTAAGAGTGTAAAGTTCAATTAATCACCTCGAGTTGGACAGTCAATAAATACAGGAGTGGTCCGCATCATCTGCTCGGAGATAAATTTCGTCATCAACGTTTGCTGTGTGGTTTCCGAGAAAAGATTATATATAGGTAATTGATCGGTAGAAATCAATTAGCTAAATTGGAACTGCTTACGTCCGTTCGGCTTGAACGCAATGTTAAGAGCCTTCCTAGAACAGGAGCTCGTAAAATGATTTCTCTAGAGCGCTTTTATGTACATAGATGGCACCTTGAATGTTAAGTTTTTCGCGGAAGCTATTCCGAAGTCGATTAGCCAAGAAACAATATATAGGGAAGCATAGAATACGAAAATTAAAATGTTATTGTGAATTCTTAAGAAATTTATATACTTCAACAATGTTGGAACATCTTCGCTACGTGGACGATTGTTAATTATATTACTCTTTTAAACCATCAGAGTGAATTAAGGCTGTTTCAGAGATTAATCCAAATCTTGATTGTGTTTGCTACAGTTTACAAATTAACTCCTCAAAGTCCCTAATTTTAATCTGTGGAAATAATGAAGTTTGTAATTCGTAACTAAATGTATACATGTCTGCTTCAACATCTCGAAAACTAATTTCTCAACATTTTAAAAATTGATTTACAGACGCATTCTTACCAAATATTGGGGCTCAAAGTGTTTATGTGTTATTGGATTCCTGGAATGGACCTTGTTCGAGTAATGTTCATGTTAATTTGACTAGCTGTTGATATTTATTTGAAATGCCAGTTCGATTTTTAAAATTCAATTTACTTTTCTAACAGAATATTTAATGTCATCAAATTTAAAGAGAAAATGTGGAAGAAGTTCTAGTTCTTTAAACTCTTTTGCTGTACAAACATTATTAACATGAGACAATAACTTGATGAATAAATAACTAAGGCTGTTTTTGCAACAAACTGCAATTTGTTGGAAACTCTCTTTGGTAGAAACACTTTTATAAAATAAAAATAACACCGTGCTAGTTGTAAAATGCAACAAGCTGAGTACGCGGGGGGTAAACCAAATTCGAGTACGCTGAATCCAATGGTACCAACTGTTTTTAAAAGTTAGCTCGCGTTTTCGAGCAATTTCAATTTAAAAAATTTAGGCCCAAAGAACCTGCTGGAACATTTTGGAATTTTCTGAAAAATCTGATCAATAGCCGAAGAGCTTTCTGGAATCTTCGAGAACCTTTCATGGAGCTCAGTCTGTTTTCAATAGTCAAAGTGTTAAGATCTAAATATTTAAGCAAATAACCTAAACCGAAGTGAATAGTGAAAAGTTTGAGATTGTTCATTGTATTGGCTTGTAAGATCAATTAATTTGAAATATCAAAAATGGATAGATGTTCTAAATTGAATACCTCTTGCTACGTGTGTGGAAAATTTGTAATTAAGACCACTCGGCGTAAAATAAGTTCAATAGAACAATCTGAGCCATCAGCATAAGAGACCATGAAAATCGAAGAAGCAGGCATATCAATGTCACTGCGCCATGCAATCACATTGAAATCACGCAATCTCGTTTGAATAATATGCTAAGAAGAAGAAGATACAGAAGAATCAGGGCAATCAGAGAATGAAAAATGAAAAAATCAAGAAAAATGTTTTTTTACAAAAAAAAAATTAAAAATCGAATAAATCGATTCAATTTTTTCAAGTATCTCAAAGATTCGATCGAATTCCATCGATTTAAATTCAATAATTGGTCAAAAAATGATAAAAATTACGTTTTTAGGGGTTCTTTCGATCTAACATTTCTAAATTGAAATTGCTCGAAAACACGAGCTAACTTTTAAAAACGGTTAGCACCATTGGATTCAGCATACTAGAATTAGGTGCACCCCCCGGTTGCCTAGCTTGTTGCAAAAAAAAAGTCTCCAATTCGAGCACAGTGTAATCGATCCCCAATCATCTAACACAATTTACATCTCGGCATTCATCGTAACAAAAAAAAAGAAGTCGCATTTTAACCTTCTCAGAATCTAATGGAGAAATTTTTTTTTAAAGCAAACCTCGTAGATAAACAAATTCATATTCAAACAGTAAACTTCGGTACATTACAATGCACGTCGTGACCTCGAATATGCCCCTGTATGATGGCAAAACGTACCAGCTGACCGATTGGCATTGCCGATCTACGCGAATTTCTTCCGATATATTCCAGCTTCTCTGTCTGTCTCCCTCTTGCACCTGGCCAGAGATCGCGTTCACTGAAACAACCCATGCGCCTTTCTTTATAGGTATTTTGACCTCGGAGACACAATCTCACTGCGCCCATTTTTTTTCAAAGGAACACACACATCCATACATTTATGTATTATGTACCCATGTAGCTGGCCGAGACAGTTGGCCTTGGGAGGTAAAATCGACGACGAAACAACGAAAAGAGATGAAAAAAAAAGAACTGCTAAATCTTCAATTGTTTTTGTTTCTTTTTTGCTCGATTATCTTTTGTTTATGTTGCTTCTTCATTTGGAGTTTTGGCCATGGAGGAATTTCACGAATTTGCATTGAATTGGCCTCACAGATCGTGAATTGAAATTATTAACAGCTCCTAAAAGCTGTTAATGAGTCGTGTATCATATCCGACATTGTTCGGTTGGTTTTCTGAATGCAAAATGCGCGTCAGGGATATAGGAAAAGAGTTTCGACGTTAAATGTTCGATTGTTCCCAATGAAACAAACGTTGCGATTCTATCGATGGGAAATTCCGAACAAAATTCAATACAAATTAATCAGTATTTTAATTTTTAAGACATCTATAGTCTCTGGCAATTAAATTGATAATAAATAATTTAGAAAATATGATTTAATATTCTCCATTATAACTAAACCGATTTATAAAATTCACCTCCAACTATGCATTCGATCGAACATTTCCAAAGCGGTGTTGAAGCAGTTTAAGCATAACAAGTCCGAGTTTTGGCGTCGATTAATAACTGTAGACTAAACTTGGATACACCAGTATACTCTTGAAGCCAAAGAAAAAAAGGCCGGGAAAATGACAAAAAATATTTGTGATATCCTAAAAACGAAAAGAAGGTTTTTGCTCTGAACTGTCACATGAATTGCCGAATTAATTAATGAAAATATTTCCGGAAAGAGACCTCTCAGCAATATTGCGTCGAAGAAAAAGAAAGACAGCGACAATGATCGCAAAATTATAAAAGTGACATAAAATCGTACATGCTATCCTCCAAAGCTATTCACTTAATTGTAAAGGAAGGCAGCTCAAAGACACTAGAGATCCGGATTAAAATGTAGATATCCAGAAAAAAATCTAAATCGAGGGAGTGCATTAACGAAGCTCGGTAACTTTGGACTAAGCAGCACGAGAATTTCATTGTCGACTACTGAAAAAAAGTAAAAATTAACATTTATTGTAAATAACTTTATAAATTGTAATTTTTTAACATTTCTGAGTTTAATTCGTTTTCTCCAGATTGTGTTTAATGACTAAACATAGATCAGATATAATCGGGTAACAATGCATTGTCAGTATATTACAAGACATTCAGGCGAATGTTATAAAAAAGACTGCATTGTGAAAACAATAAAACATCCACTTTCTGTAGCGATTTGGTCAGGCATTACCGTACAAGCTTCAGGGCTACTTTATTTTGTAAAGGGAACCATGGTCTAAAAAATAATAAAAAAACTGTTTTAAAATATTATTTATTGTCAATATATATGGAAAGGCTAGATGAAACTAAAAGTCCGTATGCATTACAGTACTCCGTGTTGTAAATAAAAAACGTATGTATGTATACGGATTCTTTTGATCTTAGTATCTTTTTAAAAAATGCACCAGTAAAATATAATTAACAATTTTAATTTAGGATTTAGAACAAGAAATGTAACATGTATCTGAGCGTTAAGCTTGGGATGGATATTAAAATCTTCTTAAAGGCGGTCACCATAAAAATGTCCAAAAAACAAGGCACGTTTTACAATTTTACATCAAGCGACACGACCGCGACACGGTATTGTATATGTGGATTAGGCTTTATAATACGTTTTATTATGCACTTTTTATTGTTTCGTAAACACTTCTGCTACTATCTCAGCTGAGAATGAAATAAATAAACACTTAATTAAGATTGTCAGATAAATTTTATCAAATTCTAAGTGGGATAATGTTCAAATTATGTTTATTATGTTAGGTTATGTAAAAATAAAATAACTAGGTTAATTTAAAACATTACGTAAAGGACCAAGAACAGTTTAAATCTTGGAATGGTGCGCAGATGACATTTATATCAGTGCTTTGTGCAGAAAAAGTTTATCTAAATGAAGCTGGTTATATACGAGGGTAAGTCGAATATTATCTACACTTTCGCCATAACAAGCTTTGAAGGTTATCGTAGTGGCGGCCGCTTGCGCATGCGTTGAGTTGGCGCCTCTGTGGTCATGTGTGCGGAATTTAATCACGATCGCGTCATTTGTCTGCTAGCTACAACAGCATAAGCATGTCAGCTCCGCTATTTGTTCGCACCAAAGAGGAAGAACGAGCAATGATCCGTTTTTTGTGGTCAGAAGGTGTGAAAGGTGCTGAAATTCACCGGAGTCTTTTGTCACAATACGCGGACAGTACTTTATCTCGTAAAAGCGTTTTGTTGAGGATCGAAATGTTCCCTCTTTTTGTGTTACGCTCGTGCGGCTACTTTGAAACATTTCGATCCGCAAAAAAAAACGCTTTTACGAGATAAAGCACTCTCCCCGTATTGTGACAAAAGTCTCCGGTGAATTTCAGCACCTTTCACACCCTCTGACCACAAAAATCAGGTCACTGCTCGATGTTCCTCTTTGGTGCAAACTAATAACGGAGCTGACATGTTTATGCTGTTGTAGCTAGCAGACAAATGACGCGATCGTGATTAAATTCCGCACACATGACCACAGAGGCGCCAACTCAACGCATGCGTAAGCGGCCGCCACTACGATAACCTTCAAAGCTTGTTATGGCGAAATTGTAGATAATATTTGAGTTACCCTCGTATGATAGATAACCTTACATAAAATTAATATTTCTTTGTATGTTTAACTTTCAAAGAAATGCGAAGACTAGGTAGATCAATATTTTTTGATTGAAATATTGAATCTCATCCTCTAATTAATTGCTGATAATTATCTTTCCATTAAGCGAAAGGTAAATTGTTTTTATATTATTTTGTAAGAGAAGAAACAAACGTAAGAGAAAATATGAATTTTATACCCTACTTATGGGACATATTGTATAATTATTCTTTATTATTATTTTTTGTTTAAACTAACCCGTATCTTGAAAACCTTGTTTATTGAAGTTTGAAACTACATCGATCAATTTCAACAGCGAAAATTACACGTTCAAGGTTTTATTATCTGGTTTATCTCATAATTTGAACAAAAAATTACATAAAAGGCGTCATATGCAAGTTAGCTATTAACATCCAGCTTAAACTACATGTATTACAATCATGTGCAGTGATAGCGAAGTCTGATGTCGGGAATTTTCGGCAAACCGAGTGCGGCGTGAGGAAAAAGTGTGTTTATATGCAGAAAACGAACGTTCTACATCGAGTGACGTTATATTTGCGTAATTAAAATAATCTTTGGAACAACTTAACGGTTCTGTTGACGTACCTTCGCAAATTTGTCTTAATGGGCCAAAATCAGAATCTTTCTCTAAAACACTTTCAAACCTTTCTAGAACACAAACATGTTTTGCGTCTTCTACCGCGCATAGGGGTGCGTGAACATGTTGCACTATTTGCAGAGATTCCACTAACGATACCGAAGGATTTTGTAATTTTTCTATTGCCTCCACTAGTCCGAAGTAATTGTTCTGAATAGTTTTTAAATTCGTTTTAACCTGACTATCTTGAAATTTCGACTGGCTTTCCTTGATAGCCGCAGCTTCCTTTGGATCGAATTGTAAAACCAGATTCTTAATGTTCTGATAATATTTATGAATAAAACGCGGCCTGTAACCATGTTTCCCAACGTGTAAGAATAGGTTTTGGTGGTTCAGGCATGTAGGGGCACAGTCTGTGAAATTTGCGAATACGTTTTGGGGATTTGACAAACACTGCTTTTGTATGCGCTATTAAAGCGTCTACCTCAGAATAACATTTTCTAATATTATCTGCCACATGACTGAAAGCATGAATTTTACACGTAATATGTAATAAGTTGGCACAATGTTTTTTAAGAGGCCGGCCTACAGAAAGCATGTTTGCGGCACCATCACTCATAAACATCAACAGTTGGTTTGTTGAAAGTTCAAACTTTTCCAATGTATTTAACACTAACTTTGAAATTACTTCGGCAGTACATTGTTGCACTCGTCTGGAAGCTAATAAAATTGAAGGTGACGATTGATGTGGTTCCATTCTACGTACCATTACATTAACCACAGAATGTTTTTTACGATCTGTTGTTTCGCCCACACATAACCACAGTTTTTTATCTTTCAACTCCGATTTAATTCTTTTTTCATGTTCACGAGCAGATGGCACAATTCTTTGTAACGATGCCCGACTTGGTAATTTGCAGTCCGAATATTTATTCCAAAAGAAGACATGCTTCCTTGTCTAGTAAATTAAACGGTAGATTACATGCAATAAAGGTAACACATAAATTAAATTTAAATTTGTCATAGTGTCGTGTGCAATTTTTTTTTGAAGAATGCTGTTTACTATTTACGTGACGTAGACAATCCCTTTTGGACGATCACATTAAAGGGATATTACAAACTACACATTGAATTTTAACGCCATTATAATTTAGGTCAGGCATTTCTGCTATAAATTCTGTAACTTTATCCAACATTGGTCGTTTTCGCGACGAAGGCAACATTTTTAAAACAGACGTAGAACTAGGAAATAGTATTTACGGCAGCGTAGATGTATACACAACAGATCTGGTTGAGACTTGCAGTTATATTGGGGGTTGTATCGAACCTCTCGCAACTCTAACTATAACTTAATTGACATGTATTTTAGAAAATGACAAATTCGCATTTTACGGTTGGTAGTATGACGTCATAGATACAGATGTACAACGTGCATCGATAGTTAGTCTGCCCCGACTTCATTGCTTTATTGCCGAGTTTAGATAGCTTCGACAGCAGCTGCACTACATATATTTTCAAAGTATTTGAGAGATTCCCGACATCAGACTTGAACATCGATGTACATACGAAGCTAAACAACGACTAGCCACTAATTCATCGTGATTATTAATGATCATTATCTCCCAGTCGCGTTTTATTTTCAAAAATAGATAAGTCACCTTTGAATATATGTAATCATGATCAAAACAAAATTCTTCAAAGACGTTACAACGCTTCCATACAGGAAAAAAGTTCTTTTTTTTTTGATTTAACCGTCCTTGGGCACTTCAGGAAATGCAAGTAACAAACTAAGGTTAAACCTATTTAATCTTAACTAATTGGCATCGTATTTCGTATTTTTTGTGATTTTATTCCTACGTAAATGTATATACTCCATCTGGGCATAGCCGTAAAAGGTGCTTCAGATTTATGATATAAGGAAGTACAGCAAAATCCTACTTTCAATCATGTAATGCGCTTAGTTAAGCGAGTAACCTCGATTCGAGTGTATAAAATTGCCAAGTCCACCTTACTCCAATTAAGTAGCCTTTATATGAGTGCGCAAGAGAGAATTTTTGAATTGTTCTATTGGATGCAGGTCCTGTTATACGTGAGGAAATTAAAAAAAAAAGTGAGAATCGTAAGAAAATTAGCGTTTTCTGCAACTATTACTTATTAAACTGGAAGCATTTCAAATCAAATAATTCAGGAAATTTTATTTTAGAGTGGTTCACTTTTAAATGGTGTGATTTCTTGAAAACAATCTACCTGAAATATGTCAGAAACTAAAACGAAAATAAAAATATCCGTCTGCTTCGACCTATGAATGAATCACACTTATGACTGCGTAAATGCAGTACGGTCCCAGCTACGACATCCAACTTTATGTTTAAGGGATGCCAATTTTACTTGAATGATTGATATATGATAAAAGGAAAACATTTTTAAATATCTTTTCGTGAATGTAAAAGTTATTAATAATTGACCGAATTGTTGCAATATCTTCTCCACGAACTTTTCGGACATTTACGTGCTCTCTTCTTATGAGAAGTAGAAAAAGAAGTAGCTTTCCCTGATTGAATTTCATCTCACACTTTCGCAATACTTCTGTGTTTTTTCAGATATACCTGTCACAGCAAGTAATCTGGTATTGTAATGTTTCAATGGAATACTTAGTTTATTGTCATCTGCTTTTTGTTTCATAAATTTCAAAATATTGGCGATAATTTCTCTGCCTTAGCTATGGATAACTTTTCATTTAACGCTAACTCCTTTCGATATCAACGCCATCGCTAGAATTTGTACAATTACTAAAATTATTTACTTTATTTATTTGTATTTAAACTTTGCCGGTGTAGTAATATACTCCTTTCAAATGTCTTGAAAAAGACAGTTTTGTTAGTAAAAAATGGAACATAACAAAGTTTGGCAAGCTGTTGAGGATTCAGCTGATATCATTCCGCCACTATTTTTTAAATACCGCGTAATAATAGACTCTCCAGACGAAAATAGTCTCTTTGCGCATACGACGTCAGATATACACTACCGGACATAATTATTTGCCCACCTAAATTTTTGCTTGGGTTTTAGAAAATTATTTATTTATTGTTATTTACGAGGTATAATTATTTACCTACAAGTAAATGATTCCGCAAAAGATTAGAATTATGAATTTAGATTTAGTGGTTATTGTTCTTTTAAACAGTGAATATCATTAATAAAATTATTTAAAATGTTAACGCGACAAAAGGATAACGGCTGGTGCTTTTTTACTCTACAGTTGGTAACATTTTTTCTTGTGAATTCACATGTGCACCACAAACTATAACGATAATTGAGGTTAAATACGCTGCGATAGGTTAGGTTTCCTAGGTTTTATAGCCATTTTTGGCATCAGCATTAACACATTCTCTAATTGAGTAATAACTTGCATTTTTAAGTGTTACTTTTCCCCTGTAATATAAAAACACGTCGCCTACCTTCCTCTAAATATCACCACGTTTTCGACGCTTTTGTTATAGATATAGTGCGTACTACCAACGTAACGTCTGTAATATATATGTATATACTTGTATACATATGTGTTATTGTATATGCGTGTTAAATGTCACACCAGCGTATTGTTACTTATGCCAAACCAAGATAGACCTTATCACATACCATCCGCTGCCTATACGAGTTATGTAGATATAGGCTCAGAGTGTAAACACTAAAAACATTGTATGTATCGTATCCCAAAGCTACTAGATAAGGCTTTTAGTGTGTATAAAACAAAATAATCAATTTCCACTATTATTTCCTTTATAACTCGTGATTCCTATCATCAGAATTTTATATAAAAAAAAATAACAGAAAAAAAGTGAGAAAATAAATGTATAATTCAATAACAAATCAATAAGTACATGTTTACTCTAGATTTTATTAATTTTTTACCCAGATCCTATACATGGAGTTCTTTTTTGGTATATATACCGATCTTTCATAAATAAGATCTATTTCTTCGCACTTTTTTTCTGAAAACAAAACCAGGATTGAAATTCCCCATGTCATCTACGTATAGTCTAATATTAAACGAGATGATTTTCAATATTCACTGCTTGTATTCTTTGGGAGTTTTTGATCTCAATTCCCAGCTACCAGTTAGTGGCTGAGTGGATCTCTTGTGATCACTAGACTAAAGTGCTGTAATAGTTCACCATTGGCGTGCATATGCGTTAAGGGATGAGCGATCTATGCTACGAAGAGGATTATCTTTATCTAGATATGGGGGCATTCACCCAAGGCGATTAGAATATTTCTAAAAAAATAGGAAGCAGTGATTTTAAGTAATGTACACGCAGAGAAACGTTTACTTATATCCAGATTGTCCGTCTCAATTCAAGACAATTACTGTTTCAGTTATTCACAATACAATAACTGCTTTAAATCAAAAGAAATATTATATTTTTATTTTCTCCGCTTAAGGGAAGTATATACTTGTATAAGTATATTAATTGCATTTACCTTGTTTAAAACAGTACGACATATCCGTATATAATGCAGTAAATTATTCTCATTGCTTGTGATTTTAAAAAGGCTAAGGTAGTGGTTATCTATAGAATAATGTTCAAACAGAAGTGAACTTAATATAGAAATACACATGAAAGAAGTGTCTACAAACAATAACCAAGATAATGCTAATAAAATAGCTCCTGGTATTGATGGCATCACTCCCAGCAACAACAATGTGAGAAGAGAAAAGCACTAACGCTTTTTGCTCTTGCCCACATTGTTGTTCATCCAGAAAGTTGATTTCTATTGGAGCTATGTCTTTTCAACAAAAATGGAGCTGCGTCGTTTTTGCAGCAAGGTCCTCAATTGTAACGCGATCTTTCTCATTTTACTATTACATTCTCAACTAAATCAGCTCAAGCATTAACTTTTTCTAAGTGCTGAATATGGAATTCTATTTAATAATGCGGAATTTACATTAACCAGAACCTAGAATTTTCACATATAACGCTATCTTGTCCTGAAACATTACCAAATTGCTCCAAATCGTATGAAGCTACTCCACGCTATTAGACTTTAAAAAAATGTCCAAAGTATCCACTTTTATACGCTCAAACAGTAGGAGAAACGTTAAGAAACAATAACACGTGCCCCCCATTTCAATAAAATGTTATTATTACGTTAGCATACCCGACGATGAAACCATCTCTCACTTCGTTAGAAACAACTCTGTAGTGTTAAAGCGTACCTACATCTAAGTTTGTGTATAATTAAAACAAATTTATACGGCCAATTTTATAACTTCACCGATATATCAGGCGGTAGCACGTGTCTGGATTAGGTTCCCATTCCTTGAAAAACCAATGCTATCGAGCGAGGGAAACTTAAAGGAGTGCGGAAGGGGGTGATAAGAGGGAACTGAACAGATATTTGCAGACACGTTTTACCCTCTTGCGATATCACGTGACGTCGTTTAAACTCCGTCGGCTAGAATGAGACGTGCGATGATGGTACTCTAGTATTGAAGCTCTGAAGTGCTTCGATATTTTTCTCTTTCTATTTTGTTTTTGTCCTTTTTTTTAAGGGTGTTTTTTCTATACTTCCTATCCTTATGTTCCTTATCTCCCAAGCGCAAGCGAGAGTATATTTTCTCCTCCAAGAGATACCAGAAGGAAAAAATATATACATATACTCAAAGGAGGAAAGCTGAGTGGTATTGAGATATATCTATTGAAGAGATTTCAAGAGGAATATACATTTTAATAATGTTTTACTGGAAAAAAGAATATGAAATACTTGAAAAAATGCACCTCTACTTTGAATGGGTTTCTTTTGGTACCTTGTAACTAAATTTCTTTGCAAAAAAAAAACAATTTTACGTTAAAGTCTGTTCTCGAAATGATTTTGAAAAAAAAAATATGTAAAATTTTAAGCAAGAACTTCAACAAAACCTATGGCAGCGGACGAAGGTCTTCAAAGTTTAGATTATTTAGTCTCTAAATACTGCTATCTTCGATTTTTAAAGACCCAAAGGATAATTTTTGAAGTGGATCCAAACACTAAGCTCAGATAGAAAAGGAAGGTAAAATTTCTAATTTAAATGAATGATTACAACAGTATCAAGAAGATCTTCTGTAATAAATAGAAATCTTGAGAGATTGTTTGTGTTATTGTCTTCAACTCTGAAAGTCTCATTGTGATGCAATAATCTTTGAAAATTTTTGAAAAATCTAAGTATGGATGTGAGATAATTCCATAATTCTTGGAAGTCCATCTCTTTTTCAATAGGGTCTCTAATACGAGATCTAATAACTTCCAAATTTTGGTTTTCCAGTCTTGGCTTTATATATTTTCAAAATACATCTAAACCAATCCACTAAATCAATATCAATACTTCTCATTTTTGATTCATTTTCAATACTCTCAATCGACTCTACATCTGTAGGTAAATTTATGGCCTAAAATAGAAAAGTCTTAATGTTGGGTGAAAATTCTACGTTAATTTATAAGACAATCTTTAAAAATTCTTTGACAATCCCAACACTAGGCTTAGATAGACAATACTTTTTAGAAAAATTTTTAATGAAGGCAGAATGGCCAGTTTAAATGGAAAATTATAGCTATAATAGTCCCGATAGCTTAACTTATTTAAACTAGGTTTTGCAATATTCTAAAGTCGTTGAAAGTTTCTCTTTTTCAATTAGATCTCTAACAGCTTAATCACTTCTAAGTTTCCGAATTCGGTTTTTCAATCTTGGCTTTACATGTTTTTAAAATATATCTAACTAGGCTACGAAATCAATGTCAATACTTCTTATGTTTTGGTTTTGGTGTGTTATTTTCCTTTTTGAACTATTGTTTTGTTGATTCCACATCCATTAAAATGCATTTCTTCTGTTATCTTTTGTTAGGTAGTCTTTAAATGATGTTGATTTCATTCCCAAAACTGATTTTCAGAAATTACAAACTACAAGCTTTCTGTTCCTCCATAGGATTACTTCAAATCTTTCCAACTTGTCGATGATTGGTCATTAAATTTGAGGAAACTTTGTCAACGCTTAACACATTGAACTGCAACAGTAGCTTATGTTCTGATCATGAACACTATTAGCGTTCTTGCAAACACCAAATTTAAAAAACCATAAATTTTGTAAACATTGTAGATGTACAAATAATTGTGAGAAACCATTTTGAATTTGATGAAAACGTGTTAATATGGCTTGATATTGTATAGGAAAACATTTTTCAAGGTACTAATTGATTCCAAAACAATACCATTTAGCTTTCTCCAAAAAAAAAGAGAATTAATATTTTCAAATAATCAAATTACCCTAGATATTTTTGTTTCTTTCCCTATTAGGTCAATCCCTAAAGATCTTGGATTTCGAATCATAAAAAGAGATAATGCAACTGGAGATTTTGATGTTTCTGCATTGGAATATCAACCAAAATCGAAACCTGAACCCCAATTTAAGGACTTCGAAACCAAATCCGCGACCAAAATAGATTTCTTTAACGAGAAGAAAAACGTTTAATTTTTGAGTTTCCCATTTCCTTTTTTTTTTTTTTACTTTCGAACCCTTCGTCTTCAAAAACGGCTCCCTCAACCGACAAAACTCGCACCGCGTCGCGATCCACGTCCAGATACAAGCGTCCCAGAAACAACGCGATCAAATTGCCCGCGGCGAAGAGGATCCGCGTCTACGGCGACCATCTGGTTGTCAAAATTCCCCCCCAACAAAAGGAGAAGTCCACCGCACTCGGTGAGGCGTTGCGGAGGACCGGCGTGAAAGTCTCGAGTGTAGCGGTGACCTTGAAGCAGTGGTGGCGCGATGTGGGCCTGTGTCCCAGGTCCGCTCGCGCCACACTGATAGGCACTGGCGGCGCACCTTTCGTGGTAGGGAGCAGCAAGCATAGGAACGTCATCAAACGGGGACGCTCCATGGGCCATACTTTCAGCATGTGCAAGTTACAGCAATGCAGACATAAGAAAAGTAAGTAAGGATTGTTGATTAGGATAAGGATGATGATGAGGATGATAAATTGGTTGATAAGTGTTAATGATTTGGGTAAGATAGGGATGTTGTTAAAATGTTATTCATATTTTTGAAAGAATATCAAATATAAAGCATAAACTCCATTACTTCCGGTGACATCGGAAATACAATTATTCAAACTGAAAAATTAATGGATCTCTCAAATTTGAGCATTGGTACTACTTTGACTGTTTTTGAGCTTTGAAAAGTGGTCATCAATTCTCATTATTCCTCTCTAAATAGAATGAAAGACATACAAAAGAAGCAGTCAAAACAAATTCCACAAACGTAACACGCTCGTGACTCTTCTCACCGTCCTATTTTTAGCAGAAAGGATTTTGGTCAGTTTCCAATTTAAAATAAAATGTACTTCAATATTGATTCAAATAAGCGATCTTGCGTGATCGATTTACATTTGTTTTACGAAGAAGGTTGAGTTTGTATCATATGGATAGTGATTACTTTCCTAAATATACGAGGGCGATTCTTAAAGTAAGTTCCGTTTGGTTATTACAAAAAAAAACCAATACATGAAAAGGTTTTTATTATATACAACTTAAAGCTACTATGTTCAACTATTTTTCTACATAGTTGGCATTAAGATTGAAACATTTGTCACAATGATGAATCAGTTTTTTAATGCCCTCTTCATAGAGCTCTGCCGCCTGTGGATTAAGCCATGCTGTAACACTGTTCCGCAGCTCTCCATCGTTCTCAATCCGTTGTAATCCAAGCCATTTCTTCTACGTTAGGGAAGAGATGGTAGTCGTTAGGAGTCAAATCAGAGCTGTGGGGAGGATGCTCACGTATTTCCCACTTAAAACTGTCCAGTAGGCCTACTACGAGAGCAACGGTATGCGGGCAGGCGTCATCAAGAAAAACGATGCACGAATTCAATAATCCACGTCGCTTGTTCTGAATAACCCTTCTGAGCTTCTTCAAAGTTTCACAGTAGACTTCAGCGTTTATTGTGATCCCTCGTTCCATAAAGCTACAAGAAGAACGCCTTTGTTGTCCCAAAAGACAGTGACCATGACTTTTCTCGCAGAAAATGTTTGACGGCACTTTAAAGGTTTCCTCGTAGGCGAGTTAAAGCTACCCCTTTTTGTCTCAACGTTGACATAGGCAACTCAAGTCATCACCTGTTACGATTTGCCTGAGGGAATCTCCACCTTCGACATCGTAGCGTGTCTGAAAAGTTAATGCCGATCCCATTTTCTTTGTTTTATGGTCTTCGGTAAGAAGTTTTTGCACTCACCGTGCACAAAATTTGTGATAACCTAAATATTCGGTTACAACCTCGTACAAAACTGTACGTGAAATTTGAGGGAAAAAGGCACTCAGTTCTGTGATTGTGATTCGCTGATTTTCACGAATTTTCTCGATATTACTCAAAAGTTCGTCCGTCACAACAGTTAGTCTTCTACTCCGTTCTTCATCATGGACATTAGTTCGTCTTTCTCGAAACGTACGGCACCATCTTCTAACCACACTGTCACTCATGACATTTTCACCATAAACGGAACAAAGTTCACCATGAATCTCAGCAGCCTTCGTGTTCTTTGCACACAAAAATCGGATATCACAGGCGGCGGGATTTTCAATAGCAGCAGCCATTTTGAACGACCAAAATAGCACGAAAGAATGTACGAGCGATTCTCTCACTAGCACTGCCAGATTCACATTGAACCAGACTTTACCGCAGTGCTGTGATCGCGCCGATATTCCCACTCCTCTACTCATTAGGCCGAAACGGAACTTACTGTACGAATCGGCCTCGTATAAATTCTGGCTGTGTTTATTTGCTAAAATTGGTCTCGTTTAGATAATTTTACTTGAAACAACTGTGGATCCAACATAGTTGAAATTCTCGAAAATATCTTTAGCGCATGCGCAATATTATCAGAATATTTTTGACCCTCCTAAGCCTCCTAATCAATGCAAATGATCTATATGTATTAGGCACTTTTATAAAACCCAATATTTCCATAGTAAAAGACGATGTATTGGATATTTTAAAGCTTATTTCAGCTGTTTAAAGTAGAAAGCAACTATCCTTTTACTGATCTACAATGAGAAATAAATAGTATAATTCACAATGAGTGAACTTTCAAAATAATCGAAATCTTTTGACTGCTTTCCAGAACAAAATCTAGCATCTTTGGCCAAATTCAAACACTATTTCTGATAATAGATGAGATATATGCGTTGAATACAATATTTCGCATGCGTGTTTTCGAGAACCGGAAATGACGATTATATCTTACGTCTCTTTTTCACTTTTTACGCTAATCCGTACGCAAATTCATAGCTAACGATATTACGCGAGGACTAAAAATAAGAGAGTTGTATTAGTCAGTGACGCACTCAAACTATACAATGGTCACGCCTACCATTTTACGCCCCTTGTTCTAAAATAGAACACGTGGGTGCAGGAGTGAATTATGGAAGATTGATTACGGAAATAACCCTCTTCCAAAACACTGTTCGAGAAGGATTATTTGATACAGGATGTACTTTAGCGATGGTTTTACTGATATTTGTGAAGTTGCTCGAGACAAGAAAACGTTTGTCTTGACTCTAGTTTGAAAACCTTCTGTTAATGATTGATTTTTAGACACTTGTGTACAGATTAAGAAAGTACTTGTTCTCTAATACGAATGGCCCCAGTGTCAATTGGCCAAATTCGCTGTTAAAGACTCCTGACATAATTTATAGCAAAATGTTTTAACCCGGAATTGTCGTAGTCCCGACGTTATCACAATGTTACTGTAGTGAGGTCGCAGAGACCGCTGTCTAAATGTAAATTTTTTAATTTTTTTGAAATATTTCTCGATTTCTGGAAAACTGTAGTTATTTTTAATTGATATTATCCTTAACCCTAGGATGCATAACACGGGCCTCCGAAGCCCAGCGTGGTATCCTAAGCTTCATAACTTCTTTATCTTTCATTTTTTTTCTTCTGAGCCTTGTCTATGCCTCAACTGGATCTTCCTGTTGCTATTTCTAATTGGCGTTTGATCTATATAATTGCAACTATACATGTAATAGACAAACGAAGCGTTGGCCTATGGCGCTTTTTTCTAATATGATCGATATTGCAGCACTAAATGCATTCATTATATTTTCCACGTTGAAATCTGATTATCATAGGAATGTAACACACGCTAGACGACTATTTTTGAAGGAATTATCTCAGCAATTGGTAATACCGCATATGATAAGGAGGTAAAAAAATCCGAAAATACCAAGAAATTCAATAAATTGTATGAATAAATTTATTAACATTGAAAAAACTGCGACTGATGCCGTTACAAATAAAAGGAAGAGATGTATGACGTGTCCCTCTAGTTTAGACAGAAAAAACAAACTAGTTTGTGAAAAGTGTCGCAATAATGTGTAAGAATTTGCAAAAAATCGCTACTTTTGTACGTGTATTTACATTTATAAGAGCTGTAATCTGTAGTTAGAGGTTTTGTTTAACTATTTAAGATTTTTACACGCACAAATAAATGATTTAAATATATTTCATGTTCTTATATATTTTTAATAGAGTAAAAAAACAACCGGGCCTGAGAAACCCGATAAATGTTAATCTGTATATCCGAACACCCATGCATCCTAGGGTTAAAACAATAACTTGAAGTTAGAAAAGGTATAAAATGTATCTTATTTGAACTGTTGGCTTTTTCAAAAGAATGTTTGGTAGTATGAAGTAAACCGCTGTTGAATAATTTGTATCTTAAATAATTATTATATCCCACATTGTCTACATCTGTAATTACCATTAAAGTAGATATGTTCCGCTCTAACAATGTTCAAAGTTCAAATTCGCGCCTATTTCAACATCTTAGGCTAGAGCAAACGTTTTTCGTTTGGTTAGTGTAAATTCCACCTCTACCTCCACTTCCTAAATTTTAGTTCCGCCTTCGCGCAGCACCATGGTCATGGGTCTTTGTAGGATCTCTACTATGGCAAAAGAAATGCGACCTAAATATAAAGAGACAAACCATAATCCACTGTCGGCCAGTATAAAAATTTTTAATTAAATGTGAAAGCCTTCAATCCATCAACACCATTCCCTTCCCACTTTCATCAAAAAGAGCGATTGTCCTTTCCTAATATTCCTCGTAAGTCTAACAATAATATTCCCATCGATTCCCAAGCGGACAGGCTTCTTAGTGCTGCGAAACTTTTCCGCTGCTTTCTCTAGAGACCCCATCATCCGAGACACAATAGCGTACAAATAAGCGGGACACAATTTATGCAAATTGCCCTCGGGGCTATCTTCAACAATGAGCCAGCCGGAGTAGCCTTGGTTCGGAGAGTCGTTCGACGCAAAAAAACGAAATCTTTTATTGTCAAGGAGTCCTTACTATTTTCGACAGGGTCGCAGGATATTATTGCGGATTATTTCCGGGAAAAAAACCACTCGATTTTACCATCCCAAGGGAGTAGGAAGAAAATAAAAGTTAGGCTTTCGTACTTGGGAACAATGTGACACGAGATAATCTATACTGGAGGTTTCTCGTAGAAGTAATGTGAATGATTTCATTTGCAATTCTTTGATTAAAAATACTTGCGAGAAGTTTCTAACCTAAGACGGAAACAAATATGTATAGGTTTTAGTGTCAACATGTTTTCGACATTTTCTTAGATCGTTAGACTTTAAAGTAATTTAAATTAAGCTTTAAATAAATACGAATTGTTATGAAATTCATTCAAATCTTCCTTTCAATGAAGTATTACCTCATAGAAAGTAAAAAAATATTTGCATGTCTGTTAAATACAAACCTCAGGCGTCAATAAGTGTCATAGTCATAAGGTTGGCCGTGACCTCGGCATTGTTTAAAAAGAAAAAAAGCATTTTACTGATATTAGAAGAGGCAGAAAATTATAATAACATCGCAATGAATGCATCGGTTATGTTTTATGTAAATCAGATGCAAATTTTATCGCATATTTTAAAGGTGGATTGGAATAACAAACACTACACTTCCAAGAGATGAATCAATGTACTACATAAAAAAGAAAATACTTTTTTTATGGATGTTTTTTAGGGATTTTTTTTTTAGAAAGTAACCATACACGTCAAACAAAACTAAAATACTCTCAACAATGAAAAATAAGAATCTTCATTAAACGGAATGGTCAAAAAGTTTGTGCATTTAAACATTTCTTCCCTGTTGCATCATTAGTTTAAATTTTTCAAAATGAGTAGCTTCTGGATCACCGGAGTAGTAGGTTGTGTGTAAAAATCGATTTGTCAGCGTCCGCTTGTTTATTTTTCGTTTAATGTGCTGGGACAAACCGGACTGTAACAAACATGTAAATACCGAAGAACACAGAAATAGAAAAAAGGGTGTGCCAACGAGAACTGCCTTTATTTTTAATTCACGAAGTGTAATCTGTCACTTCGCTTACTTGAAAAAGAATCGTTTCAGAACTTATGGTATAAGTACAACCCCGAGTTAAAGTCGCCAACTACGAAAATGACACTCGAAGACATGGAAAAGAAAATCAAATTTACATTAAAAAATCAGTTGCTTTGGTTATGTGTTGACTAGGCAACAGATTGTAAAATAAATTCTATTCAAAATATTATAGTACGTGTACTGGACCCTCATAAACCGACATTTCCAGTGTTACTAGCTAGCAAAAGACTGGAAAAGTGTACTGGTACAGCAGTTGTAAAGGTGGTACTTTGTACGTTAGAAAACTTTCAAATCTCACCACGTCAAGTATTGATATTTATGAGCCATGGTGCTGCGACAATACGTTCGGTAGGCCGTTCTCTTCTTGAGCACGGTTGCAAGTGTTTATATGTTACGTGTAAAGTGCATGCTTTACATCTTGTGGCAGAAACTATTCGACAATGTTCACCCGAGGTAGATGCATTAATAGCAAGTACAAAAAACGTGTTTCTCAGTCCTGGTATTTGTGAACCATCACAGCCGATTCTTACACGTTGGGGAACATGGTTGCAGGCATGCTGAATATTTCAAACAAGTAAAAGCTGTTATTCTACAATTCAATCCTGCCGAAGCTGCAGCTATTAAGGAGAGCCAGACAACATTTCAAGATGAAACAGAGTTACAAATTGAATAGTTTGTAGCTCTGTTTCATCTTGTAATACTTTATAATTGTTACATTCGTAACAATTATAAAGGATTACATGATACAATAGAACAATTGCAAAATAGAGCGTTGTCGTTAGTGGAGTCACTGCAAATAGTGGACGAAGTACATACACTGCTACGCACTATTCATGACGCAAAATAAAATCGCGTTTTAGAAAAGTTCGTGAGTGTATTGAAGAAAGATTCCGATTTTATCACATTGAAACAAATTTGTGCTGGTACATCGACTAATACATTAACTGTATGAGTGTTTTAATCATGCATGTACTACATACGTAGATGTCGAACGATTTTTTTCAATGTATACACAAATTTTTTCACCACGGCGAACATCGTTCAACGAGACAACTGTGGAAACATATCTAATGCTGTCGACTTTTTACAACTCTTATCCAGTGGGTGGTAATACTGATAATGGTGCTTCTACTTTTAATGTTCGGTAATTCCGATGCAACCTGCCAACCTACTTGATAACGCTGCTTAAGAGGGTGAGCGTTTCACAAATTTTCAAATATAATTCTTGATTTTTTGGTATTGTACTTACTGAAGAAAGCGCACGCCTATGCCGCGTAGAGACATTACCTCACTTTACAAATGTGTAACGGCTGCCTCTAAAAGAGACCTTGGACTCGAAAAATTCTATCAATAACAAAACGTTTTCAGACCACAGACAAGGAACATTTGTAATACACATTAACTAGATTCATTCATCCACATTTCGTTGTTCTTGATGACCTCGTAATGACGCCCATATCCCGCCAAACTCGGTCAAAGTTATAACATCGAAATGCATAAAGTTTGTTACATACATATGTGTCGAACGTGATACAAAAATATTTGATACGAGATACGGGCAAGAGTCATAAAATCTGTACTTGTATTAGTAAAATGGGTCTTGTCGAGATAACTACAATGTTGGTCCGACAAGAAAGTAAAGATTAGGTACGGTAAAGTCTGTAATACTTTGCTGAGTGTTTAGTGGTAGTAAAAACTTTCCTAGAGAGTTTATTTTTTGGAATAAATCGATTTTCAAGCAAGGAAAATGTTATAATATTTTATGACGGAATAAATAATGTAGTAATAAAAACTAAATATTTTGTAAAATTAAACATTGAACTCACGCAGAGGTGTGTCTGTGTTTGAATAAAGCAAATTCTATTTCATTCCAACTGCACCTGTTTGGCTTCTGACCAAAACCATCGTTTGCGTTATTTTAATCGAGGTTGATGTTATCTAATTTATTACTTGAATATGCTAATGTTATACTTTGTTATTACGACTTGCAAATTAATAAAAACAATAAAATAAATTAAACATCTTGTTGAAATATGTGAAATTTTGTCCTTTTTTTGAAACCTAATGCAATTTAAAGAAAACGGAATTGCGAATAGGAAACTGGGCTTACATACAATCGTTGACGATTAAATTAGGACAAACAGGAAATTTTTACTGGACGAAGTAATAATCTACATGAAGGAATTGAAATTATTACACATTTATTTATTCACAATAAAATCTCTTAAATTAAATTATCTGACGTAATCCTAATTTAATTTCCTTGGAGTCCTTCAAGGATCTGTCTTAGGACCCCTTTTTTTTAGTTTATATTAAAATGACATTTATGCGTGCAGCTCTGATGTACAATTTATTTTAAATATATTTTCTTTAGACTTGGCGCTGAAATAGGTATAGTTGAAAGTAAATCCTTGGTATCTGGTACGTAGGCTTCCGTGGTCGTCAATAACACTATACTCTTGGTTTCCGTGTTGGAACCGCGCCGTTGTCGTAGCTTCTGCCAACGTTTCGCCCACACTCTTGTGGCACATCTTTAGGGCTGTTAGCGCACCTGACTGGGGACTATTTATTCCGGAGGGGTTTATATAGGGCTTGTTTCCCAATCTCCACGATTTAAATTGTTGGGATGTTTGAAGATCTCTATAGATTCACGAATTTTTATATTATAGTGGAGGTTGCGAGACAAGTTGTGGATAAAGTTAAACTGGAATTGGTGGCCAATTTCCATTCTATGCACGAACATGGAATCTGGTAGACACCAGGGTCTTCCAGATGATTGCCGTCTTTGATGGGAAAGTAGTCTGAGAATTTGAAATTTATAAACATCAATATTTATATAGTTTGTAAAAGATTATTCAACACTCAAATATTGTTATATGCATATGAACTAATAAATATTATTATTATTAAACTTTTTTTCTAAAACTAAAAAAAGGTGTTTCATTTTTCCAAACAAAGAACTACAGAACTATAAAACAGACACAGACACTTTCTCCAAAGATGCAGGGAAGGATAACAAATCCGTTCTACGAGATTAACTCCCAAGACAAAGTCTAACGGTTCATTACCTTGCACCGGTTCATTTCACAAGAAATCGCCAGTCTCAAGTTCTCCCAAAAGTAATCGCCGGGTATTAAGATGATAAATCGTTTAATTTATTCAACCGCCCAGATGCAGGAGCAGGCGATCTATCTTGCTTCTTTTTTCATCTAGGAAAGGAAATAAGACGTTTTCAAGTCGTATTCACCGAGGTCTATTTCCATTTGGTTAGGGAATTTGCTTAGTTACAAAGTAGGTTCGAAAACTTCGCAATATACAGACAGGGTGTTCGGTTTGAATCCCGTTCTATGGGTAACTTTTTTGTTTCTAACGTTAGAAGGACGGTTAAATTGCAAAACAATGGAATTTTTTGCCGTAATTCTGCATCTGAACGCATCATTTTAGGGAAGATATACTACCGCTTCTTTTTTTTTAATAGCCGATTAAAAGTCTCAGTCAATGGACCATGACAGCGATGTTTTTGTTTGAAATTTGCCATGACTGTGAAAAACGGAGTATACAATCTGTCAAACACAGCTTAAAGAAGTGGAAGTATTTGTTTTCTCGTAGATTCCGAAAATGTAAAAATATACAAGGTATTCCATTTAAGAAATCAAAGTTGAAGTCATTTCCGGTGAAGTGGTACAGTCAATCGTTTTTCTGATACGAGATTCTGAATCTAGGGCAAATTGTTTTGTAATTTAAGCGTTCTCGTAAACAAAAAAGTTATCCGTAGAACGGGATTCAAATTAAACACCCTGTACAAGTTAAAAGAATAAATAGATACCTTGATTATTTACCAGTGAAGCCAAGTTTTTCGTTTAAATACGAAGCACCTAGCGGTGACGCATTTGATTTAAGAAAATTTTATAACAAAAGTTCCCGAGATACAGCGTTGTTCCATTCTTCGAAAACGGTGTATATATTTTAGAACTGTCTGCTCATGCCATTCACGTCATCTGTCAAATTCTCGCAATTAAAACATGGCGGATGTGTCAATTGTCTCTAAATCGCGCACCTTCTTGTTACAGGCTTGCATTTCCGCAGCGCCGAAGAGCCTCGCATGCAACGCGAGGTCATTGGCCAGCAAGATGTAGGTCTCGGTAACCGTCAACAGCAGCATCAGCAGCACAGGAATTGCTACGATCCGGAATATGCTCGTATGGAGTCTTGGCTGGATGAGCATCCCGATTTCGTACAGGATTACTTCTTAAGGTAAGAATTCTCTTGGCAAAGAGTTGTCCTTTTAAAACAATTACACTGTTCCCACAGAGCACATATAATAAACAAATTAAGTTGGAATTGTTCCAATTGAAATTCAAACCTAATTTCAAACTTTTCAAAAGTAAATAGACCACTACCACTCACCAAATACACCCTCGCAAGTTCAACATTGTTTTGGTAATCCCATCATTATATTATTACTTGCCGAAAAGGGGGCTTTTCAATGCTCGAGACCGTAAAACTTTTCTCATTTAAGTTTCGAAAGCTTGGGGAGGCGTACGAATGGGATAATTTTCAAAATTGATAGTCGACATACAGAGCATTTCAATGAAAAGTATCCACCCTAAATTATTGTAAAGCGGTTGATTTTCAGGAAAAATGCAAGAATACGTCAAAAACTATACACGGTCCTGCAATAATGCGTCGGTATTCTGTTTCTCAGTTGCTATTGAAGATTTGAGGTTAAAATTTTCAGTATTTAAGAGGACAATATGCACATTCTAAAATTATTTTCAATTATACAGGCAGTTTTTTATGCCTATCGATGGTCCCTATTCATGTTGAAAATATTAGCGACATCCAATCATAGGTTGCGGAGTTACAATATTAAAAAAAATTGACTATTTCATACTTCTACTTGAAAAATCGCTACATTCGCAAACACGAAGTTCAACAAACAATATTTGTACTCTGTTTCTGCTAAGGCTTCGGCAATTCATTTTCGTAAGTTTCGTGCTGTAATATTATACAGGGCGTTCAAAATTATTTTTTCAATATAGACTTCACGGCTATTTTTCTTAATCATTTCAAATGGAACACCTGTATATTATGTTTCCATATTATCGAAAATTAAATTCCACATCAATTAGTATAAAGGTTCCTTATACCTATCTGATGTCGTTTTATAGATATTTAACGAAACAGCTTTAATTGAATAAAAAAAAATATATTTCTATCCAGAAATTCTTTTTGGACCCTATGCAGCATGTCCGCTGTTACACTTCGAAAGGCGTTGACAATTCTTTCGCGCATGTTTTGTGCTGTTTTTGGTAGTTCCTTAAAGACCAATCTTTTTACATAACCCCACAAGAAGTAGTAGATTTTGGTTAAATCAGGTGATCGAGCTGGCCAGTTGAGGGCATAATTTTTACCAATCACTTTCTTAGGATACACCTGATTCAAATAATTTCTCACTTCCTGTGAGCAATGGACTGGTGCACCGTCATGCTGCAACCACATTTTTTGATCTACTTTCAAGGGAAGGTGGGCTAGCAAACCTGGCAAGTGATTCTGAAGAAAATCTAAGTATATTGGTCCAGTTAGATTTCTCTCAAAAAAGTAGGGACCGACGATGTGTTGACCTATAATACTTCCCCATACATTTATGCTCCATCGATGCTGATAATCAACTTCAAATAATTTTAGAATGTACATATTGTCCTCGTAAATACTTATTGAAAATTTTAACCTCATATCTTCAATAGCATCTGAAAAACAGTAGACTGACGCATTATTGCAGGACCCTGTATAAAGGGTTATACATCTTTTTGCTTATTTATAGTTGATGCAATTCCAGCCCCGCAACCCCATGGTCACCTTTTTTTTTTAAGCGGAACAGCTCGTTTTATTATATGAAAACCAATAGATGTTATGAGGGCACTTTGAAAAGTGTCCAGGCTGACGAAGAAACAAGAATTTTTCTGTCAAATTCAGTTTTATTTCTCAATGTAGTTTTCTTGTAAGTCTACACATCTTTCCCATCCCCAAATAGTTTACAAATGTGACTGTCTCCTCGTTTTTAAAGCCTACTATCGTAGGAGAATTTGAAAATGAGGAAATATATAAAGCGTAAATTTGTAACTTTTTTCGAACATTTTATGTATTTCCAACCTCAGAAATATCAGCTGACGTTTCATTGCGAAATCTGTAATTCTGTACAAGAATTAAATTGCCGTGTTACCTCATCAAATAGAAAGTTTGGCGGTTCTATTATAGAAAGGGTATTACCGACCAGTTCATGCTAATGAAACATGATAAGATTGATAAGTTGACGAATCATACGGTAGTACGTCAGGGTCGCCTCTGTAGATATGTGCCTGTATAAATGACGGCTTAAATAACAACCTATTGTGTTATTATAATTGTTCTAACACGCTTTAATGATCACCTAACAAAATGTTCGAAATCGTTCTCTTTTCTGTTGCAATCGTGTAATAACAAGAATCAGCTGATACGACGCGGTGTGGTAGATATTACGTACAGCAACTTAACCTACCTTAACGAAAATTTCCTTGTTCTTAGCTTTAGATTTTTTGTATTTTCGTAGAGAGTTGAATATATCCAGCTTTTAACAAAGGTGACCACGCCCAATCGCGTACAAGAGTTGAAGAAAAGAAATAGTTAAATAAATCGTTTTCTCTCTGTTTAAAGCATGTCGAAACTTAACAAATGTTCGTTTACATTTCGTGTGGTAGAAGGGATAATGTGAACGTGACTGCGTTGGATTTCGTCAGCTTATCTGTGTGTGTTTTGATTTCCTATTAAAAAAAGGATTTTTTTTTATGTGTTTAACGTTTAATACTTTGCTCGTCTTCTTTTATAAAATTATTTTCCTTTGTGGTTTTTTTTTTGGTTCTTCAAGTACAACCTGCGATTAAATAAGTGATTTCTATTAAATAATTTTCTAGAAATTTTGATATGAGCTTATACCGGGTGTCTCAGATTCAATGTTACAAGCGATATCTTCCTTATTTGTAGCGATATAAAATCGAGCAAGGTGTCGTCGAAATTGGTTTACAGAATCCTAAAGGATATACTTTTTTATTTTCCTCTAGCGAACCACCCTCTAAGGAACCTTCCCCAAACCATTTTTTTTTAATTACACCCCTCATATTTTTGACTTTATGAAGTACTAGAAGTTAGGAATGCGACGGTAGAAGCAAAAATTTCATTTAACAAATAGCTACTAATAAAATTCTATTAGCAGAGCGCAATGATTTGTGGTAGCAACAGGCTGGTGCCCCGCCTCATAACTCGCGGTTGGTTGTTGAGTATTTCAATGATGTATATACCAATGGATGGATTGGTACTAGCGGCCCTATTCAATGGCCAGCTTGCTCGTCAGACTTAAGGTCACTGGACTTCTTTTTGTGGGGGTATTTGAAAGAAGTTGTGTATTCTACTCCGCCTACGTACTTAAACGATTTGAAAAGCGGCATGCTTGTAATTCTGTTAGAATGTATAAGCACACAGCAGCAACTTCCAGGGAATTAATGGTGGTAATTTTGAACAATTCTGTAATTGGTTAATTTTATAATTGTTAATGTTTATTTAACTTTTTGTATGGATTTTTTTTTTGTTATTTATTATTGATATAATCATTTTGTATTAAATATTTCTTGAATGCAATTTATACCGTTGTATTCCAAACTCTTTGTACTTCAGTCGTGCTACATTTTCCGTCAAATTCCTTGAGATGCACTTATCATCATGTTCTATTCAATCTAATCCTTAGTTTATTAGGTTCATTTCTTTTGTTTTTTCTCGCAAATCTTTTTTGCTTTCAAAAGATCACAGCGACGACCAAAATAAACGGTAAAGTCTAAAACGGAAAGAAAAAAGGCTTTGTGCCGAGAAGATAGCACAAAAATAGATGCCGTGGTCTTTGTTATAGTTATAAGGGTATTAGGGCAGATCCTATTAAGGTGGAACGTGGATCGGCATAGAAATTCATCATTATACAGGTTCTTGACGGTGGAACGTGAAGTTATTATATCGGAAAATTATGGCTTTAGAGGCTTCTTAGAGTAAATATAATATTAAGGAAAAATATTAACTAAATTTCTTGTTGATGGTTTTACAGAAAAGCAACGCGTCAAGTTGTCGACTCTTGGTTGATCTCGCACGCCACCCCCACATCATCCAGCGTAGAACTCGCTTCTCCGACGCACAATCAATCCAGGGCAGGATCAGGAGCGACTACCCCCGTTAGGAAGATCTCGGCGCACGAGTTCGAACGCGGAGGTCTTCTTAAGCCGATTATCAGTACCATCGATGGCACACCGACGTTTCTTACCAGCTCCACTGAAGACCAGAACAACTCTGGAGGTCATAGTCCCACCCCTGGCCGACGGCAGAGGCGGTCCAGGCACGAATTGAAGCAGTTGGATGAAAAGGAGCTGATCTTCGAGCTGGTAGGTGATCTGTTGCCACATGTACAAAATTAAACTTGTTGAATGTTGCTAATTCCGAATCTGCTTTCCAAATTTTCCTAGCGCGTTAATTTTTTTTAGTAAAACGAGTTTTAAATTTCACAAGGAATAATGTAGGTACTTTCGCCTGTATTTCGTTGCTGACTCGTCTCTCTTAAGGCCCCAGCAATAGTCCGCAAGCTTACTTCCGTTTCATTTGCCTTTATGGCGTGATTCAATTTTATTAAATTGGGCAATCTCTCACCATGTTCATCGCTCACATTATCAAGATTGTCTGAAAAGAAAATCCAGATGTGAATGGAGGAAATGAATCTTCCGAGACATATTTGATCCAAAATCTTTGTAACCTTCTAGTTCATCAACTAGTTGCTTATAGTTTTCCGCTTTTTTATTCCCGATGAAATGATACCGCCGTTTTGAAGGAGTGCTAAGCAGGTGTCTGTTTCATCTAAGGTTTTGTCAAAAGTGGCATCTTTCATTAATTCCCTGATTTGGGCACCCACAAATATACCCTTTTTTATTTTAGCTTCACTTATTTTAGGAAATTTACTTTTTAAATAAAGAAAACCTCCACCATCTTTGTTCATTGTCTTTACGAAGTTCTTCATCAATCCCAGTTTGATGTGAAGAAGTGGCAGTAATTTTTTTTTCTGAATTAACGAGAGGCTCGCAAATGACATTCTTATAATCAGGAATAAGGTTACTTCTCCTTTCTGTTCTTACTATTCCACTCGCACAAAAAATAGCAAAACCTTTAAACCCGTACAAATTTGTCATTGAAGTAATATTTTGTTTTATACAGCAGTAGCTTCATGCTTTCCTAAGACTCCTTCATGTTGACAGCATGAACAATGGTAATAGGATTTTCATTTCTATTATGAAGGAAAATCGCTTTAAAACCCGTTTTTGGGGAGTCTCCGCTCTTCTGGATTGTGATGCTGGTTTATTGACTTTAGTAAAGCGTTGACGTCGTTACAGAATACTAAATGTTGTAGTTATTGGTGTCTATTAGGGAATGTGCAGATTCTTGTCCTTTTGTCTAATAAATTCCATCCTTTGAGCCTTGAAACTAAGAGTTCTGCTTGATTTTTTGATAAATTTACATCACGGACCGTTTCCCTCTTTCCTTGGCCCTCGTAATCATCTAGTGGGTGTCCCTCAGGATCCAGAGTCCATGAATCTGGTCGAGATGGTAAAGGAAGGTCCGTAATATTGCGAGCACAGGTCTTACAACTGAAGAAAAGTGTGGATATTTTACTTTAATTCTTGACTTGCTTGGCATGCCAGCGATTTTAGTTGTATAAAAGTAGTAGAAGAGTGGTCCCTTGACTCTCTCCATATCATTGAAACTGCAAACGGCATGTGACGAGATGTTCCATTCAGTCAGCCGGTGGGCTGGAAAACACATGTTAAACAGCAGATAGGTGGTTCCCAATTCTTATGCTGATCTCCAACCCGAAGTGCAGTTCATAACTTCTTTTGACGAGTGTGGTTGTATTTCTTCTTTGAGACTTGAAAGTTAGTTCACCGTACATGTAACGAAAGTTGTCGAGGCTATTTCCACAGTTATGTAACATTGTACAAGCAAAGAAATTTTTAGCAATTTAGAACATAACACGTCATTCCCAAGCACGCGTGACATTTCGCAGTTACTCATTGCCGGTAAACCCTAAGTCGTTCGGTTAGACTCCCAAATCAAATTTATAGAGATTAATGCCCTGTTGTATTATGGACTGACAAATTTTGATGGCATATTCGAAATTAGCAAACAAAATTACATAGGAATCGGGGAGAACTGTCCTTGTAACAAAATCTTTGTATACAAATGTACAGTCCCTAGCTATCGATTTAGGACACTTACAAATATTATGATTTTGGGATAAAATTAAAAGAAAACACACATATAATATAATACATATAATATGCAAGTAAGTATAAATTGGACATAATTTACTAATATTTGCTTGTTCCTCCTCTGTGTTTTATTATTTCCTCAATCCTTTTTGGCATACTGCCAATACAGCTTTTTATTATTTTTGTTTAATTTCGTCGCTCTTATGCAATACATCTTCAATATGATGTAATTCTTTCTTTGTAGTTGTGTTTCGTGTACTAACGATGTTATTCAAGACATTCCACAGATTTTCAATTGGGTTTATGTCTGGTAAATTGCCTAGCCAAGGTAGTACACGCAAATTTTTAGATTCAAGGTATCCAATATAAGGAGTTATATTAGATTTGTTAGTTTTGTAAAACTTGTCTATATTGTTTTTGTTCCATTGTTCCGTTAACGAAATATAGAGTGGTCCCGGTCCTTTTAGGGATGGGGGATGTTTAATAGATTTGATCGTACATGCTTCTTTGTAACGCTCTGAAGGACGTCGACGAACAAATTGGCTTCTCTCCGTTAGCACTTCTAGCCGTGACTCGTCGCTATAAATAATCTAGGAAAAAGGAAAAAATGTAGAGAACCATTAAACGAACAGTGAGGATGAATTTGACCAAAAATACTTACCTTTCCCTAATCTTCAATTGTATATTTTCTATATTCTTTAGCGCATTGAAATCGTGTCATTTTCATTTTAAATGTTAGTCTCGACTTCTTTGCCGGACATCTGCATTTCATGAAGACGTCTACGAATTGTTCAGGCTGATATTAGTACACCTAGTAGTAGCGGATAAGAAACGATGTTCTGTAGCCACTTTTTACACTATCTATAAACAACAAAAATTACAATTTCAATTTGTTTGATCGTAATACTACGTCAAACAAGCTCTATATCCAGTTATGAGTGCATTTCCATTTATATAAATGTACGCACGCTTTTTTACGCGTGCTGATCATCCTACACCCGACCATATACATACATCCAATACACATACTCTACACTTCCTGCCTGTCTGTCTGTTGCGCTGAATGAACGAATGAATGGAATCGTTGTGTGCTACTGCTGTCCACGGTCCATGGCTTTCTATGTAATTTAATTAACGCATATATGCATGGAGATATCACCCGACTGGGCGTAGGCGACCGCTCTCGTTTCTTTTTTGTTTCTTTTCGCGGTATCCAATTACGCAATTTTCAATCCCAGACGATAACGTTTACAGAACTCATTTCGCTAGCGATTTTTAAACGTGGAACGTCGAGAATTTACGCATGGAACGCTTGAAACTGCTGTATATGTCATAGGCGTTGATCTAACCAGCGTAGCGGAAATATTTCGTCTTAATTCTTTGAGAAATGCAGTACAAGTTTGCTTTTCGGAGTTAATTGGAGAAAGGAAGTGTTTGGATTAGCGAATATTACCGTCTTTTCACTTAACCCTCAACTGGTGTAGTGGTTTTCCGGTCAGAGTTACGATATTGTAGAGTCACTGGCAGCCCCGTTAATTTTTGTTTGAACATTTTTTATTTAATTGAGTTTTAATTGAGTTACCACCAACTAAAAATTCTTTCAATCGAAAGGTTACGTGAGGTCATTAGTGACCCCACCATACCAGTTAAGGGTTAAACTGTTTCAAATCAGTATTTGAGGAGTACATATATGATTAAAAAGACTTGAAAAATACAAAACAAAGTGTTATCAAACACAATTTTAGTATTAAACATCTTATTATCTATTATTTGCAAGCATTTTGCGTTTGGAAATTAAGAATTAACAACCACGTCTTCGCGTTCGAACAAAACATGCTTACGTGCCGTTTTCGTCATTGGCAACTTTAACTCGGCGTTGTACTTATACCAAAAGTTCTGAAACGGTTCTTTTTCGAGTAAACGAAGTCACAAATTACAAGAACAAATGTTCCTCGCACACTTTACAAACTATTTTAGCACCGTCGTAGAACAAATCCGGAAGGTCAGAGATAAACTTATTTACTGTGCCAGCAAAGGGTCGATTTTTCGCCTTGTCCACGTTACACATTTTAAATTAATAATTATATATTTGTAACGAATAACACGTAACACAAAATACAACGCGCGCTCTCGTTTCCTAAACCGAATTAAAAATAAACAAGCGGACGCTGACAATGCGAGAATCGATTTTACATAATGTCAAAATAAATTTCCTTCAATAGGTTTTCTTCGTTTGTTACAGGTGAAAGATATCTGTAACGAGCTGGAGGTGCGTTCGCTCTGCCACAAGATCCTTCAGAACGTCTCGATGCTCCTCCACGCCGATCGCGGCTCCCTCTTCCTCGTTCAAGGGGAGCGAGGAGGCGGCTGCACCCCCTTACCGCCAGGGCAGGTCCCTCGCGGTCGCTGTCTAGTCTCAAAACTGTTCGACGTCTGTTCAAAAAGCACGCTCATGGAGATGGAGAAGAAGGAAGAGATCAGGATACCGTGGGGTACCGGGATCGTGGGGTACGTCGCCGAAAGCGGGGAACCTGTCAATATTCCGGATGCCTATCAGGTAATCTTTTATGTAGATAACATATTTAATAAATTTAACATTTAAGATTTGTTAATGTACGGGGATGGATAAGACAAGAAAAATATCCTAAAAAGTCAATATGAATTTGATCAAAAATGGTGAAAAAATTCCAAGACATCAGGATTTCATCAGGAAAGAAGAGAAATCTTCGTCAAACTCAAATAAACAAAACAGAATTTTTGGATTATTAGAAGTGAGAAGTGAGGAAGGCTTCAATTCTTCGCTTTATTTAATTTGCTTTTAAACTGATATAGAAGTAAATGCTTTGGTTAATGAAAAAAACATCTTAAATTGATTATGAAACAAATTTATACGTTGATAAACAATTCAGGGATATATTTATAACTTAAAATCATCTTCAATTTATGTGAAAGCAATGAATCGATCGCGTCAAATTGAGTAACAGGAGACTTACCTCTGGTTAATGGCAATCAAGCGAAATTACTGGAATTTTCCACGGTAATAGCATTAAAAAGGAATTTTTCTGTATTTTTTTCTATTGTTTATTTCTCGATAAGTGCCTTATTTTCTTTTTAATCAAATAGAATGGTTAAATTTTCTTCTAAATTCATCCTCGTCCAAAACAATTACCGTTTAATCCGCTATTTTCAAACCTAAAATTATCCCCAAACAATGGAAAAATCTCCGAGAAACGTACTTTTTCTGGCGATAAATTCTTCCCAAAACAGAATCACGCGACTTTGAGGACTAAACATCTCGTTTAATCCATTATTCTCAGGCATTCCCCGCATTTTCCTTTTTATTTTATTTCTCCTCATAACGAGCCTTTTACTTTCGTCCCAATTCGCCCTGAATTTCGCTAGAGATGAAGGTATGACGACAACGTTTACGCTCCAAATAGCGGAAGATTTGCCGTAGGGTATTTTAGGGTGACAAGGTCGATGTTGTTCAAGAGAAAAGGACACAAAAAGCTAAAGCGAGGGCGAGGCTTGTATATTTCCGGATCTCGGGGTGGTTTTCCGGCGGATATTTTATTTGTGGAAAACGCCGCGAGGTCTCCTTCCAGAAGTTAAGGGATAAGTTTTATTTTATTTTTCTTAAACGAGGCTTACAGATGAAAGGACTACGGTAGGAGTTGATTTAGAACGTTATTAGTCGAATATTGACTAAACGAGGTGAGTTGGTTTCGTATTTCTTTTATTTTTAATCGACGAAGGTAACTTAGATGATGTTAAATGTGGTAATTTTCGATTTATTTCGATATATACTAGGTGCCCTAGATTGTGGTAGCAACAGGATGGCGTTCCGCCTCATAACTCGCTGTTGGTTGTAGAATATTTAAGTGACGTATATCTCAATGGATGGATTGGTACCAACGGTCCTATTCAATGGCCAGCTCGCCCGCCAGACTTAAGAGCCCACTGGACTTTTTTTTGCGGGGGAATTAGTTGATGGATTTGAAGCGTATGTTGCATCGAATGGTACTGCACAAATTATTGTATACTGTCCAGCATTAACTGTTCTTTGATACTCCAAAGCAATAGTTGTGACACGTCCAGTACAACGAAAAAATCAAGCAATTATATTCTTAGAAATGCTTCGTGAATGAACAACTTTTGTTGGATTCGGTTCATCTGGGGACACCCAAACAGTTGCTTTGCGATTTTTCAATTTCTGTATGAAATTCTATTTAAAACTCTTTCTATTCTACTTTAATTGTTTCTCCGGTTATGATTTTTTTCCGCTTACTATTGATATATGTATATTCACGTCATGCTTAACGTAGGTTTGACAGGGTATACTGGATCCCATTGTCAGAGAAAGCAAAGAACAAATGGATAAAAAACATCAAACATGATAACAAGTGACAGATGGAAACAATCGTTTCTGGAAACACGAACAAAAAAAAACGTTTGTTTTTATTGCATTATTCCGACTAGCTTTTTTACTTTTAAGTTTACCGAAGCACACGAATCAATTTCCGTCCAAATCTCCGATTTCGATTCCATACTCCCTCCTCTACACCTCGTCATCGAAGGCGTACGAGTCCTATTCGCTTTCAATATTCTCGAAAAGATATGTCTTTGTGTTACTAGACAGAAAAAAGGGAGCCATTCACGAAGCGAAAGACAATCAAAACAAAGTCGGGTCTTCGAGGAAACGGAATTTTTCATTTTGACCGAGTTCATATTTAAACAAGAACTTACCCTCGGCTCCCATCCCCTCCGACGTTTGCCTTGACTTTTACGATTCGGCTGGTACACCGACCCAGTCGTCGATCTCCCTAAAAAATTCTTGAAAAGTCTCGTTTTTCGCTTACGTCGCGTCGTCGAGTTCTGTTCGATATAAGAACTTTCGACTTCTATATTTGCTAATCCGCCTGGAAGCTTATGTATGATGGTAGTTAGACAAGTTTTCAGCATAACACAAAAATAAGTATTTTTCGTGTCAAATTTTTTACCGGTAATTTGCGATCTTTTACCGGTAATTGGAATGAATATTAAATACATATACAAACAGAATAAGTATAGCATTCAGTAAAAGCCTTAGGTTACTTAAACGAAAATACTTTATTTTACACCTTAGTCTGTTACTTGTTACATCACGCAGATGGTAAATAAAAAAAACAACTCATATATACGTCTTTTACAATTTTTGGCGCTCTTTAAAAACCGCACTTGAAGTATTGCTTTTGTACCCATGTACCTCTTACAACGTGTTTTCTGCGTACAATGAGCAGGTTTAGACGTGTTCAGTATCTATACTGGAAAGGGCACGCCGCCCTCCTTCTCGGCTCTGAATTTATTCTAGTGGGTGCAGCGAACAGTGCGAGTGGTTATAGTAAAAAACCGAAGGTAAGAACATCATTGATTGCAAAGATTACAATTTGTAAGAATAATTACACAGAACATAAATAATGCTGTAATAATAAAAGACTATAATAGATTGTAAGTAACTAGTCTAACTTAATTTGTTTAGAACATAATTATTTATTTAGATTTGTTATTTACTCAGAATAGGCGCATAATTTTTTGCTTATTTGATTTGTTTTATATATATATGTTTTCAATAAAATTGCGTTTATGAATGTGATTGTCTCTTCATTCGAATGAAAATCTACGTCTTGCGAGTGCAACATTAAGCCTAGGAAACAGAAAAAGGTCGCTATCAATTCGAATTCAACTCTTCAATTCATAAGCAAACATATCTTCCTTTTAGACCAGTTTAATTCGATTTGAAATTTAAAACGTGAGGAATATTGGAAGCAAAAAGAAACAAGAGTAAACACAGAAATTAATTTTTGATGAAATAACGCTTAAGCTTGCTGCACGAGTGCTTTTTTACACGTGGCTAATTTCACCGTTGAATGGATGATAGAGCAAAGACTTACGTTAGGGTCACAGATCACTGAAAATGTCACGCATCTCAAATTCGATCGTGTCTAACCTTTTTTTTTTTTTTTAGCGCTTCAAGTAGAACGCCCTCTAGCTTCAATATGTAATAATATCTGTTTGAAATCGGCGTAACAGTTTTGTTGTTCGATAATATCGCTAACATGTCATAATAGTAATAAACGACATAGCGTAAGTACTACGTTGATGTGACTGCAACAATTCCAATGATATCATGTCATAACGGACTGCATACCTTCGCGTTTTCACGGTGTAATACAACCGTTGCATCTACAATAAATTCAAACTCCTTAGAACGGAGACAGCTATGAATGTTAAGGATATTAAAACTAAAATGCCTTTAAAAGTCGTTCTAGGAATATTACCAAAGAATCTTGCTTTGTATATTCTTCGTTTTATTCATTGTTACGATGCTTTCGTTTAACTTACAATAAATCAACCAATATTGAACTATAGTGTGATCAAGAAGTACTGCTTGTGTTGGTATACTTGAAATTTCGGATCGAAATTGACGAAATTCACATAAATTATAGTTTGGGCGGCGTATTAATGGGCGTATTAATTAGCCATGGAAAACAAAAATTGACATCTGCTTTATCTTTTGTTTATTTTTTCACAGCCTACTTGTTGCATATTAACTATTATAACATAACTGATCATAAAAGAACTGAAGTTGAATATGATGTGCTTCCAAGAATTGATAATAAAGGTTTCTGAGCATTTTCGTCTTATTTTCCAAAAAATTTCTTTGAAAAACTCTGCTAAAACATTAAATTTTGCTTCTTTTGTTCCGCGGAACCGTGGAGTTCACTTGAAGCCTGGCAAGAGTTCCAAATTTAAAATGGAACTCAAAATTTTCTGATTTTCTCATTCAAGAAGGAGGAACGCAGATGTTTTCTAAATATCCACTTTCGTAACACATGTACCATACTGCGCGTTTTCCTATTTAAATAATAAAATACTAACGAGTATGGTGGTTGTTAGGAATTAAAAGTTTTATAAAAAATTTAACTCTTTTAAAAGTTACATTTTTTCTAAAACTTTGACCGCCATCCCGACAGTTTCTACCATGTATTTAAGTAATAACCAGACAATTCTTTGATAGGGGAGGTTTGTTTGGGGGTAGGTAATACTATGCTTGACCTCCTTAGTTGATTTGGGCCTAGGTCTTATCAAGTCTTTCAAAACATATCACCAACAGCATGTTAGTTTTCCTGTAAACCTCAAAAATGCTTATGGATGGATATAATAGCTTTTAAAACATGATTTGTGACAAAACCGTTTTTTCCAACTTCGAAATTTTCTTGTAAATAATTTGGAAATGTGGACTTCGATGCGAAGAACGTTCATTTTTTAATACCTAGTTGTTATTTTATCTGGAAATATATCGTAATATTTTTTCGAATATTTAATTACGTTGGAAATTTCAAGGAAACTACCGATTTTCGTAATTCACCGATTGAAGCCAAAATATATTCATTAATTAGCGAACTTGGCATGTAAGAATTAAATTGAATTTGACATTTTGTTCAGGAAGTTTAATGGGAAATTATTTAAATTATTTAATTTGAGATCCATTGTAATGTTATGGAGAGCAAATTATGCTCCGCTTTATATCGTATTCGCTGTATTCGCAATGTTGTGAATATGCCTTTGCAAATACTGAAAGGTTTGTACACTCAATAACTGCAAAATGACGGTTTTTATTTCCTTGAATTCATACACCCTTTCACTAATCATAAACTACCATTTATAAATGGAACAGGCAACAATGCAAAAGCTAAATTTAAAGTAATGAAAAGTATTTAAACAAATAAAACGATCAAAACAGAACGTAGCGCGCGATACTTGACGCCATACGGAACGCGGGTGACGTAACGCAGTCACGTGACTCGAAATACAAGTGTTTCTGAAATAAATTATCAAGTTGGGCACTAAAATTGATTAAACCAGGAAATACTTCGGGTTTATCAGATTCGCTAGATTTATAATTAAGCCGGGCACAATCGGTCTTCGCAACAGGATCCCTCAGTTTTCTTTAAGAGAACGACCTATTCTACACATTGTCGCTGCTTCATCGCTCATAAACATCAACACTTGACTAGCTAACACTTGGAATTGTTGCACTACGTCTGTAATTGCTTCGCCAATATACTTTTTAAAATCATTTGTTAGCTATTAAAATTGCAAATTTCGGTTTAACAGGATCTAGTACTCGTACTATAATATTCAAAATAGATTTTCTTTTATAATCTGTCGTCTCATCAAGACATAGCCACAGCTGTTTATTCTTTAATTCTGCTTTGATCCTATTTTCGATATGTTTACGTATACTTGGTAGCTCTTTCCGTAACGCTGCGCTGTCCGTGATGTAAGTTCCATTCGGGAATGTACGTACGCCAAAATTGTCGAAACGGTCCCTTATCGAGTAAGCGAAGCGGTAAACCACAAACAATAAACATCCAAAGTAGATCCAACTTAAATTGGGTTTGAGGTGGCACGCCATTTTTCTCATTTTTGCGCTGTACACTATTTATATGTCTTTTACTGTCGCCTTTGTTCCAACGCAGGTATTTTGCAAACTCTACACAATACTTTAGTCCCATTATAGTTTAAAACCGGAAATTCACTGATAAATTTAGTGATTTTATTAGCCAGTGGTTGTTTATTTTCTTTGCGTACGCTAGACATATATTCGTACATATATTTACCTTTATAATTACGACTAACACTGCGAAGGGTTGATGAGAAACTGTTGCAAAACCTCACAAAATCTTATACGCATTTATAATTCTCAATAGCACATATCGATTTCCAGCAACTTATTCATTGTGTTTCTACATATTAATCCAATTAATAAATATTCTTTGATTAGAAATGTTTTAATGTGTTCTGCAGCTCCGCAGCCACATCTATATTCAATGATGGCAGGGTTTTATAAGTTCTATTGTTAAAGGGTTCCTAATAATTCCGTATTAGAAACCAACAATAGGCTAATCAATTTTCCTCCCATGCGTACACTTATTCTGTTTACTTATTAGAGGTGTATATACATTGATTCGCGGGTGGTCCGTTCCCTATAAAAAATTCTATTTATTTTTCTAACCGGCTACGTGGATCGCATTTCATCCCGCCCTTTCCCCTTGTCATATGTATAACCGTAGATACCGGGCATACATTCACGCCTCTAATTGCCCAGCTATTATTTGCATACGCTACGAGGAATTGGGACCACCGTAGCGATACGATGGTATATGCCTTCTACGTATATACATGCTTGATACTTAAACAGTCTTAAGTTAGAAGGAGAAAGAACGTACTATAGTCCACGCTGTTCAGTTAGAGCTAAACGATTGTCAAATTCTTTACCCTTTAGCGGTAACCTGGAACCCGTAGTAGATAAGGAACGCGACCGTCTTTTTCGCTGTTTCACCTCTCCGCATCACCTCTTGCCCCTTAATGATTCGTAGCTTCGTATACGCGTTCTGTTCGGCACTAAATAGCCGCCGTAATATGCCCGAGATAGCGCTAATTGGGTCCATTAGGTACGGCATTATCGCTTTATACGTGTGTGGTATCTACATTGGACGTATGTGCACGGCGTTGTAATTTCCCTTCGTTTCTAAATCTGATGCACACGCGGAATAATTAGGCAGAGAACGAGGGGGGAGAATTGAATGTAATTATTTTAATTGTGATGTTCTACATGTTTTATTGCTTTCATCGATGGATTCTTATTGCTTTCATCGATTACCGTTTGTGCCATTCAACGACGTTTTCTTTCGTATCTATATTAACAAGTATATTTGAAACATGCACTACCCGCCATAATTATTTGCCCATACAAAGAAATAGGAAATTGTAGTATCAGCATGTCATGAAACTGCGCAAGTGGCGTCTTGACTGCTCAAATAATTACTGAGTTATCCATGTTGAAATTCGATTCAAAAGTTTCATTCGTCAATTTTAGCTCATTTTCGAAAGCCCGTATCTCAAAAGGGACACCTCGAATTTGATTTTTCTTGATATCATTAAAAAGAGCTCATCATGTCTGACTAGGAAAAGATGAGAAATTGGGTTTAAGAGAAACTTACTTTTTACACATGTAAAAAACATACATGCCTTGCATGTCGCATTTTAATCCATGGTGACTTTGCCACTACCTGTTTCAAAGAATGGTATTCCCATCACCAAGGGGTCACGCCCTATAGCCAGGCAAGTCCAGCCACGGGTAGCTTCCTAAGCTTGAATGTGGGTGTGTAACAGGTTCCCAAGCTTTCGTTGGGTCTCTTTATAATTCCCAAGCCATAATGTTCCACTTCTCATCGATTCAGTTGTTGGAATATGGCGCTGATAGTGACAGTTACGCTGTCGACGCATTCTTGTTGCCGATGGAACTGGAATAACGGAAATTGTATGTTGGTCTGGAATCCAACAAACTGGGATGAATGAAATTGGCCAAGACATCATTTTCTTCATTTGAAATTTCAGAGATATTTCCCATCCATCATTTTCTATCATAAATACAGGCAATGTATCCAATGACATAAATTGTTTTGTGGCAAACGTTGATGAAAGTGCAACAGCCGTTCATGATGTGAAGATTACAAATTTGCAATTAGGACAATATATTGCCTGTATTTATGATGGAAAATGGTGGATTGGAAATGTCTGAAATCTCAAATGAAGAAAATGATGTATTAGTCTATTAAAAATATTTGTAAAAAGCTAAAACGATGTCTTAGTCTATTAAAAATATTTTAAAAAAACTGACGTTTATTTTCTTTCTGTATATTTGTTTCTCTTCTATTTAGATTTATAATTTAATATCTGTACAAATTCTGTCAAGATCCACCCTGATACGTAGTACCAGCTTATTTTATTATTTTTAAAAAAGATAAAATTGAATTTTATATTATATTTTTTCCTTTTTTCTTGTTGTAGGATGAAAGGTTTAACCACGATATCGATGTTTTAACGGGATACAGGACGCGGACGTTATTATGTATGCCGATAAAAGATACGAATGGCGATGTGATTGGAGTAGCACAGGTACGTTTAGCTTTCTTGTTAGTTCACAAGAAATAGAAAATCGACCTATTTTTTCTAAACACGCTAGCTGCTGTCGTTCAAAAATGGGACACTTTAGGACCACACTGTATAAAATTTTGCTTAAACTCTATAGTTACTGCAATGGTTGGTTGAATTTCAAATTCAATTTTTACACCGTGTTGGTCAATATTTGATAACGTGCGGTTACGATTTTGAAAACCAGCCGGAATTTTAATAAAACTATTATGTTAATAGTTTACGAAATAGATTTCTTAACTTCATTTAGTGAAAAATTTATCGATTTTCCCAGCAAAATAGCAAATTCTAGTTAGCATCGTTAAATTGTAGTATCTGTTTCTTTTCTTCTCTAGGTGATAAACAAAGTAGGCGATACTCCTTTTACGCAGCAGGACGAACAGATCTTCGCCAGCTACCTTCAGTTCTGCGGCATCGGCCTTCGGAACGCGCACCTTTACGAGAAGTCACAGTTGGAGGTGAAACGCAACCAGGTCCTGTTGGATCTGGCGCGTATGATCTTCGAAGAGCAAAGTACAATAGAACACGTAGTTTTTAGGATACTAACGCACACCCAAAGTCTGATACAATGTCAAAGGGTCCAAGTAAGTACATTTTAATTCCGTTAAATTTCCATAATCCCAATGGGATCGGTACCGATCGTTTGGGGGTTGATGAAATTTTAAAAAGGATTAATGATGATCAAGTGGGGGTCAATGGTTGAATATACACCAGCGGTTGATCGGCATTAAACAAACCTGTTTATATTTGTAAAATTAAAAGTGATAATAGTACAAAGAAATAATGAAACATACACTTTTCTCAATTTTTTTTTTAAATATTCTTGGTCTAATTATTATCTTTAAGTTATTTAAGTGAAATTAGTTGTATTATGGTTCTGTTGTATGCTGGATTTAAAGGGGGCCGATGAAAAAACTATTCTTTTAAAAGGGGCCGCTACAAAAGGTTGGGAATCCCTGGTATAACCCATATAAATAAATCTATTTTCGTGTCATTTACAAAAAGAAAAGCGTAGAATGAAAGTTTTTACTGTTGAGATAGATTGTCTCCTAAACTCCCTCGAAAATAAAAGCGAAATTCTTTCGAAGCAAAGGGATCTCAAAGACAAAAGAAGAACTGCTCTTGTTAAAGGCATTTCATTCCGCCCATTAGGTCCATCCATCGGCGATCACGGCCGCCCTCGTTGACAAAAGACGAATATCTCATCGGCGAGAAGCGGAGCGAAAACAATCGCTTATCGAATCGAATCGGATATAAGGTGGAGGCGTGGCGAATGTATTGCGTGCGTCTTTTGTTTTCACAAAGAGAAGACAATCGAAGCAATTTTATTAAATCAAAAAAAAATATACATACGGTGTGTCCTAAATTGAGTATAAAGATTTCTTTAAATCGGCAAGGAATGATATTGATTGTAAGAACCTACGTAATTTAGGAGATACTGCATGTACAAAAAAAGAAAAAAGCCATTAGTTTTAGGGGGGAAAAGCGCTTGGCGAACGCCAGCCATGGACTACGAGATTTTGAATTATTACTCCTAGGAAAAAAATCCTTCTTTTTTGTTTCTATTTGATCGCGCCATTTGTTACCGAGGTTTTACGGTCTTTGTTTCGCCATTCGGTGATCAATCTAAGTGGAATTCTCGGACAGTGACGAATTGTCGTGATTAGCTTCAAATTGCGTCCCTCTTCTCGTTGCTAAGTGGGGGGGAAGGGAGTTAAAGCGATTAGTGGAGTTAAAACTAAATGAATTAGGGTTTTGTGGTCGGTTATTCTATGTCTCTCACTTACCGCAAAATAATCCGTAAGGAAATACAGGGTATCCTAGATCTTGAGGTTTATTCTAATAGATAGCAGAACTCACTAAATAACCGCCCATTTTCAGGAAAATATTCACATAAGCTTCAGTGTAACCGCGGGATTACGTGAAAATTGTAATATTTTACATTCAAAGAACATATCGCTCATTACCGCAATGGAAGAATCGAATCGTCAGGTGTAGCATATCACATAAACGAAACCGGGCATAATTACTTAAGAACGTAACTTCGCTACGAGAATTAAACGCTTACGAAACCATTTATATGAAAAAGAATGCAAATTTGTTAAACAGGGAAAGAGATCCACTTAGCCGCTCAGCTTTCATGGATTTATCGGTGTAAAACGAACACATGCTTAAGTTTTCTGCTGCAGGCAAGAATCTTTTCTTTTAGTTTCGTATATTTCGCATACTCCATCTTATATCTCTAGAAATAAGGAAGATATCGCTTGTAACATTGAATCTGGGACACCCGGTGCACATGATTTATTTCCGAAATATAGCACCCAACTCCGGCACCCTGCCAACTCACATCAATTTACTACACACTGTTACATGTATAAGCATCGACAGACTGGTCAATAATTAATATGTGTCGACACTGAGGTAGAAGAGGGATGCAGAGAGGGTGAATAGAGGGCGTTGCGTATTAATTTTGGAGGGTATACAAATAATTCGGCTCCCAACGGGTTCTAGAAATAACCTAGATGCCAACATTTGATTGGTTTTCTATCTGCTATAATTATTCTTCCGAAAACTTGCCAGACTATCTATAATAACACTATTACCAATATAATTAAGTGAGAGAAAAGATCTTATTTGCTATTTTTTGTTTAATATAGAAGTGAAATTTAGATTTTCAGTATACAACAACTACTAACTATGATAATCATCTGCAATACACAAGCAGACACAACAATCAAAAATTGTCATCAACAAAGAACGTTTCAACTAACATTGACGCCGTTTGGCAAACTTATTCAGAAAGAATGTGTACAACCCCACCTAGCTGCGTTTGATTGTAACTACGTCCGTTCCTTTTCAAATTTCGGCATTTCGTATCTAAAAAAGAACAGATAAAATTGTAACCGGTTTAAACGAGATTCAATAGGACCCTCAGTTGTCTAATAATCGTTTGTGTCAGTTGAAGCGTTTCTGTAAAAAATGGGAAAAATCGATTATCGAGTCGCCATTACGTTCTTGCAAATTAAAGCCGAAACACCGCTCCACCATTTGTCACAGTGACATTTTGGGCAGCAGACTTGATTGACGATAAACTTTCGAGATAGTAAAACAATACAACTAGAACCGATAACATCTGAAGAAGTTCACCAAATGGACGACTATGTTGAGAAATAAAACTGAATTTTACAAAAGAATGCTTGCTTCTGTATTAGGCTGGAAACTTTTCACACTACTATCGTAATCCTAAGGACATAACACATTTCCCTTATTTTCAGGTATTATTGGTTCATCAGGGTTCAAAAAGCAGTTTTTCTCGGGTATTCGATTTCGAGGCTAACGATCTAGACGGCGAGGAAGGAGAATCGAGAACGAGGTAGGCGTCTTATCAGATATGGAATTAAAAAAATATATATTGTCGAGTCATTTAGCGTTAATAATTTGAACTTTAAAAGAATATAAAGTGGCTTTTTCAATGTGCACAGGGTGTGACATTTAAATCGTCGATTTGCCGAATACTGAGAATGCCGAAAATTAGTCCCCGAGGATTTATTGACACCGATCTTTCGAATAAAAATATCGGCAACTCTGAATTACTTCCGGTTATACCGGAAACGAAGGCCTCCTGCCTGTCATCTGTCAATAAAACGTCAAAATTCATCCGTTTTTCTCAAAAACGGACAAGAATAGATATAGGGAAATCTTAACAGAACTTATGTAGAATAATGTGTTCTATCAGAAAATGAAAGAATATACAGGATGTCCGGTATAACCGGAAGTAATTCAAAGTTGCCAATATTTAGACAAATTCCCAGTATTCGGCTAACTGGCGGTTTAAACGCCACACCCTCTGTATATAAAATAAAAACATAAAATTGCTGCTTTGAAAAGGATATATTTGAAAAATTTATTTTTATCGTTTGTTTTTTTTTTCTTTCCTGTGGATTGGTAGTCCTTTCGAGGGTCGATTTCCTATTAACGTTGGCATCACTGGATATGTCGCTACAACGGGAGAAGTAAGTATATATTATTATCTACATGTTTTGATTGATTTGGTCTATGTATTTTGTTTTTGTGGCAAATTATAATATTTAAATGTTGCCATCCTTTTATTACAAATTATATTTAATACATTTCGGCTTTATCGCACTTGGAAAAATAATGTTGATAAAATATACAGTGTGTCCCGGGATTGAATTCAGTATAGTATAGTACAATCGAAAAAAAAATGTTAGAATTTCGTTCTAGTGTTTTGGGATATCGGCCTGCTTGATCTGACAAATATTTTAAGATTGATAGTTTTTAGAAATCAAGGCGGTCATGAAGAATTATGAGAAAAATATTTTCTATTCAAGTAAAGTGCCTTTTCGATCAATAATACAGCAAAATGTTATTGAGAAAAGTTATTCAGAACGAAAAGTTATGGCGTGATGCAATTTTTTTCATTGATCAGCCTACTTTGATAAAATCCATTGTTTGTCAATATCGTATATTTTTTTATTCGATGTATTCTTCTTTCAAAGTTATACACTTATTAGAGCGATCCTGCAACTTTTGTAAACCCCTTAAATAAAATATTTCTTCTTGCTCCGCAAACCAACTCTCGACAACTTCTATTATTTCTTCGTTCGAAGAAAATTTACGCCCTTTCAAATATTTTTTTCATTTGAAGAAACAAATAATAGTCGGACGGGGCCAGATCCGGCGAATAAGGAGGATGCTCAAGAATTTCGAACTCCAAATCATGGATTGTGTTCATCGCAATGCGCGATTTGTGTGCAGGCGCATTGCCCTGCAAAAACAGAACACCTTTGGACAATTTATCAGGTCTTTTTTCAATGATTTTTTCTCGCAGAGTTGTTAATAATGTAGAGTAGTATTCTCCAGTTATGGATTTGCCTTTTTCTAAATAATCAACCGTAATGACTCCACAAAAATCTCAAAAAACTGAAGTAAGAACTTTTCGGGCGGATTTCTGCACACGAAACTTCTTAGGCCTTGGCGAACCAGCAATTCCATCCACTGTTGTTTTGTCTCTGGGTCGCAAAAATAGAGCCAGGTTTCATCTATGGTAATAAGACGATTTACAAGATCAGGGTCGTTGTCAAACCGGGCGCATAAAGAGCGCGATGCTTCCACTCTTGCTCGCTTCTGATCAGCATTCAAGCATTTAGGAATCCATTTTGCCGAAATTTTTTTCATGTCTAAATCGAAGTGAATTATATGATGTACGCGCTCACATGAAATCTTCAATGTCTCAGATATATGTTTTATCCCAATTCGACGATCTGACAAAATCATGTCGTGAATTGTATCGATATTTTTGGGGGTGAACACAGAAATCGGTCTTCCAGGTCTTTCGTCATCTTCAACCGAAAATTTACCCCTCTTGAATGAGCCAACCCAATTTTTTACGGTCGCGTAGGAAGGGCAAAGATGACCAAGTGTTTGAAGCATATCTTCGTAAATCTCCTTACCCTTTAACCCTTTTACAAGCAGGTACTTAATGATTGGTCGATATTCCATTTTATCGATTTTCACAATGTCGGTGGACATGGCTTTTTTGAAATTTTATCACACAGCAAGGCGTTTACTTTTCTTACACAAATTTTAGAGTGACATTTCAACCTAGTTGTTGTTTGTTGCTATGGCAACGAAAATTCGTTTTGACAATTTTAAACTATCTAGGCTAACTATTTATCGAAATATCCTCGTACGTTTGATATATTTGACACTAATCTTGCAAATAAGTTTTTGTTTAAAACGTAAATGGCTAATGCGGTAATCTGTTGGTAATAATGAAGCTTGTCCCTAAACTTTTATTAAAGTATCATCTGTTCATGTGAGCTCTTCCCTTTTCCTCGGCGGATCGGTCCGTTTTCCCGGTCTTCGTACTTCTTTCGTCAGGGATTATGTTTTTGTTTGCCAGTTCAGTCACTTTCCTCCATTCTTTTCTGTTCTTCACCTCTCTTTTCCAACCCGTAATGTTCATTTTCCGCGCAGATCTGCCTTTCCCATCTTGTTTTCGGGCGCCTTCTAGACCTATTTCCTATTGGTCTCCATTTTCCAATATTTTCTTGATTAGGGAATCTTCTTCTCTTCTTTGGATGTGGTCAAACCATCTCAATCTCTGGGCTTTTATAAGGTTTACAATGTCTTCTCCATCGATTAGGTTCCTTATCTCGTAGTTTATGAGTCCTCTTTGGATTATTCGTAGCTTTTCTTTATATTTCTGTGTGAAGCATATTGTTACTACTGGTTTGATTAATGTTTTGTAAACTATTAGTTTCGTGTACTTTGAGCATAGGAAACAGAAAAAAGTCGCTGAGGGCCATATTTGGTGAATTTTTGCCATGTCGACTACCGACACGTGATCGTTAGACTATACCTGCAGTGTAATTGTCCTCAACAATTTTTGTTCTTCCATACTATGAGAATTATATGCAACGAAAACGACCGTTATACTCCATTTTAACTTCACAGACTGTAAATATAGTCAACGCCTACGAGGATCCGCGATTTGATCCCAACGTGGACGAAGGTATCTCGTTCAAGCACAAAAGCATTCTCTGCATGGCGATCAAGAACTCCACCGGGCAGATCATCGGCGTCATACAGCTGATCAACAAGTTCGACGATCTGCCCTTCACTAAGAACGACGAGAATTTCGTGGAAGCGTTCGCCATCTTCTGCGGAATGGGCATCCATAATACGCACATGTACGAGAGAGCGGTAGTGGCGATCGCCAAACAAAGCGTCACTTTGGAAGTCCTATCCTATCATGCAACCGCTAGTCTTGATGATGCGCAGAGGCTGAGGGTAAGTAAGTTAATTGATAATGTTATTTACTCTGTTTTTTCCTATATTTTCTACAAGGACCAGTTTCACAAGTATAAATTTCTTTGACGTCTTTAGTTTTTTTAGAACTGTAGTTCCAATTTTCTTCCTTTATTGTAGAAAATGAGGGTACCTTCAGCCGCACACTTTCAACTTCATCATTTTTCTTTCGACGACATCAATATGAACGACGACGAAACTCTGACGGTAAGTACTAATGCTTAAAATAATTGTGTTCCCCTATTTATTTCCATGTTTATCATTCCCAGGCCTGTGTAAGAATGTTCCTTGATCTTGATCTAGTCAAAAGGTTCCATATGGACTATGAGGTCCTCTGCAGGTGGCTCCTATCGGTAAAGAAGAACTACCGTAACGTCACCTATCACAATTGGAGGCATGCTTTTAACGTAGCGCAAATGATGTTCTCCATCTTGACTGTAAGTGCCTTGGTGTTTTTTTTGGAGATCTCATTATACGTATCATGTTTTTATCTTTGAAATTTAGGCCACCCAATGGTGGAAAATCTTCGGCGAAATCGAATGCCTAGCTTTGATGATAGCCTGCCTCTGTCACGATTTGGACCATCGAGGGACCAATAATTCCTTCCAAATAAAGTGAGTGTAGGTTAGTTAAGAGTATCTTAGATTTTAAGCCGATTTACTTCAATTTTTTTACGTACTTCCCTTTCTTTTTGATCTAGAGCTTCATCCCCATTAGCTCAATTATATTCCACTTCTACAATGGAGCATCACCATTTCGATCAATGCATCATGATCTTGAACTCACCTGGAAATCAATTATTAGCTAATATCTCCCCGGACGACTACTCTAGGGTGATAAGGGTATTAGAGGAGGCTATTTTATCGACGGATTTAGCGGTGTATTTTAGGTTTGTTTTCTCCAATGATATCCAAGCGAAATTTTTGTTAGTATCGTCTTGGTCTTTGCAGGAAACGAGGTGCCTTTTTTAACGTAGTCAGTGAAGGACCTTGTTGGAATCGTGAGGAGCATCGCGAGCTTCTACGGGCGATGCTGATGACTGTTTGCGATTTGGCAGCCATCACTAAGCCTTGGGATGTTGAGAAGCGCGTAGCGGAACTGGTGTCGTCTGAATTCTTTGAGCAAGGCGATATTGAGCGGGAAAAGTTGAATATCACACCAATCGTAAGTAATTTAATCCCTGTTTTTTTTTCGTTCGATGTTGAAATGACGAAACTTTGTACTCCTGCCATTAGTGTTTAGACGTTCTTCTGTTTCTTAATATTATTCACATGTCCTCTCTTTTAATCGTGTCGAAAGCTTTTTCTAAGTCTATAGAGTCTGTTTTTCTTCTATTTCGCTTGCCGGACACCACGATTGCAATATCTTGAGCTGATGTTGTCGCCCTTAGTCTACCACTTCTTACTTTATTTAGAAAACTGCCACTTTCACTGAATTTTTTAATGTTAAAATCAACCGTAAATGGATTTAAATGTAATTTTTTAGCAATTTGACGATCGCTTATGCCTGTTATGTTGGGCTACTATTAAAGCACGCGTTTCAACATTAATTTCTTCCCTTTTCGGCACGTTTTAAAATTTTTTAACGAGATTGTAAACATTATTCGTTAAGAGATATTGTGGCTACGAGCATGGAACGATAACTGACTGTAATTTAAAAATATTACTTCAAATGGCTTTATTATAGCTTCATGATTCGTAGTAAAATTACCCAACTGTTACATTTTTCCTGGAATTTCAAGAAATACGCTCTTTGTTGTCGCTACTATATACCTGCGCTTTTATGACGGTATTACCTCCCATATAGATGAAAGAAATAAATAAACCGATATTATTTAATGAATTTAGGTGAATCTTACTGCTTATTAGCATTCTATTCAATAGTGCTGGAATGTATTTCCTAAATATATTCTTTGTATACAAAAATCTAAAATCGCAGGATGCTTAAATACTTATGAGCGGTAGTGTATATCGCTTGTCATCTAAGATGTTCTATAATTGATTCCTATTCCACATTTAACGTATAGATCCTTTTTTGTTCTAGGATATCATGAATCGAGAGAAAGAAGACCAGTTACCGTTAATGCAAGTTGGCTTCATCGATTCAATCTGTCTCCCTATTTACGAGGTAAATATACCATTTGCTTTGCTTTCTTAATAGCTTGGACAATTCTAATTGCAAATCTGGTATTCTTTCGATAGTCCTTTGCCTTGTTATCGGATAAACTTGAGCCTCTCGTGGATGGTGTCAGGAAGAACCGGGAGCATTGGCTGGATATTGCGAACCAGCAGAGTTTGTTAGGCAACCCTCAGGAGAAGGATTCGAATGATAACGTTCCACTCTCGAAGCCTGCGACTCCTGAATCGGAGTGTCCGAACTCACCTTTGCACAATTGTACAGAGACAACGTTAGACTAACTGACTTTTCCTCCTTACGCTCCTATCCTTTTTAATTATTATCGATTTACTATTATTATTAATTATTATGTAGAAGAAGTATATATATAATATATATATTTAATTGAAAAACAAATGATGAAATTGTATTTATATGTAGATATGTTTTTATTTATTTATTAATTATAAAAACAAAGACTTAAAACAAGAAACTTAGCTTGTAGTTGAAAAGACGTACCCTATTTTTTTTTTGTTGTTTTCTTCCTTCGTGTTGTTCATTTTCTTTTTTAAAATTTTACTATTCTGTAAGAGGACAGGTAACTTGCTCCTTTCATAGTCTCAAAAATCTTATCGGGATACGAAGTGCTTTAAAATTAATGAAATTTGATTCCGTGACCTACTAGCTGAGAAAATCTTAACGGCCTAGCTTCTCCTCTTATGTCCTCGATTGTTTTATTATTCCCTCGATTTTAGAGAAATGTCATGTTGGATCATTTTGTGAATTGAATTTTGAAGCACATTGTATACGTTTATACAATTCATAGCATTCTAGATTGATATTTAAAAATGTTATCCCATTTGTAAAAGGAAATATAAGTACTGCAATTTTGTATTGCATTAATGTACAGGGTGGTTGTATTTTTTTTTTTTTTTTGTAAAGTTATGCACCATTTTATATTTGACTGATGTTTCTAACAATTAACTTATTAGATTAAATGTAAGGAAGTATCTGATCTTTGCACTCCAAATGATCCGAAGAGCGCTACCCTAAGCATTTTGGCGCTTTATTTGTGTTTTAAATCTAAGTACATCAAATTTGCAGTACTATGTTGGACTCACACTGCGATAGGCGATTTTCTTTTTACACAAAAATTAATAAATAGTATTTTTTTCTGTTCAGCTCTCTCTATCTCGATTTACTATTTTTTAATCTTAATATATTTAACGAAACAAAGCAAAAAAAATTCTTTATACTTTCGTACGTGTTGTGATATTCTTTTAGTTCTTCTCCGTGCTTGTGGAAATTGTCGATACCTTACTTTTACCTTTCGTGTTGTATTTTGTATATTGTAGGTCATTTTCCGCAAGCATATGTATTATTTATGATACGGTATTAACTAATTATATCAACCAAAGTGTATTTTTTTTATGTACGATACAATCCGATATTGTTAAAGTTTAGTTTCGTCCTATGTATGTTGTATAATGATATCCGATTGGTATCGGTGCAGTAATTTTAATGTTGTAATCTGTCTTTCTTAACTGTTGTTCCGTTTCGATGATGATTATCATTATGATTTTACTGTACTACGATGACTTTGTAACAGTAACGATGTGATTACGATGTATAATTCTTTCGATTTCTAATTTAATAATTTAAAAAGAAAAAGAGTATTTTCATTGGTTTTATTGTGGAAACAGTCAAAACACAAACAAAAATAATACATATATACATAAATACAAAAACAAAACAAGAGATGTTGAAATATTTTGTAAATATTGTATGTAACAAAACATGAAAAATGACCACGATTAATATATTTGTCAAACACTTCAAAGTTGTTTTATTTACTGTTTTCTTTGTCACAAAGATTTCATTCGACTAGTAAGAAATAATCGAGAAAAAAGATAAATTGCAAAAATGCGTTTTTAAATTAAATCTAGTAAAACAGTGCTACGTTTCAAAATTGTTTGAACTAATTTACAAAGATATTCAGGCTTTTTTCCAAATCCGACCCAGTGAATAGTATAATTGAAGAGGATTTTCAACAATTCAAATTTGACAGCGCGCCAAAAAGCTAGTGTTACACTGTTTGCAGAGAGTATTTGGAATTTTAATGTTTTTATATTGAATTGCAGTAATTTTGAAATTTTTTCCCAATTTATTAAAACCATCCTGAAGCTATACGCACAATTTATTATTCAAATTAGAACCAAATGTTTGCATATTCAAAAGAAGTCGCAGAGCTCCACTATAAACACACCCAGAGACACTATAAACACTATATAGAAATTAAATTTTCATAAAATTGTGCAATTTATTTATTAAAAATAAATACCTTCAATGCAACAAACATTTGTTTATTCATATAAATGAAAAAATTTTGATTTTTGCATTTGAAATGTAAGGTGCGTTCAGTCGCTTGGATATTCGACGTTTCAATTCCATAAATAGCTAAACCCACATTTACATCGGTACAATAGCTTTTACATTAAAAAGATATTCTACTGTAAATGTTCATTACTTTTATTCTGATTAACATTGTAGGAAGTATTAAAATTACTGTTCTTTTTTAGTAAATTTCAAATTTTAAATATTGTGGCTGTTGTCATAAATTTAGTTCCTATTACACACACGCTAGCGCTACATACAGCACATACATCACCTAAAAATATTGTGTGTTGCCTTCTTGCATTTTTATCTGCCAAAAAGTCAAAACAAATATTTTATTTTAGTAACCTAATTGATTTGTTCCATTTAAAGTTTAATTAACTCAGCTCTAATTATCTCTAAAGTGTAATACGGAAAACAAAATCGCACGTATCGAAGATGTTAATCCACTACAAGCAGGAAAAGCGGCATTTTTTGATCTTCAATTAGACACTATGGGATAATTACATGGCCCTATATAGCAAGCACAACAGATGATTATTTTTTCGACTGATGTAACATGTCCGGACACGCAGTCGTCGTATGGGAATACGAAAGTCGCGCGGGACATTGGAAACCTTACAGCCCTGCAGTTACACAGCATTTAGAGCGAGCTAATGGGAAACAATTAACTAGAGTGCTGCTATCCGATGCTGATCCAGCTTTAATGCATTACTACGTGAATTTACGCTCTTTAACGCAGGAATTAGAAGACTCAGGTGAATTTGTGATGTGAAAACAACAATTTTGTAATTTTAAAAGTAATTTTCGTAGATCAAATTGTCAAAGTTCGTAGAAAATGTTTCCCATTAACGTCTCCAGCTGGTAAGGGAGCGAAATGGGAATGTGCTGGATCGGATGGAACAGATTGGTATCCTTTTGATACCGATATTCAGTGTCTGATTGAAGAAGCATGGGCTAGGGTATATATTTAATGTCAATTATCGTATTTAGAGGTTATGTTATAAATTTTTAGGGCGACCAAACTATCGATATGAGTAAAACTCATTTAGGATTCCCGTATATTATAAATTTTAGTAATTTAACGCAGAGGTGGTTGACAAATGGTTATGTTAGAAGTGTACGAAGAGTCAAACAAGCTCCGTATCCGTTAGTTAAGATTAGGTTAGAAGAATTAACTAGCGTAACAGGTTATTATATATTTTTCTTGTCGAATTTTCTTTAATTCACCTTTCTTGTGTAAATTCAAGGAAGGCGAGGTGTCGATGTACGAAAATCAGGTAGAAACGGAAATAATACCAGTAAAAATAGTGGTACGACTGGTAGTACTGATAATAACCCAAAGAAAAATGTAAATAATAAGAAGAAAGCTCAGAACAAGACCAAAAATGGAAACGAGGGGAGTAACTTAGCACGAACGATCTTAAATAATATATTTGGTGAGTAAATTTAGAATTTTTTTGTGAAGTGAGGTTATTTTTAATTGAAAAAAATTCAAACATGAATTCATGACTTACTTAGATGATTGCAATTGTGCGTCTTTCAAAATTATTCTCCTAGATGGCGCTAACCTATAAAAAAGCGTTCAATTTCATGTTTTAATGCACTTGTTGAAATAAGAAAAATTTTTTTAGGTCATAAATCGTCAAACCAAACAAATCAAAATGAGAATAAAACGAATAAGGATTCAGTTTTGGATGCCGACAGCAGTAGCACCAAATCTGGACGTAGGACGAGTTTAGATACAGTTTCAACGTATCTCAGCCAAGAAAGCCGTGAAAGTCAAGCGACGTCATCCACAGCCGACTTGTTGAATTGTAGCGCCAATAGTGACGACGGAATTGATAATGACAATGTGCCATCTATTATCGGTAAGCGGAATTGCCATTTTAATAACTGGCGCTTTATTTTTCGAAGTGCCATCTATTATCGATAAAAGAAACTATACCCAAATTACCATTTTTACGATTGAAACGCGATTTCTCAGTGTGCAAACTCTTATTGATAAAAAAAAGTATATCCAAATTATCATTTTAATGATCGACACAGTCCATTTTTCGATGTGCCTATTAGATTTACCTTTCAACTTTTGAATTTAGCGTCATGCGCCGTATTTAAGTTTTTTTATAATTCGGATTTGCGCCAACATTCCTAGAAGAAACAAAAGAAGGTAATGGCGATCATGCCACGCGTATCGTTAGTTTCTCTGTAATAATCCAATATATCCAAATTACTATTTTTGTTATTGAAAATAGATTTTTCAATGTGCCATCTCTTATCGGTAAAAGAAACTATATCAAATTTATAATTTTTACGAATAAAACTCTATTTTTTCGCTTATTTTGTGGAAAAATAAGAATTTCTTTGTTCAGGTATTGATCCTGCTAGTGCAATAATCTCGAGATTCGTTAGGGTGTCTCAGCAGGAAGAATGGGCACCTCGACAACCATGCCCGGCCTGCCGGGAGATCCTAAAACCCTCATTAGTGGTGGTAGCTCTTCCCTGTAACCATTTCGTACATCTAGACTGTTTGAATTACGAATTGACGCAACAGCAAGCTATAGGCCCGCAATTACACATCCAGTGCGCTGTTTGCGGGTGTATCTATGGCGAAAAGCATGGAAATCAACCCCCGGGTACCATGGAATGGGGCGTAATCGATCGTACACTTCCAGGACACTCCCACTGTCGTACAATCAAAATAGTTTACAAGTAAGTCCAATTTAAACACGTTCAAATCAAAAATTTTGTTTAATTTTGAATTTGTATAGCATTCAATCCGGTATTCAAGCCCAGAATCATCCTAATCCGGGAAGGGAGTACTATGCTGTCGGTTTTCCTAGAGTGGCTTACCTTCCCGACAGCCCTAAGGGTCGCAAAGTGTTAAGATTGCTGCAAATCGCCTGGCAACGCCATCTAGTATTCACTGTAAGCAGATCTCATACTACCGGGTCGGAGGATGTAGTCGCGTGGAATTTACCTCACAAAACCGAGTTTGGACCTACGAATAATGGCCAGGGATATCCAGATCCTGGTTATTTGCATAGGATTTTGCGGGAATTGGAGGCTTTGGGGGTTGTCGAAGAGGGCAATAGAAGATAACAAGTTAGAGTCGAGAAATTTTATTTTATGTTGTTTCTTGCCGGATAAAGGAAATAGTTGATTGGTAAAGTAGATGTCGTCTATAGTTCGTAAGGGCGCCATCTATAAGAATCAAAAGTCTAACTTTCGAGCAATAGTTTTAGTCTTCCAATTTAATGCACTTGTTACAACCCTGCAACTTTTTATGATAGAGAATTTTATCAGACTCGAATGTGTTTCCTCCTTTAAAGATAAATTGATGTATTTTTATACATGTAGACACTTTAAGATATAATTTTAATGTAACTAAGAACATTCCTCGTAATAATGACTGATATTATTTTAATTATTAAAAAAAATCTCACAGAAATTACATTAGAAAAGCAGCTAAAATACTTCTAATAACAGACTTATTATAAATGTAACATTTTTTGCAATCGCTGTGATAGAAGCTGAATTCTGCGAAATAACAAAACCCAAAATCCTTTTTTGTGCATTCTATTAGTGGCTTTAAGTTTAAAAATCTATTTTCCTGTTGCGAAATGTATCAAATTTTAATATTTTTTTTCTCTTTTTATTATTCGTAACGTGTATAATGCTTACGGACAGATTTATTATATGTAACTATTTTTAGATTTATAGTTTTGAGTACAAAGTATTTTTAAAATATTTGAAGGAATGATGTTGCCTTATTTGTACCATATTGTGATAACGTAAAATAATTACATATTACTCTTGTAATAAGAATAAGTATTTGTAATAAAAAAAAAAGTTTATTTTGTTTGGAAAATCCGTGGCTTAAACGTTTTGTAATGCATCAAAATATTAGACTAATATTTATGGCCAATTTTTTTTTTCCTTAATATGTTTCGGAATAATTTCACTAGATGTCGTTGCGGATTTTTACCCAAATGTGGTAATACCCTAATTTTACGTTTAATTTTTTCTGAGACTGCATCTATTTGCAAATAACAAAGAAGACATGTTGGTTTTATCTTGTAACTTTAATTCTGAAGATAACGTAGCAGCTGTTTCTCAAGTTTTAGATTTCTTAAGTAGACATTTTTATTTCAATTATTTTAATATTTATGTAATCTACGTTTCAAGATGGAATTATAAATAAATATATATATTTGTAAGTAGAATAAACGTTCTGGTTGTTTGATTTATTGCTCGTAACCCACCTTTTATTGAGATAAAATTAATGATAATCTAAAAAAGTTAGCAGTAAATACAGGGTGTCTCCAAAATGTTGGGACATAGCTTAACTATAGACTCCTGCGATTAAAATAAGAAGATTTAACCCAACTTACCTATATCCAAAGTCGCCTCGTTAAGTTGGTACAAGACGTGAAAGTTGTTCCCGATCCACAGTTACTGATTTCAGGCTTCATAGGAATACGCTGCAGCCATTATCGTCAATACACTCAACAAGAAACTCAAAAAAACAACCTCGAAATTATTAAAACACGTCCAACTACAAACAGAAACCAAACGAAGATCACAAAAATTACAAACTGATTACTTAATTTTTACCACACTTTTCTGTGCTTTTGACATGTAGCAAACAAATGATACTCATTTGTCGTTAAAAGATAGTATTCCGGTTAACTAGATTATTCCTATTCAAAAAAGAATATCAGATCAGATTTTATTTTTTTCCGGAGAAATCGTAATAGTTATCAAAAATTACAAAGATACAAAAAATGTTCCTAAAGAAAATATCTTTTTGTAACAAACAATTGAAAGTTCTCAGCCTAAGCGCTAGAAAGTTATCACCAAATTTGCATTGCGACATTTAATTTAATATACTTTGATTAAATATAATCTCTTCTGTGTGTTTTCAATTTACTAAGATTAAATATATTCTCTTCTGGGCAGGCTCAAAGTCATTGTGACTGGGTTCACCAGAAGAGAATATATTTAATCTTAGCAAATTGAAAACACATAGTATGCGTTTTTGAATCGGGAGGTGGAGATCGAATGAACAACGGAGAAGAAATCATTGAACCTGATGGAATCTAACCATTTTCGAATAACTTTTGTATTGCTAGCGTTGGAAGGGCGAGACAGACTCTCTCAATGGAACTGCAGCTACGCATACGGTAATCTGTAAACATAATTGTAGAGCAGTATTTAAGTTTTTTGCTGGAATGGGTAAACTGCAGCTGGCATCCCTATAAGTATGCACCGAGAATATTTGCTGGAGTGGGTAAACTGCAGTTGGTATCCCTACGAGTATAGACCTAGGAATTTTACTGGGGTGGGTAAACTGCTGCTGGTATCCCTACGATTATAGGTCAAGAAAATTTGTTGGGGTGGGTAAACTGTAGTTGGTATTCCTATGATTGTAGATTTAGAAAATTTTCTGGGGTAAGTAAACTGTAGCCTGGTATCCCTATGTGTGTATTCGAAAACCGTTTCTCATCCTCGAGGTTTGGGTTTTTCAGCTAGTTTTTATTTTAAATAAAACCTATATAATTTGGATAAACCAATTCAAAACGCAGAGACGGTCGTAACGTGTAAACCCGTTTATGGCTAATCGACAACCTACTGCAAATAGTCCGCTTCTGACGTCAGCCATTGCTCTATTGTAGGGACTAGATCGTTCGATCATAGCACGCTAGTCTTATTCCAAAAGACGCCACTTGTACTTATGTTTACTTTTTTCAGTAAACGTGATTTTTTAGAATGAAATAGGAAATTTATTAAATGGACGGATGTTAATTAAAACGATTGTAAATATATGTAGTATAAATTTTATTTATAATACAGAATAATACATGATCGAACATCATTTCCTGTTTTATTTGAAAATTTTTTATCAATTTTGTCATTCAAGTTCATTTAAGTGTATAATTATATATAATGAGCAAAAAAAAAAACATTATTCTTTTAAAAAATATACATTATTAATTTAATTTTCTCTTAAAAAAAAAGAATTAATAGTAGGTAGTAGCTACAAAATATACATATATAATATAATAATAAATGTTTTAACAATCCTAAGTATTAATATTTAAAAACTAATACAGCCAGTGACATGTGTGTATCGTGTTTGTGGGCGTGGACAAACAAATCGAAATTCAGAGTTTTATTTCATCGTTCGCTTGATTTTCTTTTTTCTTTTCGTTTAATTAATATACACACCTGTTTTTTAAGTATACACATATACGAGCAACATTCCAAATACATCCAGTTTGAATTTTTTTACACCACACAAACCATTCGATCAGGAGGACGTTTTGTTTATTTCTTTTTCATTATTATTTCAATAGGGAAATAGAGAGAAACGGTGAAAGAGAGATCTAAGCTCTGTTTTTTTTTTGTTTGCGCGTATTATCATTATTATCCTTACGTAATAGCTTTTTTTTTCTTTATTTTATTATCGATCTGTCAAAGTAGACTAGATAAATTATGATTATCGTTAAAGAATATGCACAATCAAATAAACTAAACGTTAAACGACATAATATCCATTCTCGTCTTATCTTACGATTACATTATAACCTTTTTTCTGATTGCAAAGAAAAGCGTTGGGATTAGTTACAACATTGACCGACGTAAAATGTCCATTTATGTCTTTGCGATAGGCACATTAAAAATCACAAAAATCTCTGTTCGTTCGCTGTAAAAAAAATTGCTTTATTTAAAGTGGGATCTCCTTGTAAAAAAAAAAAAAATTGAGGAGAAAAAAAACTAAATTAATATAATTAATATTTGTCCCGTGTTTTCTTTATTTGGGTAAGAAGTGTAAACTTTCGTCGATATCTTCTTCTTCTTAGAGCGCATTTCGGTGCCATACCCATGTTTTCTTCGTGTGATCGAAACGATGTGCAAGCCATTGTTGTTCGAGGAGCTGATAGCGGTCTTTGCTTAGATACAACGGTTTACCTCTCCTGGAAATACGAAAGGATTTATTAGTAATCATCGAATTAATCCCAATCTAAATAATCCAACTTTAAAACGAAGAAAATAATAATAATAATGTGTTGGTAATTAATAGATACAATAAATAACGATAGCAAGTATCGGCACATTCCGCATCACACAAATTATTAATTAATTCGGCATAGCCGTTTCGGGAACTCCTTAGATCCTCATTATCAACCGGATTACTGAATGAATGTGAGAGAAATTTCCAATTCAACCATGTTTGTTTATCCCTACTCTCGAGGAAAAAATATATATTGTTATGTTCAATATTTATATCGGAAATCAGCTGCCAGTCTTAGACATATAAGGGCATTCAGGATAGTGATGAAATTCCCTCTAGCAGAGAAAAGGCTAATGTCGAAAGCCACAATTTCCCCTCAGGCCGACTGGCCTTGGAGTGAGGACATTATATAAAGTATGTAAGTCCAGATAACGACGATCTTAGCGGATCGAAGACAAAACAACTCTTCTTTTATTTCTTCTATCTTCGTAACTCTTCAAAATTAATGTAAAATTCTCCTACAACAAACATCGGGGTAAATTCAAAGGCATTTCTAACATTTCGTACATTAAATTTCGTATTTAAATGTTGTCAGTTATATTTTTGAGCATAGATTCGTCTAGTTCGAGCCATCTGGTAGCGTCACCGCATTCATTCTCTCATGCTACGTCTAAAAATAGCTTTTATTTATCAACAATTCCTCGTGAGATTATATTTGGGTAGATTTAATCAAAACTTGCCGTGGAAAGAAGCAATCGCCATCGCGATTAAAATAAAGGAGAAGAGGGACGCCAATAAATTAATCAATTCTGGTTAGACTTTCATCGAGTTAACTAGTATTTTGGCCACGGTCTCAATTTAAAGTGTTCAATATAGAAATTAGAAAGTAAATTCGATATAGAAGAGAAGGTTCAAAGTTAGAAGGGCAGATTTCCTGTAAATGGCATAAGGAACGTAGTGTTTATATGTAATCTTCTTAAAAATCAAGGTTAAGGTTAATAAGAGTTCCGTTTAAAATCCTACGTTGGAAATAAAAATCGTCAAAAGAATGGAGAAAAATATACTCACTTTAAATCCCTATCTTCTTCTTCAAAATCGTCTAGATAGAGCGAACCCCACAGGCAAGCCCGCTGCCCCCTGATCACGATGATGTAGGTGGAGGTGACGACGAGGAAGACGCCGGTGCCGGCGCCGCATTCCAACGAATGCGCGACCGCTTCGCACACGCCCTGCTGCTTGCAGCAATTCTGCTTCAGGCAGACGATCGTCCCGCAAAGCAGGCATATGCTCGTCTCCTGCGGCACCGAATGGCACTGGCTGCACGGCCGCTCGTGGTAGTAGGTGAAGATCTTCTCGTACTCCCTCGGCAGCTCGAGCAATCGCGGCGGATGCCACGTGACGTGCGCGTCGACGAGGAACGATCGGGCGGCGATCTGACTTCGGTTGGAGAAGGCGTTGAATTGCGCGCACCACGTCTGCGGCGTGCGACGGTGCGTCGGCCGGGCGGGATCGCCGTTCGGCCAGTTGAGGGCGACTGCCGCGTTGAAACAGCCCCAATCCATTCCTTCGGTGACCAGCTCTAAGTAGTAGACGAGGCGGACGAATTCGCTCTGCGGGGCACGTATATCCGGTAGCTGTTGGTTGTAGATGTGATGACGAAGTAGGGTGGCTATCCGCAAGAATGGTAGGCATAGTTTTTGAACCTGCGATCAAGCGATTTGTAACAATTAGTTAATTTTGAAAATTTGTAGACAGCAACATTAGCAGTGAAAGCCTACGAGTTTGTAGCAAATAAATGAACGAGGAATGAAAGAGAAACTTGAGATAATACATTAATTTGTCTATTTCTTCGCAGATGCTCGCTATTACCAAAACAATGATCTTACCTGTTGTTCGAGAGCAATCATATTTACATGAGGTTCGTGCGAACAACCAGCCTCCTCGCAGTCCATATATAGATCAGTCTCTCCCAGGCTTTCGTTGATTAAAGCTACAGCAGCGCTTAGAGAATCGATGTGAGTGGTGGAGGCACCTTCGCAGGCCTTCAACCTCTCCGGTCCCGTCAATCCGCAGGATATTTGAGACACAACTTGGTAATACAACAGGTTGTATATCACTTTAACGATTGTCGTAAAATAAACTGCAATACAAACAAGTTATCGTCGTTTGTTCATTCGATACATGTAATTTGGGGAGTACGTACCTTGATCGACGTGTAAAGGTAACAGCAGAACGAACTGCAACAGCAAAGCGATTGGATCTCTCAGCAGCAGCGGCACTTCTTTCTCGATCGAAGCTAAGGCATTGCTGGGCGTGGCCGGTAGACCGCAGAGCTGCTGCAGGTTCATCCAAGCGGGCCACAAAGCTAAGGCTCTCGCGTGCACAGCCAATACATGTAATAAAGGTACTGAAATGTGTAAGAAATTGTTTGTTAAGGTTATTGAAATTAAACACAGTGTTAAAATCAACGAGTAATCAATTTAACTATCTATTACAAAAAAAAAACTAAAATATTCATTTTAAGGTTATATATTTGGGTAGTTCTAATTACAAACGTCTTTCTCATACCTATACAATCTCGTTTTGGCAAGAGTGGATTAGGCGGTTCGCCCGTGTTAGTCACGAGCGTGCCTGATCTCTGGATCAGTTCGACCTCCAGATTCGTTCTGGCTATCGACGTAACGAAGAGAAACAGACTTTGATTGCTCGGCTTATTGCCTTTCGACTTGAACATAGGCTTTAGCTGAGCGTTGCTCGTCATATCTTCCATTGCACGAACTATGGCTTCCGAGAGGTTGGACGTGCCCTAGAAGCAAATCCAAATTAGAGAACAAAAGTTGGATCGGGGCGAACAAATTTGACGCACAGGGGTTTGCTCGTTTTCTCGCAGGAAATCGCCCAGTTCCATTAGAACTTGCTCCATATTCGAAGGCCGCGATCGCACCATTTGCGTGCAATCGCCCAACTGTGGAGATAGGGGGAGTACGGAGTTGGCGAGCTGTCTGCACAGGGGGCAGAGATATTCTCCTCTGAAAAGAGACGAATTTTGTTGTTCTTTTTCTTGACCTCGGTATAATTGTTTGAGTATTAATTGATGTTTTTTTGGGGATTTAGGTCTTTGTTAAAAGATTAGAAAAACCTTTTTTCTGTTTCTTTTTCTTATTTTAGTTTTTTGATTTCGTTGATTGTTTCGTCAACCTTTTCAAGCTTACCATCACACATGAAAAGAATGTCTAGTAACAATAACCAAAAATTAATGCTAATATAGCTCATGGTATTGGTGGAATCATTTCCGGTAAAAAACAAAGCGAGGAAAGGTAAGCGTAATCCACGGACGTCGTTATTCTCTGGACGGCATGACTAGGTCTCTCGACGCTAGGTGGCGTGGGGAGATACATTTTGGTGCTGTTTGTGGAGAATAACGACATAAACCCGAAGGGTGAAAAACAATGGCTAGGAAAGGACAGTGTACGGAACCACGGTGATGACGCCGGGTAGGCAGAAACATGCCCGTGGGTTACGCTTTCCCTTTCTTCGCTTTGTTTTTTGCCGGGAAAGATTCCACCAATACCATGAACTATATTAGCATTAATTTTTTGTTATTACCATCATCTTTTTTTTTTATCATTTTATATAAAAAAAAAAGACAAAAAAAACATCAATTAATACGAATAGAGACAAAATGCCGAACGTCCAAGGTTTATACACGTACTTGTCAGGTGCTAAAGTGTGCTGTCTTTGTTGCGAGCGTAACGAATGTAAATAGGCTTTCAAGCAGTCTAAATGAAGATGGTGACCACAGGTCTGTACGTGAACCCCGCCTTCCCAACCTAGGTTAATAGATAGAAGCCAAGATTGCTGGAAAACATCAATATTTAATAAATCTAAAAGCTTTCGCGATTTGACGAAATCTGACTTACCGGATCGAAATGCCGGTCTAACTCTTCGACCCTGCGATCGAATTCGCAAGAAAGCGTATCGTCTCGTCGCAAATTATCCTTTTCCTCGTCGCACGTGGGAAGTGTTGCTCTTTCGCTGTAACCCTGCTTGCGCCGATGGCCAGTCACGCTGGTCGCTTGCACCAGCACCACCAATCCCATCGGCTTATCCTCAGTGCTTGGAGTACTTTGGCTGCAGATGACGCAGTCGTATTCCTTGGTGCTGATCAGAACCTCCTCCTCGGCCGCCCATTCCATTTCGGTGGCGCCATCTTCCGACTCCATCGCCTTCTCCATAAATTGCTTCTGTTTGGAGGCGAATTCGGCCATTAGCTTTTGCTGTCTCTCCTTCGCTCTGCGTCTACGTTCTTCTCTTTCGCGATTCTCCTTTTGCTCCTCTTCGCATTCCTGCTGACGCGGCCAGAGCTTGTTTCTAGTTTCCTAAAATTCGTACGAAATTAAACGGTTGTAATTTGAAAATAATTCGAACCCATTTACCTGGATGTATTCTCTACAATCATTGTCCATTTCGGAAATGTGACGCAACAGTTTGCCTATATAGAAGGGGCCATCGCCGAACGAATTTTCGGCAGAAGTATCGCTGGTACCGGCGTCAATTTCGTCCGGATTGTAACTGTCCGGTACACCGGATAATTGCGAGTGAAGTTTCAAGAGTAGCGAGATGATGCTTTCGTTTATTCGAACTGCAGGCGGATTAGGATTAACGTTCTGCAACAACAAAGAAGACGTAGTACTAAGAAAGCATTTTTTGGACGTATTCTTACCTCGACTGTAGGTCTTCTCCTGTACGGATAAGCCTTCCTATGGCTCGAAGTGGACGGTACAAGTTCTTTGCTGGTAGATGGCGTATGCGACTGCCACGAAGATGTAGCACCCGTAGCGTTATTATTTCTAGTTCTAGCTATGGCGGTGACTGACGGCACTGGTACAGAAACTGAAAAATATCAACTTTATATAAAGACAACAAGACTCTTTATTTCTCAGTCAAAAGAATCAAGGTTAACTGCTTTTCCGTACACTTACCAGCTTGTCCTATCCTGACGATACTCCTGTCGCCGGGAACCGCCACGGCCATGCTCTCGTTTCCGCTTTCGAACGTGGAAGTGGACGTCGAGGGCGGAGGCAACGCGAGGACCTGGCTCTGCGTCGAACTGCTCGGCAGCGACATCTGTTCGTACGTCGGCGATTCTTGCGCGGTCGTAGTCGGGACGAGAACCATCAGATCACTACCGCTAGGCGTCGCGCTCCAATCGCCTTCCTCTAACATCAAGACGTTGGTAGAACCGTCGGCTGAGATGTCGGACATTTCGTTTTCCGCTTCCGATCCTTCCCAATCCAAATCGCCTAGAGAAACAAACAAATAATTAAGGACGAAATCATCGGATAGTAACGAAATAAAGCTTACTATCCGAACTGTACGTAAGGGGCGTAACTTCCGATTCGGGCGTTAGAATGACTTTTCCGATAACCGTTCGTAGATTCTCCGACAAAGAATCGGTGGGGAACCAACTGGCTAAATCCATATCGTTGAACTGGCGCTGAGGTTGTGGGCCGCTGGTGCACATTTTGGACGACTGAAAAATGCAAGTTGTTCCTTTCAAAAACAATTCATATGAGAAAGCTGCAAACTTACATCATCTTCAGAATTGTTATCCGATACCATTATCGCTTGCTCCAATAGGAATATTAAGAGCGCCATGACGTGTTCCGAAACGTGCCCTCTGATGGTTTTGTAGAGAACTACAAGGGTTACCGCGTGAAAGACGCGCGATTTGAGAATCTTACGCGGGTCCTCGTAGGCTCGGCCGCATTCAGCTGGGTTCCTGAAGGGCGGCCACGGACTGGTACCCGGTTTCAGTTTCATCTTCTGTCTAGCGCTGTAAAAGGAAAGGGTAATTGATTATAATAAATTGAAAAAAGGAGAGCGATTATTAAAGTTTTCAACGAAACATTGCCAGTTAGGGAAAACAATGTAACTTGTGTTTAACTGGAAATACCTCGTGTTCAAAGAAAAATATCGGCAGCTTGAAAAGTTCACTTCATAATCTTTTGAAAATCATTTCAGTTTATAATTACTTCATTTTTAGCCACTTAATCAACCTAAACTTTGCTCAAATAATAAAATTTAAGAAAGAAACAACCCAAACGAAAACTATAGAAAAAAATAAAGCTTACTATTCGGTATAACGATCCATCGATGTCTGGAAATCCCTCCTATGGACCGCTCGTAGCAAGACGTGTATTGGATCGTACTGCTTCTCCCATATCTGCGATTTCGGCACGTACATCCCCTGCTGCATGTTACCGCTCGCTTCCAACGCTGGAGCGCGATAATCGGCTACTTCTGCCAAGAGGGCTTCGAAATCCCTGCTCTGCGACGTCCCGCATCTTTCCGGCATCAACTCCATTAGCTGCGAATGGGTCTTGTCACCCATGCAAAGCAACGTCACCATTTCGAGACGATTCAGCGCGGTCTCCGAAAGACCGAGGTTGGTACGAACGCTAACCAGTGTAGCGAGGAACGTTAGCAAGCTTTCCAGCATGGGCGTGTCATGTTCGCCTTCGAAGTAAGCATTTTGCATCGCTTGATAGGGCGCAAGGCTCATCCATTCCTTAACGTGGAACCTGTAAGCATTAGGAAGGAGTTAATTTGTTCGTTGGGATGGGAAATTCGAACTTGCTTATCTATAACTATATTGAGAAACGAATCCGCTGCTATCCTAGTGGAGCAGATCTGCAAGAGGTAGAGGTCCGCGTCCACCATGGAATTGCAGAAATTGCACTGAATATAAGTCATGGCTTGGCCTTTGATTTGGAGCCCGTTTCGTACCCATAATCCGTTTAAAATCTCGTAAAAGGCAACCTGGAATCCAAGAAAAGTCGATCAATTTCTCGAATTCTACTACAACACATAAACCCAAATTAGTTCAGATTCTATCTGAATTTACCATTTCAATTAGCCCACGAGCCTTCCGGGAATAATAGGATCGTTCAACATTTTAAATTTAAAAGTGATTTCAAGCAAAATCTGTTTCAATTAGCTCACGAGCCTTCCGGGAATAAAAGGATCGTTCAACATTTTAAATTTAAAAGTGATTTCAAGCAAAATCTGTTTCAATTAGCTCACGAGCCTTCCGGCAATAAAAGGATTGTTCGACATTTTAAATTTAAAAATGATTTTAAACAAAATCTGTTTGATAATTTATGGGAAAGTATAGTAGGTATCAATTCTTAAATTGGTGACCTTGGTCGGTTTGATAAAATTAACGATTCAATTTAAAAACGTTCCTGTATTGTTATATTCAAATGAACTTTATCTAAAATCAGTTTGGCTTTTACGAAACGGAAAATTATCTCAACTAGAATGAGCAAATAAAGCATTATCAAAAATCAAACAATAGCACAAACAGGAGGAAAATAACCTTTTCAAAAGATTAAAACCAAGTTTTCTTTCTTTTTTAAATAAAAACTTGTTATTTTGTGGGAAATTTGTAAGAAATTCTATTCAAAAACTGGAAGCCGTTAAATGTTATATACGCGGCAAAATTATGGAATAAGTTAATTAAATTTCAAGCAAATTGTTTTTCGAAGAAATGTTCGAACAAGTCAATTTTATTTTTTAAAAATGAACATTATTACATTAATTTGAAGTTTCCCCTACTTCTTACTATCAAGTAATGATGCCATCGACGATTTTTTTAAATGACAATTCCCATTTTTTTTTTTTTGATAGATTTAATTATCTAAATTTTAATATCCCACACAACAAAATTTTCGAATAAAAGTCGTTTAAAGAGTGGAAAATATAAATTTTATTAATAACAAAAAGCAAAGATCAACGGTGTTATTCAAGATATGAAATGTATATTTATCCACGATATTTTTCACAATTATCACAGAGTTGTATGAAAATAATAATAATACACAACCTACACCACAAAGTGGTAGAAAAATATTGTTAATAAAAGTGTTTGTAACTTTGTGTTTTCACAATGAAAAACACAGGTAAATATTTCCAACGTGTTTAATAACAACGTAAGACAAGTAAATGTGAAATATCTGGAATTTATGCATAGCCAAAACTGTAAGGGTATGACAGTGCTATCAACAAGCTAAAAATATCTTCTTCCGAATTGCCAACTTAATTAGACATGATCACATTTTGTTTTGAATTAAAATCGTTCCTTCTTATTTATGTAAATCGAGACAAATCTGCTGGAAGTTAGCGTTAGTACTTCTATTAATAGCATAACGCATTTCATCTTCCATCTCATTCAAATGGGCTGCTTTTTTATCATTACTAAACAGACGAAGGTTATTTGACGCGGGAGAGGTTTGCCGAATTAAAAAAAAAGGAAGCAGTTTACTTATAGATCTAATTTCAAATGTGGTGGGTGAAAGGTTTTGAATAAAACGTATAGGGGGACATTTTATTTCAACCGATTACGTCACCATAATACAAAAGATATGAATGTAATGAATAGATGCAAGCTTTGAAATTCAACGTTCAAAACAAAGGACGATCACAGAACATTATTCATATTTCATTTGTGTAATCATGCGAAGTGGGGGCAGTCCGCAGATGTGTGTGGAACAGCTGAGATAAACAGTATCGCGTTTAGACTGTGTGTTACGTCTCTATCCTCTGTCCTCGGCGTAGTACAGTCCAGTCGCACATGCTTATTAGTTAGTGTCGCACAATCCTCCGTTCATACTTCTAAAATAACGCTAAAGATTATTAAAAGATAGCAAGATGAAACTTGCTATCTTAGCTTTAGCGTTCATATGCACGCTTGTATATCCGCCCCGAGCTACCGGTTCTATCGAAGCATCCGTAACATCTTCGATCTTAGGTTTGACGGGTACCATAATCAAGACCGGCTTCCGAATGATCGAGGATCGATCAGAAATCGAAATGCCGATATCGCTGCAGGAAAAAGAGAAGAAGATCCTGCACAGGATCAATTTGGTCGATCAGAGGATCTCGAACATGGGCCATATGATCGACAACGCTAAGCTGGAGACCATGTACGAGATCGTCACCGCCCTTACGAGGACCATAAAGGTCGAATTGAGGTTTAACGACCTGCTGCAGTACATCGACGATATAGATTACGCTTATACGCAAATGCAGGAGTATGCATTGCACAGGGACTCGGTAGATCGTTCGACTTTGGAAGATTTTGCTAGATCGGTGGTTTCGCATGCGATAGGTTCGGTAAGGATGCAAATGGAAAGGGTTCATAGGTTCATAGTGCCGCGTAGGAAGTTCCTCGGACATTCTACGCTCTTGGGATTGCTCGCCACCACGAAGGTAAGAGATCAGATATCAAAATATTTCAGAAACCTAACAGATGCCAGAAAGCCGATAAAATAGGATAAATGTGATTCAAAGTACAATTAATTAATTTGAACATCGAAGTCGTCATTTCTTGCTCTTTTTTTTGAGTAATAGATCGAAATGCAATTAAAAAGGATAGACATTGGATAAACCTCCATCCTGACTACATATGTATTTTATCTCTGCTTCGATTAATAAGTAAATTTTCAATTCTTTGTTTCAAATGCAATCCTGAATAATTTTACATGTCTAATTCAAAGGAAAATGAATCTGAGGAAACTCATAGCAATGGGGTACAGGACCTTTTTTTTACCTGGTACGAAACCTTACAATTTAGCAGAACTAAAAAGTCTAAAACATTCAAACTGCAAGATCTTCTTTCAAGTTGTACAAAGCATAACAAACTTCGAACAATTCGTTAGAAAAGCTGTCATTCCATTTTAAGCCTTCATCAATAAGAACGAAGATGTAAGTTCAATAATGCTGCACAGGGAAAAAAAAATTCTTATATAAAAATTATGTCAAATAAATTGTTTAATGACAACCAATGATAAAATTGAGAGTATAATGCATTAGAAATATGAAAAAGATCCCTTAGGTTACCGGAAGCCAATATACAGGATGTCCATGGATGGCGTTACAAAGAGGAAAAACTTTTTTAATATACGTTTTACTGCAAAAAGTTGTTCTTTATAAAAAATTCTGCTTTCCTCAAAATGTCCAAAAACATATTTAAATTTGACTACAGACCTACACTTACTTATAAAATCAATATTATTGCAGTTGATAGTTTTATTTTCAATTGAACAACAATCACTCTTTGAAATAAACAAGTAAATGAGTATCCATTATCAACTTAAAACCGATCTAACAATCACTATTTTCAATACATCTGCCTCCAACTTGTACACATTTTTTAATTCTTAATAAATTCGTTGTAAGCTTAGTGTATCGTAGCAGGCACATTAATCTCAACCACCGCATCTCTTAGTGCTTATTTTAATTGATCTGAATTATGATTTCCATGACGAGCATACATTTTTTCTATTAACGCTCCCCACAGAAAAAATCTATCGGTGTAGCTGACCTAGCAGGCCATTCAACTGCGTCATATCTGCCAATCCATTTCCCAGGAAATTGACGATATATCAGAGTCGAATGAGCTGGACATCTATCTTGTTGCCAGTAAATGTTTCTCCGTCAGGGTTAATGTTGTGCAACTGAGGTAATACAAACGTTTCTATCAAATCCAAATAAACGTGTCGAGTTAAATTTTGTTCTAGAAGATATTGACCAATAATACCACTATAGAAAATACCGCACCATACGTTTACTTTCTTACAACGTTGGCTTCTTAATAGAATTTTAAATTGTGAATTCACCGCAGCCCAATGTCTTGTGTTCGGAGAAGAAACATGGCCGCTAATTGAAAATGTTGCTTCATCGGTAAAGAACATTTTTCTATGAAAGGTTCTATCTTAAACGAATTTCTCTCCAACCCATAAACAAAAATCCAACCTTTTTGCATCATCTCGATCTCCCAACTGTATGGGTTATTGTGGGTTTATTGGGCAAGATTTTATCATCTTTATAAATTTGTTGTAACAAACTTTTAGAAACGTTTAACTTTAGCGAGCGTTTCCTCAAAGACAACCTCGGATTTTCCTCCACCGAATTCATTGCTAATAATGTCGCATAATGTCATTCTCGTCATATTTCGTACGTTCTTTTTTTAAATCCATTGCTGATCCGGTTTCGTCAAACTTATTTAAAAGTTTATGTAAAGCTGCGTGTGATACAGATGTATTAAGAACTTTTGATTAAATAAATAAACGGCATATCTGTGTGAGACTTGTCCAATACCATAGCGTTTAACCAGATAGATACGTTCTTCTTTTTAGTGAGCATTTAATGACAGTACAAAGCCCACTATTTTATTTTAATAAGATAAATTGTTAGTATATCTAGGCATTTTAATCCAGTACGCGCTTGTGTACCTAATTGCGTTCTGATGTTTAAAACTTATGAACCAAGTGTTATTTTAAATAACATAAACGTAAAATAGGCAAATTTACTTGTTTATTTCAGAGTGATTGTTGTTTAATTGAAAAATAAAAGTATCAGCTGCAATAATATTGAATTTATAAGTTAGTGTATGTGTGCAGTCAAATCTAGATTACGCGTTTAGACGTTTTGAGGAAAGCAGAATTTTTTATAAAGAATAACTTTTTTCTGTAAGACGCACATTAAAAAAGTTTTTCCTCTTTGTAACCCCATCCATGGACAGCCTGTATATATCAGCCTATATTAACGTCATTTGTGTAGAGTCAAGTTGTCACGAATCGAGGAAAAGGTGGGGCCCAAAATAGATCCTCGGGGAATACCTTTCTTGACGATGTATACTAGCGAAGAGGTTTAATCGATAACAATATTGTGTTGACGATTTTTGTAAATAATTTCTGAACTAATCTAGGGATACGCTGTTCACGCCATATTTTTCAATTTTTTAAAGAAGAATATACAATATTGCTAAATCTTATTGCAACTTTAGGAATATCATGAAAGATAATTCAAAATCTTCGTGAACATGTAATAAATACAATTTGGACTTTCACATATTTCTTGCAAAAAACACCTCTTTTGAAAATGTTTTAAACATCGACATTATTATAGTACCATTCCGAAGTTCCTATTTATTCAATTTCATTTCTTATAAGAGTAAATATATTTTAAACGGCAGATAAAATACAGTAAGGGTAATCCCAGAGCTGCACCATCCTTTTCTCACAGTGATTAGATTAGAGCAAAAAAAAACCATCACTTTATCGTTGCCCACACATTGGAAACAAGGAGCTTCTATATCTATAGACCTGCCGACTTATCCCGCAAATAAATAAATAACAACTTAAACGCACCCTGATAAGAAGCAAAATAATTAGAATAACACTCAAATACGGTAGATTAAACGTTATTATCTTGTTTGCTTTTTTTCTACTTCGTAATAACATGAGGAATAGACCAGTATCTAATCACTTCTAAATGTTTACATTGTAATCCTTTAATTGTGCAAAAAAAAATTAATTTGTGATAAGAAAGGACGTCGTTACCATGTTGTCTTTCTCATGACATCATTTGCGTGTGTTATCTGATAAGAATTTAAAAAAAACATAGCTTCCGGTTGGTATTTGTCAATACATGCATTAAAAATATTAAGTAAAACACTAAGAACCATGTTTGCTTATTTTGGTAAGGGATTTATTCCCAAAATAAATAAAATACGGAATGATAACGACAATAATTTATATAAGAGGAAAATGAAACATTGTTTGTTTTTCATATATCAAATATCATTCTAAATTTGTTTAAAAGATAATCCCTGCGGCGGAAAAACAGCGATAACGATATTTTCACCTACTTAAAATCGTAGATTGTACAGTACGAAGGTATTACATTCAAATTTGTTGTTAAGAGTTCAAAAATTAGCTTTAAAATTTATCGTTCAAATTTTAACGAATGTATGTTTCTTTATGTACGGCGGCAAATATCTAAGGATACGATTACAGGATGTGATGTATCTACGTAATCTACTTCTCGAATGTATGAGTAATTATTTTTTAAGTAATGTAATAAGGATGAAATTATGTTTTTTCAATCTTAACTATTTGGAAAATATTACCAATATTCTATTTTTGATGGCAATTCATTAGAAGCTAGACGGTTGTACATTGAACGATTTCCTGACCGTAATGTTCCTGATAGAAAAACCTTCCAAAGTATTCATCAACGTCTTCATGAAACAGGCACGTTGAAACGAAGGGGAGGACCAGAAAGGCAAAATTGCAAATACATACTTTGAATGTAAGTAATGGGACTGTTTGGAAAATTCTTAGGGAGTAATTGTTGTATCCATACCACATACAACGCATTCAGGTATTTCTTCCTGCTGATTTTCCTCCACGGATTGCATTCTGTCAATGGCTTTTGCACACATTGGTTCAAATCCCTACTGACACTGATTCTTTTTACCGATGAAGCGAATTTCTCAAGAAATGCAATAAGGAATTTTGACAATAACCATGTGTGGGCTGAAGAAAATCCACATGAGGTACTTGAAGATCGTTTTCAACATCAGTTCTCGTTGAACGTTTGGTTAGGAATTGTGCATGGCTGGTTAATTGGACCGGTATTTCTACCAGGAAGACTTACCGGCGAGGTGTGTACGAAACTTTTAGGAATAAACGCTACCCCTATTTTTGGAGGATGTACCATTGGCAACAAGAAATGTAATGTGGTTTATGCACGATGGTGCACCAACGCATTTTAGTGTGGTTGCTCGTGAGTTTTTAACAGCAACATACGGAGATCGTTGGATTGGTCGAGGTGGACCTCACTTATGGCCTGCTCGATCCCCGGACTTAAACCCCCTGGATTATTTCCTATGGGGCCATCTAAAGTCATTAGTTTATTCTACTCCAGTGGAAAATGTGGAAGATTTAAGAAATCGGATAATTGCTGGGTGTAACTCAATAAGAAACCCTGGTGTTTTTGAAAGAGTTCGGCAGTCAATGAGGAGAAGATTGGATTCTTGCATCCTAGCTGGAGGTAGTCATTTTCAACAGTTCTTGTAGACTAAGAAACTTTAAATGTAATTTTTGGTAATAAAATGTTGGTTTTGTCGAAAATTTTTCTCGCCCCGTATCTTCGAAACAAAGAGGCTTTTCAAAAATCATCAAAAGACAAAATATTCTTAGAATAGTTCATGGAATAACCCGTTGAATTTTTGTCGTATGTTTAATAAACAGCCTGTATACAGCGTGTCCCCGGATTAACGCATGGATAGGTAAGGCAGACAGAAAAGTAATGAGTTGAAATTTCATCTTTTGGGGTTCAGCCATGCTTGAATAGTAAGTAACTTGTGCCATAATTGCATTGCCGATAAATCAAGTATATCTTGATTTATTTACAAAAAAGGAATTTTTGCAATTAGCAAAATGTATTTTCTATAGGGGATACGATAATAAGGTTATTCAAAAAACCATGTTCAGAGTAATAAATTATGCTGGTACTTAATGTGTAAGCATGGCTGAACCCCCAAAAGACCAAAATATAACTTAATAATTTCCTGTCTGCCTTACCTACCGATACGTTAATCCAGGGACACACTGTAGAATGAGGTATGAAATATTTTACTAATATAATGAGACATGCCAAAGTTACCAAAGTGAACAATTTTGAAAGATAATAACTTGCTTATTTTAAATAGGACACACCTGTATATCTCTATGGATTTGTATGGTTCCCTTGATATTTAAAATTTTTATTTAATTAATAAAATGTTACATTCGAATGAAAAATTTTGTCTTACGCTAGAAATCTAGAAATAAGTAATAGTACTTTTTTTCTAAAATAATTATAGATTCATCTAAACAACACACAGCTGACTAATTTCCTGTACAACTCGGAAAATATCAAGTAACCGCTGACCAGTATTTGTGCATGATCAAGACATCGAAGTAAAATATTTCCCTGAATCATAATTTCCATTCGTGCAAAAAAAAAATGAAAAATTAGCAGAACTGGAAAAAAATCAGTCGTTCGTTTTGTCGCTAGATAACCTTGAACGTTGCCATTTTCACGGCTTGCTGCATAATCTAAAGTAAACCTGAGGAAATCAAACGTGTACATACATTCATAAATACATCAAATCGATTTAATGTTTCAGCAAAATAGAACTTTGAAAAAGTACAGAACCGGATTTAATGTATTTTTTTTAATCGTACTTGAATTACTCTACTAGTATGATGTTTATCTTAGTAGAGACGTTATATTTTCGATTATGGCGTTAAACAACCTACAATAGAACGGTTTTCTTTTTAATTAATCGCATAAAATGTACATTTCAAGAAATTTACCGATCTGAAAATAAATACATTTTTTTTAAGAATGCTAAATTTAAGAAAAATGCTGTTCTTCTCGATAGACACACAACACGTTATGGTATCAACGTCAAATAATGCAGAACGCTTCCTAATTCTTTAACAATTTACTAGCATCGATACAGAATATAACAAACTGTAGCACAATTTAAAAATCGCACAAAAGGATATTTAGTTTCAACAACTCTGCATTTTTATCTTGAGATTGTTTTATTTATATTTATGTTGTTAATTTTACTAACGATTTTAACATGTTTGTACTTTGTACCGCACCTTTTATACCCTTTTTTTTACACTATTTTATTTATTCTATCGTTTTTATATATCTCAAATGTACCCTTTTTTAAAATTATTTTATTTGTTGCATTGGTATGCTTTCGGAACAATCCTATATACACAATTAACCATCTATGTAGACTCTGTGTGAGTTCATTGTTAAGGGCAAATAAAATAAATTGATCCACTTTCTCACAATAATTTTTACTATTAATTTTTTTAATTACTAGCGACCGGTTTCGTTTGAACACACATCAGGCGGTACTAAAAAGCACAAGAGGAAAAAATCAGTAATCCCATTAACAAAATTCATTGACAATATTGAAAGATGCATTAGCGAAAACTCTATTTTTTAATTTTTATTTTTTTTTTAATTTTTTTAATTTTTATTTTTTTTAATTTTTTTTTTAATTTTTTTTAATTTTTATTTTTTTTTAATTTTAATTTTTTTAATCCTTATTTTATTTTTCTTAGAGAAGCAATTAAAATAAATTTTTAAATTGTTTTTGCTAATGTATCCTTTCAATATTGACAGTGTATTTTGTTAATGAGATTATTAATTTGTTCCTATTGTGGTCGCTATTAATTAAAAAAATTAATAAAAAAAATTATTGTGAGAAAGTGGGCTATTTTTTGTATTTACCATTATTCTATATATTGTTTTTGAAATAAAGACTTATTATTATGAATTATTTAACATGAACCCCACACAGTATAGAATAGACGCTTATGAAAAATATATACTGAAAATAATTATTAATAGATAGTATGAAAAAAACAAATGACAATTAAACTTCCTATGATTTACTTAATTCAAAAATTACCTTAACGAAAGATCATATTTAAATAAAACGATTGCCATTTGTCATTGGTTGGTATTTAGTATTTATTAATAGTTAAAACTTGTATGTTTGTCCCATTCAACCTTTTCTGTTTGAAACACCCAGACACATTCAACACAAAAAGTATGGCATTAAAAAAAAAATGAAATTAAATAGTACACATTTTGTAGCAGAACAGATTTGCAAATTCCATATTTTAAACCTTTTTTTTATTTAAAGAAAAAATGCACAAAATGAGGATAACGCCATAGATTTTATTTTTATCATTTACATTTTAAGAGTAGTTCTATGCCGTACGTTTGTTTGCTTTTCCATTAAGGAGGTAGGTGTATTGAAGCAATCTGATTAAAAAATGAGCCAAAACAAGCAGCCCAAAACGTAGTCTTGATTGAAGGTGGAAGATCGCAGCAATATGTAGCTGAAGCTATAGGAATCAATCAATCCAGCGTTTCTAGAAATTTTAAGAAGGTTTGGAGAAACTAGAAATTACGATAGAAGTCCAGTTCCAGAACGTTTGTCCCAGTTATTGGAGAGAATTTTGTTCTTAAGCATGATAACGCTCGCCCGCACGTTGCCAAAATAACAATGGAATACCTTTCAAGAAGTTGGTATAGTTTTAGGTTGACCGGAACCCGATCGAAAATTTTGGAATTACCTAGAAAGCAGCATAAGATACCGTAATATCGCTCCGGGTAGCCTTGATGTGTTGGAAAATGCTTTAAGGGAAAAAGGATGGGAAAATTTGGATTTAGAGTACATCAGGAATCTGATAAGAAGCCTTCCAGTGAGAATGAGAGATGTCATTAGAGCCAGAGGTTCCCATACCAGATATTGAAACGCTAAAATTATCCTCAGTCCTCTGTATTTTTTCGATTTTATTGGATTATTTCAATTTCATTGAATAAATGTTAATCAACGTAAAAGTACCATTAAACCTTACAGGTCATTTATGAACAGTTTTAAAATGATAATAATGCGATACTTTTTGTAACAAGTATATTTTCAATGCCAACGAGAAATGACGCCTAAAACTCAACCGTCGAGCGTTCAAATTTATGAATAGATATGGCAATTACATTTTCTGAGCTGGGTGTGTAAATGTTAGCAAATGGTTCTGGAGTTTTCTTACATATTTCCGTCCAAATATTGCACAATATTTAATTTTGATAAGACAAATAAGCACATGTTGTTTATTTACGTATTACAAACGCATTTACAGTGAATGCTTCTGTACGATAAGAAAACGAGACAAACAATAGAATTTCTTACACTCCCTGCATGTTTGGGTTTCAGGGTCCTATCTATTATGAAGCCCTGAAACCTATAAGTGAGGTGTAATACACAAAACAATGTTCCTGATTATTTTTTCAACAGACAGACTAAAAAAAAAGAGTACATTTGATAATAATAAAAAGCATAACCTACTACTTTGTCAGAAAATTTGACTTTGGTCTGAATGCTTGAAAACTTTTAGCTTCTTTGGGCGATTAACATTTTAAATACGGACCTGGTATTTTCAATCTTTTATTTACTAAATAAAATAACATTTCGTTCCTTCAAAGATATTTACCCCCCTTGAGTACGGACCACACACTGATTTATTTCTTAATATAAAACGCAGAAAGTCGCGATAAAGAATTGACCAGCTGTACAATGCAAGAAGTCCATAGTCTACTATGTGGCGACTACTACGAAAACACGGTATGTTCATCGAACCGGTATACACGCACACAATACGAATAGCTTCCCCTCTTAATTGAAATGACAGACCATGCGCCGTTTCACCAACCTAAACAATTTAGCTGCTCTGGTGAACGGACAACAGCAGGTTCCACGGCAAAGATAGGTGCAGCAGTTTGCGACGTAACATCGAGTGTTTCGAACAAAGTATTTCTTTTCCACGGAATAAGTGCAGTGTTTAAAACAAAGTGCGCTTTGTAAGGAACATAAAAAGAGATATTATGGTGATACAGTGCGCGATGGAGTTAACATTTTATTCCTGTTGTTAGGAATATTGTTGTTATTCGAAAAATAATATTCAGGAAACGTCACACTTTTTAATTGTACTAGGCTCTTACAAAATTAAGGTGTATGATGTATTTATTAAGACGAATATTGCAGATATTCTTCAAATGACCTTTGCTTATCGATTGTAGCATTCTCGTATCATTAGAACGTTTGATCAAATTGATGGCTTTATAAAACATTGCAACAGACATCATTATTTTCCCCCTTGGGTATCAGTTTTATTCATTAATGTAAACAATCTCGTCGTATTACAAGACCGTCTTTGCAATCAACGGAAACTCGATACCATTGCAATGTTTATTTTTTCTTATAAATAAATGTTTGGATATACTTATCATTTTGTGGTATTTAATTCCGAAGTTTATTTAGGGTTTCAAAAGGAAATCAATAGGGAAAGATATGTTGCTTGTTCAAGCCAAAGAAGAGGCCTAAATTATCTAGAATAATCTAGAGATTCAGTCAAACATACCAATAATATTGAAAAGTGAAAGTAAACGATAATACCAATACAATTATTATTGCAAGCGTAGATTCATTCACAGCACATTGGAATATGAATCATGGTAACCTCAACATTTTCGCGTACGTTCACTAAATTTACAAGTGCAATAGACTTTTTTAAAATCATCGGTATATAAACAAGATCTCACTAATTATATTAGCGACAGCTTGTTTCGATTTAAAGGTCATCAATCGGAGTATGAGTCAGCTTTTCTAGTAGTACCGTTTTTTTGACTTCCTTATCTGAATATCCTGTTATATACAAACACTTCTCTGTTCCAATTCTGTTGGTGCATGTATATTGTATTTTTAGACACCATTAGACGATCAATCTTTTCAATTTACGATATTAGATAAAGGTGTAGATTTTTTTTTAATAAAACAGGATTAGTTAGATAATAAAAATGATCTGATTTTAAGCCAAATGAAATACAAGGTGTTTAAATTCTCATAATTTGATTATATCCAAAGGAGTTAGATTTGGAACTTATAGTTTTGCCAAGACACTCTTCAATTCCTATTAATTAATTAAATGAATTCGTAGTTTTATGGACCGATGAAGCATGAAGCACATTTTTAATTGAATGGTGGTGTTAACAAATCAATGATTGTAAGATTTGGTCTTCATTGCAAAACTATAGTTTTTGAAAAGAACCAAACAGATTAGCTTGATATGTTGCAGAACGTTGATGAATCTTAATTTTTAAAATTAAACTTAGAAATACAAACAATGAATGAAATGAAACTTTCATAGACTGGATTCGAACCTGAGTCTGTAGGAACGTTCCTACAGATTCTGTGGCGTAATTGCTTCAGCGCGCCTTTCCGGCAAACGGAAGCCGTAGGTTCGAATCCTGTCGGACTCAATGAAAGTTCTATTTCATTTATTAAATTTAATTACGTCGGAGAAACCAAGAAAAGCCGATTTTGAATAATCTCCCTGTGCCTTTTAAATTATCTTTTTGAAGCATAAAGTTGCTCTTTCTTTTTTTTTCAAATATATCATACACCTTAACTCATACTAAACAATCTACGTTTAAAACCATCAGAACTATGACCAAAGCAATACTCTTCATTCTCTTGTTGCTACCGTTCCTCATCCAAAGCAAAAATAAGACCCAGAAATGGTCGCCGAGTCTAATAGACCTACGACGAAGGCAATTCCTTCAACTAGAGAACAATCTATGGAAAGACGTCACCTCAACCATAAGCAATGAGCTCATCTCGACGAAAAAAACCCCTCCCGAAGTAGCCATGATGATGGAACTGGAGAAATTCGGCGATACCCTACAATCCGATTTTACCGACGGGTTGAACGACGGCCTCGAGGTTCTAAACGCGATTCCCTTGTATAGGGAGATGGAAAGCTTACTGAGGAGCATTTATGGATTGTACGAAAGCTTTAGGCGATTCCAAAAGCAACAGACCACGCCCGGGAGGATCGCGTCACCTCGACAAGCGTGGTTGGATTTCACCGAAGCTATTCTGAACCATCGCAATTACCCAATAACGAAAATTCTTGATAAGATAGGGATGCATATTAAGGATGGGCAATTATTTGATAGGATATTGAAGGTATCTTGAATGGATAATTTGTAAATAGTATATAGTGTCATCCATAAAGTACGCACCATATGGGAAGCTTTTTTATTATGGGTTTTTCGAAAAAAAGTTATTCTCGATAAAAGTTTGCGCATCCCCTAACATTAAACATGTATCAATGAATTAAGGGAAATTTCTAATATTATACGGGGTAGGTCTAAAAAACTTATTTTTGTCCCAAGGGTAAAGCACCCTTATTTTAAAAAATATCGAAAAATGTTACTTGAAAAAGATTTTTAGCATTCAAAATTATACCTAAAGTAATGGCCACATAAGTAAAAAAAAAAGAATTTTTTAGTGCAAAGTTCTTTTTATTTTGTTAAGTTTTCAGACATACCCCGTATAATATTAGAAATTTTCCCCTATTTTATTGGTGTACGTTTAATTTTAGGTGAAAAAAATAACAATAACTTTTTTTCGAAAAACCCATAAAAAAGTTTTCCATACTTTATGGATGGACACTGTATAAAAAAAATCTATAAAAGCGTTTTTCGTATATGTATACACATAAAGAGCTAAATTAGTGGTAATTATTTGCTCCGCTGTTGTAATTAAGAAATTTCTCGATTCTGAGTAATGTAGAAATATTGAAGTGGGCTTTTTAAACAACGATATGTAATATGATGCGTTTTTTATTTTTATTTAATTGGACAATTGGCGTTGTTAAATATCTATATTTTTTTATAATAATATAAGGAACCAACATTATACCCTATACTGGTGAAACCATGTAAATAAAAAAAAAATTACATTGTTCTATCTTCGATCAGGGCTCCGATTGAGATACAAATTCGCAGCTTGTCGGAAATTATCGTTTGACAAATAATAACAAGGTAACGTATCGCGTTATTCTATATTTTTCTAACAGCCATTTTTAAATGTTCAATCCTCCAAAAAAAAATTAACCTTTATGATCGATTGAACTCTTTCAAGAGTTACACAACATACAAACTGACATCTCTTCTTTTTTTTATTCTCCTCACATTTCCTAAGCTCACTTATTTAGATGGTGTATAGGAGCCATGTATTGAGGACCTAATACATGGAATCTAAACATGCGGTGGAATACAGGATGATATTTTTTTTTTACATACAGGTTTTCCCACATATTGGGATCCCGTGAACGGTGAAGAGAGACAAAATCTGCCTGGCAAGAGGGTCTAATAAAAAAAAAAAATTGAAAATATGTCTAGAGAGAAAGATACCGAAATAATATTTTGACTTTATGAAGGTGCATTGTTGCCTAGACTAGTGTGCAAGAGCATTATTTTGTTTACAAGTTAGCTAACATAAAAGAATCTAATCCAATGAATAAAAATTAACTTCTCTGTTAACTCAATTGTATTAACAACAAAAATTATGAAAGTTTGGGTAACGTCATATTACTACACATTTTTGATAGAAAACAAACTAAAAATGTGTGTAAAGAAATCGATGCGACACTTAACACCCTATAAAGTATAGAAAGTCAAACTCATAAAAGTTATTCTAAATATACAAATATTGCATTTGCGACTATACTAATCAACTCAAAATCGCAAGAAAAAAATATTCACATCGTTGCCATTTGAGGGAATGAATATGTTATAATTACAGGTTACAGAGTGTAACAAAAGTGATTTCTTTAAAAATACAAGGGAGATTTGTTTTGTGAAGATCGTTTTAATGTGAATATATTGCTGCAGGCTTATTACAGTATGTACAGTAATTTTATTTCGAATACAATGCTGTGGACATATTTGACACTATGAACCATTCATTATTACACAGTTTTAATTTTACGTATCCATTCGTTTTATTAATATACATAGCCGTCTTTCATAGATCTAAAATGAAAATAAAATTTTGTTAAATGGATTATCTTAAAATAGAAGTTGGTTACACAAAAAAAAGTACGGTTATATCTTCTTTATGTTAATTTTTGCATTAAGAGTATGTAAATTACTGATGTATTAATATAAAACACGTAACATGCAAAAAGACATTAATCAACAGGAACTGGACAGCAATTCCGTATGCATGTCGAAACAATCCCCGAATCAGCTCCTCTACAATCTCTACAATACGATCGCGTTAACTCAGATCAAAGGTTACGCGATGATACAATTCGCCTACACCTTGTTAGAATTGTACAAGACAGGCTCGTACTCGACGGAATCCCAATTGGCCAGGGAGAAGTTCATCAATAGATCGTTGGAAGCCGCCGAAGAGATGAAGAAGGCTATGGATGTAACGTCAACACATTTCTGGCGTTGCGATCCAGACCAATATGTTAAAGGTAAGATCCCGATTACGTTTTAAGTTCGTATGGGAAGGAAAGCTTGCATGATTTTGCAGGTGAGAACTACCTGGAGATCACGCAATTGCTGCAAGGCTACATTCAGAACGAAGTCGATCTGAATCCGGATGGAACTTGCAGGGAGAACTGCGGTTACTACCAGTACACCAAGAGTTATTCGTGTTTCCAGAATTTGTACTGTCGACAGCAAAGGAGATGTAAAGGAAGGATATTTAACTGCCAATATATCGATTCTGATATGTGGATTTGTCCAGCTGTAAGTTTTAATATATAAGTTTCCAACGAAATCTGATTTAATAGCTACATTTGAACAATCGGTCGCAATCAGCCTGAGTCATTTGTATTCTTTATATACACTGGCGAAAGAAATTAACGCGCCACTTGTAAATTCTGCAATAAAATTCTTTCTTTGTTGTTGTTCGATATATTTTGTCGACGTTATTGTTTGTCACTAAATAAAAGAACTGATTTATCAGTATTTTGGCTGCAGCAGAGCTTGATTTATTATCCATTCATGTGTTTGTTTCGTGTTATCTGGAGACAGAACATGCAAAATTATAAACATGGATGTCAACGGGAGACATAACCGCAATTTAAGTGTTGAAGAAGCTGTGCGTGTAGTCACTCTTGCAGAAGAAGGTATGAGTCAGTGTTACGTTGCTCAACGTCTTGGCGTTAGTCAATCAATAGTATAATCGGGTACTCTAAATCTGTGGCACTGGAACACTGACCAACCAATCGACATCTTCTCGAGCAAATGTTAACCTAGCTATGCGATGTTCTGCAGTTAATTGTGGTCCTGCAGCAAGACTGAACTCAAGAGTTCAGTCTTGGTGCTGATGATGATAGCTTGGCTATCGAAACGTGCGTCCAGTAGGAGTTAAGTGTTGTGGTGAGGGTTTTTAGTGAACTGTTTCAATCAACAGTATCTTGAGTGTTGCGGCACCGGGACACTCAGTCATACTCAAGAAGACCAGGGCAGGGTAGAAGACGAGCAACAAATGCTGTCCAAGATCGTTTTTTGTTGATGCAAACGCCAAGGGAACGGTTCATTACGGTTTCAAGGCTTCAACATATGCTCGAAGAGACCCACAATGTTCGTGTAAACTGGGTTACCGTAAGAAATCGTTTACGAGATTTTAATTTAGCTCCCAGAAGGGCCTGCAGCAGGACCACAATTAACTGCAGAACATCGCATAGCTGGTTAATATTTGCTCGAGAACATGTCGATTGGTTGGAGGCCGATTGGGTAAACGCTTTGTTTAGTGACGAGTCTATATGTATTAAGGACTGACCAAAATATGTCTTCATTAATTTTTACTTCTACAAACCATGCTTTCGATGAAGTAGGGAGTGATATCGCCCCCATCACAATATTCGTTCCTCTGTGTATTAGCCACTCAGCTATTAAATCAGTTTTAGTCGACAAGCCATATTTTGATTCTATTTGGGACACTTTTAAATATAATCTTACAGGCTGCGACAACTGGAAGACGCTACAGCTACGTAGAATATGAAAACGGTAGAATTTTAGGCAACAAAGGTTCTTGTCCCAACAGCAGAGTAAAAGTCGACAGCTGGTGGCGCTGGTTGTTCTGGCATTGTTCCTATTGCATGTGCCTTTGCGACGAAGAAGGCATCTATTCGGATAGATACATCAGCTTGCTCCCGGCCATCTCTAGCGTTACTGAGAACAAAGTAGTCACCGGATTGAGATTCATCAAGAAGAACAGGATCATCCATCTCCAGATCCAGCAAGGGACACTGCTTAAGCATGGAGTCATCGACGAAACTACTTTGGAATGGATACCAGTTAGCGATATGAAGATCAGCGATAGGTTTATCTACGACAGGAAACACTTCTTCACCTTGAACTGGGGCAATCGGGCAATCGATCTGGATGACTTGCAAGGGGACGATACCCAACTGCAAAGCCACTACGGACACGTTTTAACTGGTATGTACATTCTAACAATTGGGAGTCAATTTGAACATTTGAACAAATTTTTTTTTTTATAGGAGTTAGATTTAAATTAATCGGCTCACATCTCAACTTCGAAATCCAAGTGACTCCGTTCGATTTTGAAACTGGTAACTTGAGCGAACCCAATGAAAGGAGCCAATGGATTGATAATTTAAATACGGAATTTTCTCCCATCGATAAGAGGTAAGGAAAATTACAATGGATTCTTTTGTAACCCGTAGCACAATTTTCCTTGAAAACCCCTAAATTTTTCTTGAGAAGCCTTATACATTCTTATATTCAATACACAATTGTATATCTATTGTTTCTGACTTGGATATCGACGCCATAATCTCACCCGCAACATCAAATTTTACAAGGAAATATAGTTTTTGATTGTTTTTTCTTCTCTTCGGATCTTTCTGCATTTCCATAACGTTGCAACATTTTTAGATTCTTCAAAAATAAAAACGTCCAAATTGTTCGTAAAGAAACGGGATTTTATCAAAATAATATCAAATCTTCTTACAGGACCAAATATAATTTGGACAAAGTGGACGTCCCGACCAAAGCTAGAGCGCAAAACACCATCAAGTCCAAACACAACCAGTTCATCGAATTTACACATACGGATTTCGACAAGGACGCCGCCCAAACAACCGTACCGTTCTTGGATGCCCAACCAGTGGCTCCAATCATACCGATGCCTTTAAGCGGCGCTGGGATCTATTTCAAAAATACCGGTGATTATGGCGGTTTCATCGGTTTAAAAGTGATGACGTACAATTTCGGGAATCATCTCGATTTCTCGTTAGACGTTTTAGATATAGAACCACAAGAACCGGAATCGAATTAACTCGAGAATTATGGACAATTCTTTTATTTCATATTTTGTTTGCTGTTGTGGAAAATTCCTATTACTTTTGTGCTTACCCCTTGCATTTAGTTCAGAGTATATGTACCAATTGTTAAAGGCTAATGCCAAAGATAAGTTGATAAGTTAATCTATCTTATATAATTTGATCATTTTTTTTTGTAAATACGGAAGATATTCTAAAAAGATACCGAATATAATCATACTGTAATACTTAATATTAAGATTAAATAAAATTATCTTCCATTTATAACTGAACATGTGAATTATCAATGAAACGCTAGAATGTAACGAAATAACGTTTTATAATTGTTAATCACAGATAATATCGATAAATACTAATATAATTGAATAAATCTACCTGCTTAATATACACGAAAATCAAAACCTAGAATTAGAGAAAAAAACGGAAGATATTAATGTAAATTTTCAATAATTTTGTACAATTGAAATAAATCTAAATAAATTACATATATAACCAATGTTTATTTGTTATTTTCCTAGTCGTCTCTTCTTATTCTTATTTTTTTTTTATATGTAAACTAATTATTTGACGTGTTCTATACATTGCGATGTAATGAAGGAACAAATATATTATTATTATTATTCTCTTCAAGAACCTTGTATAACAAAACACAAGATATAAGATATAAAAGTAATCATTACTAGGTTTGGCAAGCATGATAGGTGGGAGTTAACGCATTTTGTTTTGAAGTAATATTTATTTTTACTTGTTACGTATGAATGCACTACTTGTTGTATAAGAACCGTATTTATCCGAACATAAGACTAATAATAAGACAATTTGTATTGAATATGCTATAACAATAATAATAATAATCCAATGTATTAAATGTTAAATTTATAGCAAGTGTAAATACATAAATTTTTCAAAATACGAGGGATGATCGCAAAATAAGATTCCCATATTTTTTTAAAATAGACGGCATTCTTTATTTCCATAACAAACTTAAAAACCTAAAAAGATATTTTTCGACATAATCGCTATTTCTATCCAAGCATTTTTGCAGACGGTGCTCCAACTTCTGTATCCCCACGTCGTAAAATTCTGCCGCCAGTCCTTTCAAGAATCTTTTCAATTGTGGTGTTGGAAATCTCAGGAATCAGAAGAGCGAGTTGACGAATGGTGACCCTCCGATCATCAAGCAGTATGCTCTCGACCTTTTCAACGATTTCCTCTGAAACTGATGGTCTTCCGCTCCGCTCTTCATCGTGAATTTCCGTCCGACCTCCAGTGAATTGCCTACATCATTTGCGGACGTGTTGAACAGCTAAACACTTTTCTCCATAAACTTCGGTTAATTGACGATGAATGTCTAAAAAACGTATTACAGCGCGAATTTCACACCTGGCGGTAGGGAGTTCCATCTCGGACGGCTGCTTAGCCAACACTGAGCGGCGTAGCCAGACGGGAGTATATAGAGTGGGAGAGCTGCTGCAGACGCCAATGTTGTCGGATTTCGCCTAACACGTCTTATTGTAGCTGTAGGGCTTTGGGAACTTTATTTTACGATCATCCCTCGTAAATTTAATTCCCAAACAAAAACATATACAGTGCATTTCAAATAACACTGGCCATAGGTATTTACATGATAAAACCTTTATGTGATGTTAACGGTTTTCCTATGGCGACTGTTTTATTTTTTGTCCGCACGTAGTTGGAACGATTTTCATGAGGTTTTGAGGCATTTTATGTCTCGAAACAAAAGGGGAAAGCCGAAATTAAGAAAAGTAGTAACTTTTGCGGCAATTTTAGGAATTTGAGATAATGAGACAATTTTGCAGGTGGAAACCTCAGCCTATGTTGTGTCAATCAAAGCTACAGCTAGTATTATTCAAGCAATTCACTACAAGCAAACATGTAATTCAGAATGGCTGTTATTTAAACAAACAAAAATACACTCTTAACACGTAAAGGAAACAAACAGCTATGAAGCAAAATTTTGTCAAACACGGATTACCTACCTAAATTAAAACAACAAAAAATACACTCTTAGTATAAAAAGGTAGCGAGCAATAACTAGTATAATAAGTAGTATTCCAGCGATGTTTTTCTGCTTCCTAGGGTCAAACTTTCGCTCGAAGGATAGAGATTTGCATCGAATGAGGAGGCCATCACGTTCTTAAAAGCCAATTTTGCAGAACAAGATGCCAATCGACGGATTAAGAGGATAGGAGCATGGCTGGGAAAAGTGAATAAAACCGAATTTGACAAACAAAATACTTGTTTCTATGTCAGGTTGGAAACTTTCCAGACTACCCGTGTAGATGTTCAAGGAAACAATCATCCGCAGTACTGCCACTAACATAGATAGTACAATTTAACGGAATCCCTGGTTTATAAGAACATAATTAAAAAGGAAACTATAACAACTACTGTTACTACTTTTTCTATGTATATATGCAAGTGCAAACGAGATAAATTGTTAATGTTACAAAAGTTTTGTTGAATCAACAACTGGTCTTCCCTTAGTGTAACTGACCGCGGTATAAAATTACTGTACATCAGTAACCACTGGCAATTGGACACATGCAAGCTTCTTTTACTTAAAATGAACGACCTACCAACTTACGAAGCTATATAACCATTCCTACTGAAATAGAACACATTATTATTATCTTATATGATAAAATACAGTAATCGCACATTGATAACAGCGTAGACGAATCTCAAATCCAACCGCGTTTACACATTGCCTAGTATTAATTGTTTTAGTATCGATAGACATTCGTACGCCTGACAATTCACCGAAATAACAAATAATGAAATCCTATTACGTTTTTCTGTTAAGCTTCACGCGGATTTGTACTGTTTTCGGGACGGAAACAATCTGCCCGTTCGAAACAACACCAGAAGTATTCGTGTTGGCGCGTAAGGTTTCCGACTGTACCGTGAACGAGATCGAAAATTATTTCGGACAGGGAATCGTCGAGATAATGCGAAAAGTGAGGAGCGTGCATGATGCCTTTCAAAATCTCGAAAAATCAATTAGTGTGACACGCTTTGATGGTATTCCGCAACACTTCAACATGTTCCTGAAGAATATGCAGTGTGTGGACAACCCTTTCGAAGATTTGCATGAATTTTCTAGCGATGGCGTAGAAAACAAAAGCGATAGTGTAGACAATTCGACCGTTAAAGATTTCGTTGAGACGGTATCGGATCGATTCATTGCTGTGAAGCATATGTCGATGAAGGTACACAACTTTGTCGTATCTGACAAGAAGCAGAGTCTGGAAAACTTCATTAAATGGTTAGCCGAAAATACGGTAAGAACTAGCGATGGTCGGAATGCCTAATTTTACATACACAACAAATACATAAACTTGACCACTTACAACAGTTTTCAAAACAACACTGCACCAAATTGATATTTTTTAAAATTTCTTCATGCTTTATAATTTTCTAAATTTTGAAGTAGGAAATGATTGTAGAATTATATAATTACATGCATTTTCGTAGTTTAAAAGTTAATAAATTTGAGTAGTTTCATTTTTTTGTTGAAAACTTCTAATTTTCTTCTCTCGTTTGTTTTTTCTTGAATCCAACATTTCACAATTTAAATAGGGTAATTATCACAATGTGGTTCCAGTTCGTATCCAAAAGGACAGTGACACAAATCAATCTTGAAATATAGTAGAATTATCACGGTTTCCTCTGTAAATTACAATTCTAAATGTACGTGAGTAGAAACGCATACACAAACCCAAAATACATTTAATAAAATTAATATAAAGCAGTACAATTACGTTTTACGCCCATGATATTTCAATTTACTTAATTGTTGTTGATTGGACTTTTTTTTATAAGTTTTCTTACCATAATGTGTGAGATAGAGATATAAAAGTAAACTGGGAAAATGACAAGGGAAAGGCCATCAGCATTGCTTCGCCTAGCAATAGTGAACTCAAACAGCAGGACATTTTCTCAAACGTTCATTAAAACCACGATCGTATATCATATTTTGGGACGAAGGCAATAATAAAAATTATTGGCAAATAACTACATTAACATTCGATGTCAATATGTTCAATAGAGTAAAATTCAGCTGTTATATCCGCACATTTTTGCTCAACCATTTTCGCGATGCAATTGGAAAACTCAATGAAGTTTGTAACACTTGCATATTTTACAGGCCGTCCAAGATAAGATCGTACGAACAACGCAACAATCCCCACAACAGTGGCTGTACAATCTCTACGGCAAGATCGCCCTCGTGCAAATCAAAAGTCTCGTGATGGCTCAACTGTCCTACACTGAGAGAGACGTCAGGAGCGACGGTATCGAGAAAGGTTCCAAAGAACCATAACAAAAAAACTAAACAGATTTAACGGAGAAGGAACATTTTCAGATCGACTTAGGAATATCATCGATGAATTCCAAAAGAGATTGAAAACGGTAATCGAAAAAGCAAAGGTGGCATTGCCCAAGGTGTCAGGGGACTATTGGAGATTCGATCCGAAAGAATACAAGAGAGGTAATTGTCGTTACTCTTGCTAGTGGGCGTACCTTTTGTGTCTTATTTGTTTTTGGTATGTAGATGAGAACTATCTGGAGATAACGAAGTTACTGCAAGGGTACGTGGTAAATGAAAAACTCTTAAGTAAAGGAGCTGGCTGTTATGGAGTTTGTGAAGCCTTCAAGGAAACTAGAATAACAAACTGCTGGACTAATCAAAATCCTCAACAGCAGCGCCTATGCTCTGGTGAGGTGTACGATTGTGTCTCCCTGAAGAACATGGACATGAACATCTGTCCAGCCGTAAGTAAGTTGGATATTCAAGCAATAATATCCAACGTTTTCCTCCTATATATTATAGCCTTTCAGCACACGTAGAAGATATAGCTATATCGAATATGAAGATCACACACTACTCGGAGAAAAGACCAAATGTTCGCGTCCAATCGCCAAATTCGGCCGTTTGATTGATAGGTGTCCTTATTGTATGTGTTTGTGTGACGAAATATCTTATTCGGCTCGATATATCAGCCTGAGGTCAGTTGTGTCCGACGTTGACGTCAACAAAGTGGTGACGGGTGTTAGGTTCGTTAGGCAGAACAACCTACTTCACTTACAAGTGCAACAAGGCGAATTGCTGCCCTACGGGCTCATAAACGTCACCACGTTGGAATGGGTGCCGGTTAGCAATTTCAAGATAAATGACCGGTACGTCCACAACAAGCGGGACTTCATCCAGCTACGAAGGAAGAGTAACGCCATTGATCTTTACGTCAAAGTAGTGGAAAAGGAAACATCAAAACGTATAATAACAGGTAATACATGAAGCGATTTTAATTAGAGAATTCATAAGATTTCCGCGGATTAATTTCGATCGAATACAATCGAATTAATTGTATACAGGTGTAAGGTTCTTTGTCCTCGAAACGGACCTTAACGACCACGTAAATTTTCAAATACGGGAGACCAGTTTCGATTTCCCAACCGGAAGACTCTACCCCCAATCAAGTCAATGGACCATGAACCTTCAAACTTCCGTCAATGCAAGGTAGAACTACTGGCCGTACGCTCATTTTTTCTTTGCCAACTCAGTTATTTCAGTACGAAAATTTCCATCGACAATCTCGACGTGCCAACAAGAAGCCCGACCGAAAACATTGTCAAGTCGAAAGGTGTTCAATATATAGAATTCACACCGACCTCTATAGAAAAAGACGCAGCCCAAACAACAGTGCCGTTTATCGATGCGCAAGACGTCGTTCCGTCAGTGCCAACGCCATTAATCGGCGCGGGTTTGTACTACAAAGCTGCAGAGGGTTACGGAGGTTTCATTGGATTGAAAATCGTTACGTACGATTTCAGCGAAGATTTGTAGTCTGCCAGCATGTAGATTGTAATTTATAATATAGATGTAGTAACTAATTTAAATGGCAAATTAAGATTTTTTTATATTTATTGAGTTAAACTGTTTGTTAGTCTTTAATTTCTATCAGAGCCATAGGTTTCGTAAGTTAAGAACTTGTACAAAATATGTCCGTTGTTTAAATTGGGAAAGTTATGTAATTTTTAGTGCTTATTAAGATTCCGTCGAGGAGACTTAAAATTATGAGCAGTGCAAAAATTATAGGGAAAAACTGCCTTATTTTCTTTACAATAAAACGCCTTACTTTTGATGTTCTTAATAAAGTATCAATAAAATATGCAAGAGCCTAAAGTATCATAAAAGGGAGTCTTTTATTTTGTGATCGGCCGCAATCCCCAGTATTGTTTTCCATCTTCAACCTGTTGTCCTAATGCGTATATCCAGTATTCTCGTTCTATTTAACAAAAAATATTCGAGTTATCCAAGTTCATAGGGTAGCCTGGAAAGTTCCAAGCCTCGACGTGAAAATAGCTATATTCGTCAAAAATATTCCGGTAATATAATTGCGTATGCGTTGAAAGATACCTTTGAAAATTTCAGCCATGTTGGACGTTTAGTTGAACAATCGTTTGTGTACATATGAAGGTATGTAACCGTTTCTGCTGAAACATAAGTAAGATAACGCATATTATTAGCTATCTAATATGATAAAACGGTAATCGCGCATTGATAACAACGTAGATGAGTCAAATCCAACCGTACTTACGCATTGCTTAGTATTAATTGCATTAGTATCGATAGGCATTCGTGCGCCTGACAATTCACCGAAATAACAATAATGAAATCCTATTGCGTTTTTCTGTTAATCTTTACGCGGATCTGCACTGTTTTCGGGACGGAAACGATGTGCCCGTTCGAAACAACGCAATCAGTATTCGTGTTGGCGCGTAAAGTTTCCGACTGTACCGCTAACGAGATCAGAAATTACTTCGGACGGAGTACCATCGAGATAACGCGAAAGGTGAGGAGTGTGCATGAAGCCTTTCAAAATATTGAAAAATCAATTAGTTTTACACCCTTTGATGGTATCATTCCGCACTGCTTCAACATGTTCCTGAGGAATATGCAGTACGTGGACGAAACTTTCAGAGAACTGTTCGAATATTTTAGCGACGACGGAGACAGCAAAAGCGATAGTGGAGACAATTCGACCGTAAAAGATTTTATTCGGGCGGTATCGGATCGGTCCAGTGTTGTGAAGTTTACTTCGAAGGTGATACACGACTTTGTCATATCTGACTCACGGCCAAATCTCGGAGAATTAACTAAGTGGTTAGCCAAAAATACGGTAAGAACTAACGACGGTCAGAATCCCCAACTTTTGAAAATAAATTCCACAAATACATAAACTTACTCACTTTGAACAGCTCTCAAAACAACACTAATCGATGAATATCTCATAATTGTCGACAGATGAAATTTCAATTTAGTTAAATGTTCTTCACTAGACCTTTTTTCACAATAAGCTTTCTTAACATAATGTATGAGATAGAGATAAACTAGGAAAATGACGAGGGAAGGGCCATCAGCACTGCTTTGTATCGCACACTTACAACTGTATGCAACAAAAATAATGAAAGCAAGGACTGTGCGGTAAGTAGTATAGCGAACAATAGTCAACTCAAATAGCAAGACACTTTCTCAAATGTTCATTAAAACCACAATAGTATATCATATTTTGGGGCCAAGGCAATAATAAAAATTATTGGCAAATAACTACATTAACATTCGATGTCAAAATGCTTAACAGAGTAGTCAAGTTTAACGGTTACATCCGCACAGCTTTGTTCGACCATTTTCGTGATGCGATTGGGGAACTCAACGAAGTTTGTAACACTTGTACACTTTACAGATCGCACAAGATAAGATCGTACGAACAACGCAACAATCTCCACAACAGTGGCTGTACAATTTCTACGGTAAGATCGCCCTTACCCAAATCAAAGGTCTCGTGATGCTTCAGCTGTCCTACACCCTGAGAGTCGTCAAAGGTGTCGAAATCGAGAAAAGTTCGAGAGAACCATAACAAAAAACTAATCAGATTTAATGCAGAAGGAACATTTTCAGGTCGATTCGGAAGTACCATCGACGAATTCCAAAAGGGATTGAAAACGGTAATCGAAAGAGTACGGGTGGCATTGCCCGAGGTATCAGGAAACTATTGGAGATTCGATCCGAAAGAATACAAGAGAGGTAATTGTCGTTACTCCTGCTAATGGGCGTAACTTTTGTGTCTTATTTGTTTTTGGTATGTAGATGAGAACTATCTGCAAATAACGAAGTTGCTGCAAGGGTACGTGGTAAATGAAAAAGTCCTAAATAATGGAGGTAGCTGTTACGGAGATTGTGAAGTCTTCAAGAAAACTAACATAGTTAACTGCCGGGCTGATCAAAACTGCCTACAGCAACGCCCATGCTCCGGTGAGGTGTACGATTGTGTCTCCCTGAAGAACATAGACATGAACATCTGTCCAGCCGTAAGTAAGTTGGATATTCAAGCAACAATATCCAACGTTTTCCTCCTATATATTATAGCCTTTCAGTACACGTAGAAGATACAGCTATATCGAATATGAAGATCACACACTACTCGGGGAAAAAACCAATTGTTCAAATCCAATTGCCAAATACGACGGTTGGCTTGGATGGTGTCCTTATTGTATGTGTTTGTGCGATGATGTAACTTATTCAGCTCGATATATCAGCCTAAGGTCAGTTGTGTCCGACGTTGACGTCAACAAAGTGGTGACGGGTGTTAGGTTCGTTAGGAAGAACAACCTACTTCACTTGCAAGTGCAACAAGGTGAATTACTGCCCTACGGGCTCATAAACGTTACCACGTTGGAATGGGCGCCGGTTAGCAATTTCATGATATATGAGCGCCATATCTACCACAAGCTGGACTACATCAAGCTGGGGAGGAAGAGGAACGCAATTGATCTTCACGTCAAAGTAGTGGAAAAGGAAACACCAAAACGCATAATAACAGGTAATATAGGAAGCGATTTCATTTAGAGAATTCATAAGATATCCGCGGATTAATTGTACCCAGGTGTAAAGTTCTTTGTCGTCGAAACGGCCAATAGCGACCACCTAAATCTTCAAATACAGGAGACTAGTTTCAATTTTCCAACCGGAAAACTCTACCCCCAATCAAGTCAATGGACCATGAATCTTCAAACTGAGTTTTCTCCCATCAACACAAGGTAGAACTATTGGACGTACGATCACTTTTTTTTTGCCAACTCAGTTATTTCAGAAGGAAAATTTCCATCGATAATCTCGACGTTCCGACCAAAAGCCCGACCGAAAACATTGTCAAGTCGAAAGGTATTCAATATATAGAATTCACACCGACCTCTATAGAAAAAGACGCAGCCCAAACAACAGTGCCGTTTATCGATGCGCAAGACGTCGTTCCGTCAGTGCCAACGCCACTAATCGGCGCCGGTCTGTACTACAAGGCTACAGAGGGTTACGGAGGCTTCATTGGGTTGAAAATCGTTACGTACGATTTTAGCGAAGATTTGTAGCCTGCCAGCATATAGACTGTAATTATAATGTAGATATAGCAGGTAATTTAAGTGAAAAATTATCATTTTTTAATACTTATTGAGTTAAACAGTTTGTTAGTCTTTAATTTCCATCAGAACTATAGGTTTAGTAAGTTAAGAACATGTACAAAATATGTCTGAAAATGAGTAGGTTAATAGGTACAGATATTTGTTTATATTCGGGAAGTTGTGCAACTTTTAGTGCTTAATGAGATTCCGTCGAGGATAATTTAAAATTCTGAACAGTCCAAAAATAAATGGGAAAAATCGCAAGTCGTTGTTTTCTTTAAAATAAGATACTTACTTTTGATTTTTCTAATGAAGCATTAATAAAATATGCAAAAGCCTAGAGCAGTGGTCTCCAAACTAGGGCCCACGGGCCAAATCCGGCCCGCGACAGCTAATGGCTGATTGTTGTTATTGTTGCTGTGATAAGTTGGATAAAAAAACACAGAATGATAATAACTCGGTTTTATTTACTTGCTAGATACAGCTTAATGACAAGAATAATACGCAGAAAGTTTAACTTAAATAATAACTAACAAATAATTGAAATGAATCACACTAACAGTTTATAATGTCCACTTGTAAAAAATACTAATGAGATTTATGTAATTGTGATTTTCCACTGACAATAGTTTGTAGTTGTGGACCAATTTTACTTGTACCAATTATTAAAAGAGCTTGGAGAATGTTTCCTCACACAAGTAAGTAGTACCAAAAACAGAAAACAGGCTACGAGCAAATTTATGCAAATTAGCAAATTGTTGCAGTGGAAGACTCTTATAAAATTCCAATAAAGATGAGTTTTGATTTTTGTTCTTAATTATATCACTGCACTGCAAATCAATAATTTCCATTTGAAGTTCCGGGGCTAGGGTTTCAATGTCAGTATCAAAAGGATTTTGAAGACTCTTAATTTCCTTCGCAATGACATCAAAGTCTGAGAAACGAATATCAAAATTTATCTTCAAAGCACTCAAAGCTTCGATTGCAAAATCGACGGGAAACTCAGACTCAGTAGTGTGGCTGAATATTTCACATGTTTTAAAATGTGTGAAACATTTTTTACGTAATTGTGATTGAAACGGTATTATTTTCTGCCGGAACGATTTGATATTAGTGTATAAATCAGGGAGAAGCTGGTTTTCTCCTTGCAATCTCAAATTCAGTTCGTTCATATATTTTGTCAAATCGACATAGAGTGCTAACTTCCACAGCCATTCGCTATTTTGTAATTCGGTAAGAGGGCGATGCTTTTCATTCAAAAAAATTTCGATTTCTGCTCGAAGTTCAAAAAAGCGCCGAAGGACTTTTCCGCAACTAAGCCAGCGTAGGGCAATATGATATGGTAAGTCATTTTGTCCAATCTCTTCAATAAACTCGCGGAATTGTCGGTGATTCAGCCCAGTGGATCTGATGAAATTAACAACTGATATGACTGGTTTTACAACTTCAGACATATCCAAACATTTTCCGCACAAGGACTGTTGATGAATGATACAATGTAAGACTAATGATTTTGAACCACCATCATTTTCTACAGCCTTTGACACAAGTGCAATCACTTCTTTATTTTTACCGCACATGTTTTTGCCTCCATCAGTTGTAATAGATTTCAAGTTTTTCCATCGAAAGTTCTTTTTATTAATGGCATTTTCAACTCCCTTAAAAATATCTTCCCCAGTAGTCGTGCCGTGAATACTATCGATATCAGAAAGTTCTTCATACACTTCATAGCTTTTATCTACTCCTCGAATAAAAATCAACACCTGAGTAGTATCTGACTCATCCGTTGATTCATCTAAGACCAGAAAAAACCACTCAAGATGTCCATTTTTGTCAGACAGTTGAGATGATATATTTTCTGCGATGTCTTGTACCCTCCGAGCCACGGTGTTTGCTGACAAACTGACAGTTTTAAGTAAATTTACCTTTTCGGGGAATATTTCTTCGGCTACTGCAATTACGCATTCTTCGATCATTTTTCCATCGGTGAATGGTTTTCCACGTTTTGCGATTTCAAGAGCCACACGAAAGCTGGCACGAGTTGCAGCCTCTTGTTCAGTGTTGACTTTCATCAACAAAGATTGCTGCAATTTCAATCCACGCTTCAAAGCTTCAAATTTTTCTGTCCGCAAACTTCCTGTATATTTTGAGTAATTTTGAAAATGTTTCGTTATATTCTTTGAGAACGGCTATGGTTTCATTGCAAGTCAAACATAGCGCCTTATTACTGGACTCAATCACGAAATATTGATACTTCCATTGATCTTTGAATGTTGTGCATTCACTGTCTATTTTCCGCTTCTCCATACTAGTAAATCACACACAAAAACAGCAAGTCAAATCACGCACTACTTTATTTACAACACTACTTTATTTCACAACAGACAGTTTCGCTTCCTTCGCCTTCCCTAGGAAGACTGACTCGCCGCTAGCCTTTTTATACTCCAATTACTGCCGTCTCGAAGCGAGTGGAATACACCAGAACTTTCTCGAACCAACTGCGCTATCGAAAGTACAACTAGCGCCATCTGTTAGCGATCTACCACTATCTATTTCCACTTTTGACCACCAGATGTCGTCAAGTGTCACAGTCGCAACAATACACAATAGTAACCGAACTAGCAAATTTAGCAAGCGTATGCTCGCTCAGGGCGCGTACTCGGCGACTACTCTAGAAATTATAGATAATGGCAGGAAAATTAAAACGGTTTTGGGCCTTGGAACTTACTGGAGTAATCAGTATGGCCCTAAGGCTGGAAAGTTTGGAGACCCCTGGCCTAGAGTATCATAAAAGGGAGTCTTTTATTTTGTGATTGGCTGCAATCCCCAGTATTGTTTTCCATCTTCAACCTGTTGTCCTAATGCGTATATCCAGTATTCTCGTTCTATTTAACAAACAATATTCGAGTTATCCAAGTTCATAGGATAGCCTGGAAAGTTTCAAGCCTCGACATGAAGACGGCCTTATTCGTCAACAATATTCCGGTGATTACCGTTACAAAACTTATATTGAATCAACGACTTACCTTCCCTTAGTGTAACTGACCATGGCATAAAATTACTGCACGTCAGTAATCAGTAATCACTGGGAATGGGACATATGTAAGCTTCTTTTACTTAAAATGAACGATTTACGAACATGCGTATATGTAACATAACCATTCCTACTGAAATATAAAAAAACACACGATTTATTTGCCATTATTAGTTATTATCTAATATGATAAAACAGTAATCGCGCATTGATAACAACGTAGATGGGTCTCAAATCTAACCGTGCTCGCACATTGCCAAGTATGAATTGATTTAGTATCGATAAGCATGTCGTACACCTGACAACTCACCGAATTAACAGTAATGAAATCCTGTTACCTTTTTCTGTTAATCTTCACGCGAATCTGCGCTGTTTTCGAGACGGAAACGATGTGCCCGTTCGAAACAACGCCATCTCTATTCGTGTTGGCGCGTAAAGTTTCCGACTGCACCGCGAACGAGATCGAAAATTGCTTCGGACAGGGAATCGTCGAGATAATGCGAAAAGTGAGGAGTGTGCATGATGCCTTTCAAAATCTCGAAAAATCAACTAGTGTGACACGCTTTGATGGTATTCCGCGACACTTCAACATGTTCCTGACGAATATGCAGCTTGTGGACAACTCTTTCGAAGATTTGGTTGAATTTTCTAGCGACGGCGTAGAGAATAAAAGCGATTGTGTAGACAATTCGACCGTAGATTTCATTGAGGTGGTATCGGATCGGTTTAGGGTTGTGAATCTTACGTCGATAAAGGTACACAACTTTGTCGTATCTGACAAGAAGCAAAGTCTCGAAAACTTCATTAAATGGTTAGCCGAAAATCCGGTAAGAACTAGTGATGGTCAGAATTCTTAATTTTTGAAAATGAAATTACTTTAACTGAAATAAAGAACTAAACTAAAACTATTATTCATACGTTTTTCTATGTATTTATTATAGGAAGTGTAATATTCCTTTAATCCTATCAGCTACAGATTTTTCTCTTCTATTTTTATAATATTATACAGTAATGTTCGAACTTAACGGACCGGAAGAGACAGAGAAATTCAGTTCGTTATATGTGGACAAAACGGATGAAATACATTGGACAAATTTAAAAAATTAGTGAAAACTGCATCATTCAAACGATATTTATTTAGACAAGAGCACACATTTTGAAAATCACTGCATACATATATTTTAATATGTTTCAATTTCACGCCCGCCCAAGTTTGTTAATATTATTCTCAACTATTCCTATTTATCCGACGGGGATGTTGGCGAATATATCCGAAGCATCTTTAGGAGTATTACGAGACTGAAAAAGTAACGAAGCTTCCTAACACACTGTAAGCGCTTCTTGATTAGTAAGAATAGGCATATCTTCGCAGGTGTTACTTTCACCTCTACCGGAATCGTCTACAGATTCATTGAGTACGCTGTTGATTGTGTCATCGTCAGTTAAGAATTCGGCGATTGCAACCTGATCATCTACATGAACGAATAAGTTAAAATTAATATTCTGGATAACACTTACATTATCAATGACAGAAAAATCAATAGTTGTTAAAGATGAGTTTTGCTTCTTCAACCATTGTGAAAGTGATACTTTGCCATCACAGTTAAACTCATCAAAAGAAGTACAGAAACCAGCACGTTTGAAACAATTACTTATAGTTTTCTCCTTACCTTTTTGCCATGCTTTATTTTTAACTAAGATTTATTGCATCCAGTAAATTTAGAGACCTAGATTTAGCTTCGTCAATTGGATTACTTAAGTTTATAAGCAAAAAATTTCGATAGTAGCTTTTAAATGCGTGTATTATTTCCTAGTCCATAGACTGACTGAAGCTTGAAGCTAGTGTTTAGTGGCATAACCACTAATTTAATATTACGCAAAGCTTTCACTGGACGATGTGCAGGGCAGTTGTCAATCAATAGAATAATTTTTCTATTCTTCAGTAATAACTCTTCATCTCACAGTCTCAGTTCTTCTATAAACAAATCGCCAGTCATCCGTGCTTTTTTATTTGATTTATAATTCACAGGAATTTGTTTGCCATTTTCTTTTTACACTTCCCGTTAAATTAGCGCGCAGAAATAAGGTTAATCTATCTTTTAAAAGTTTACAACCACAAATTTAAATTTTAGTGTCCTATCTATACTGTTTATAAAACAATCCAGTTCCGTCTCCGTTGAAAATGTCTTCATTCTTACACTGTCTTCTAATTCCAGGCCACTTATTATTTAACCAATCTCTCACAACACCCATAGTAACATCAGCGGCTTCTCCAACAATTTTGCAACTACGAATATCATGCCTTCTTTTAAATCTTTCAACTCAGTTTCGACTACAAATAAACTGTTCAACCTCTTTCCTAATTCTGTAGCTTTTATTTGTAAAACTGAACCGCTTATGGACATTATTATTTCTTTGTTATTTAAACCATTGTAAACGTGCACACAAAAATATAGAATACAAACATTCGATTTAATATTAATATGAATGTTCTTATCGGTGTTGGCACATCGCTGTTTGCCTCTCAGTTTATGCCACTAATCTCCAAAAACAACTCTCAAATATTTCCTGGCGCCACCTAGTGCCAAGAGATATAGTCGTGCCGTCTAGAAAGTACTGACAGAATCTCAAAACAACGCTGATGACGCCGGGTAGGCAAAAACATGTCCATTGGTTAGTGCTTTTTCTCTTCTCACGTTGTTTCTGCCGGTAGTGATTCCATCAATACCATTAGCAACTTTCCTTTAGACACTAAGTTATGTTTTCGAAAATTTCCATGCCTCAATGATCGTTTAATTGCAGGTTGGTGTTTACGTTCTGAATTAATGTTGTATTATCAACATTATGATTCTTTTTAAAGATATGTAGGACGACATTAGATTTCTCAAACCTTCTTCTGAATTTAAGATGAGCGAATACTGATTGACGCTTTTGTTTGTAATGATGTGGTGAGTCTCTTAAAAAAAGGAACGAAATTTGAATGCCAAAGGAGTATAAAAAATAATGATATCGCCTTTACAAATGTTGAACAATCACCTAAAGTAAACTCAACCAGACCTAAATGTTATATTTATTACAGTACTCGCCAAAATAAGCAGTACCGGAAATGCAATTGTATTTATTTTTAATTTGTACAATTTACATGTTCAAAAAGCTTCATAACGATTTGCAAGTCATTGAACATATTAAAGAGTGGTTGATGCAGTTGCTGAAAATAGTTAAATTATTATTGCTTGTCGTAGTTCTCTAATATTTCGCGGATCTTCTGAGTGAAATACTAACTTTTTCAACGTAGATCAAGTGAATGAGATGGGTACTCAACGTTTGTTGCATGAGAAATTATCCTATTTCCAAAATGTTCATGAATAATGTTCCATCTTCTCTTAGTTTACTGTAGCCGGATGTTCTTCGTCGTCTTCAACAAACAAAACAAAGGACCGATAATACCATCCCCAGACACAACACACCAAATAGTAACTCAAGCACTGTAGAATGGTTTCTCCACAATATCTGGGCGTTCAGACCCAAGGAATCGAAGTTGTTTGTCTATCGATATAGCCATTAAGATGAACGCGACTTTTGTCTGAAAACCATACATTTTTCTAGTCTCCAGACTCAACGCACGTCACAATAAATTTCCCTTACATGATCGTCTCCAACGTTTAGTCGTATGCTTCACTGGTATGCAGTTTACACGCAGTTCGTCGTAGGCTTCTTTGCAGAGACTGCAAGACCTGGGTATGTTCGCGTTCTTCATTATTAATGGTGCACACTGTTCTTCGACATCTTGAAAAGCTTTTGTGCTGACACATGACATTAACAGTGCGACAAAATTACTCAACAATTGCTAATATTACACTTTTACTGGGCGAATCTTTGTTAAACTGTTGTCGATTTTCTTCAGACTTGTTTCAAATATGGGCTATTAATTAGACTACTGTATGAGCGAAAATAGTGTTCTACTATAAACATTTTCTCTTCAGTTGTCAGAACCATTTACATATGACAGTTAATTACAGACAAGTCAAGTCAAACATGACAAATGTACATCGCCCAAACAATTCCACAGCACCTTGCGTTTCAGTACTGTCTATTTTATTATTAATAATCATTAAATAATTGGCCACGAGCGATAATATCTCACAATAGTACGAGGATGGTACGATAAATACTCGTGTTAAGAAAGACAAAGCAATTGTTTCGCATTTAGTAAATTTATTTCTCAACATAATCCCCTTGTAGCTCTATACACTTAGTTCAGCGATGTTTGAACATTTTTCGAACTCTGCAAAATAGGTCTCTGTTTTGGCCGGTTCACTTGACGTGAACCGCTTTCGGCTAAGCCACTTTTTCAAGTTTGTAAAAAGAAATAAGTCACAGGGGGCCAAATCTGACGAATATGGTAGATGGGGCACCAATTTGTACCGTAAGTGGACTAGTTTTGCTGTCACAATCGATGATGAGTGGGCCGGGGCGTTATCATGATAGTAGAGAATTTTTTTCTTCGCTAGGTGGGGCCTTTTCTTTTTAGTTTAGTGTCGAATCGGTCCAATAAATCACCATAGTATTATCCCGAGAATTTTCGTATTTTAAAGATTAACGAATTTTGATAGTTTCCTTTTGTGTCAAAAACTAAAAATCCTTCTCACTCGTTTGTTCTTTTCTTGAATCCAATGTCCATTTCACAATTTAAATAAGGTAACTCCCTCAATGTGTTCCTAGTTTGTACTCCAAAACGACAACGACACAAGTCAATTTTGAAATATAGTCATAATTATCATGGATTCCTCTGTAATTTACAATTCTAAATGTATGTGAGTAGACACGCATACACAAACCCAAAATACATTTAATAAAATATATATAAAGCAATATAATTACGTTTTACCTTAATGACATTTCAATTTACTTAATTGTTGTTGAGTGGATTTTCTTTTACAATAAGTTTTCTTACCATGACGTGTGGGACAGAGATATAAAGCTAAACTGCGACATGACGAGAGAAGGGCCATCAGCACTGCTTAGCCTCGCAAACTTGTAACTGTATGCAACAAAAATAATGATAGCAAGGGCTGTGCGGTAGGCAGTACAGCGAACAATAGTGAACTCGAACAGCAGGACTTTCTCAAACGTTCATAAAAACCACAACTAGTATATCATATTTTGGGACGAAGGCAGTAATAAAAATTCTTAGCAAATAACTACATTACCATTCGATTTCATAATGCTTAACAGAGTAGTCAAGCTTAGCTATTATATCTGGATATTTTTGCTCAACCATCTTCCCGATGCGATTGGGGAAGTCAGCGAAATTTGTAACACTTGTACACTTTACAGGCCGCACAAGATGAGATCGTACGAACAACGCAACAATCCCCACAACAGTGGCTGTACAATTTCTGCGGCAAGATCGCCCTCGTGCAAATCAAAAGTCTCGTGATGGTTCAGTTGCCCTACGCCCTGAAAGTCGTCAAGAACGATATCGAGAAAGGTCCGAAAGAACCATAACAAAAAAAACTAAACAGATTTAACGCAGACGGAACATTTTCAGGTCGATTTGGGAACATCATCGACGAATTTCAAGCGAGATTGAAAACGGTAATCGAAAAAGCAAAGGTGGCATTGCCCAAGGTGTCAAAGGAGTATTGGAGATTCGATCCGAAAGAATACAAGAGAGGTAATTGTCGTTACTCCTGCAAGAGGGCGTATCTTTTGTGTCTTATTTGTTTTTGGTATGTAGATGAGAACTACCTGGAAATAACGAAATTGCTGCAAGGGTACGTGGTAAATGAAAAAGTCTTAAATAAAGGAGGTGCCTGTTACGGGAATTGTAGTATTTTCAAGGAAACTCGCATAGTTAACTGCAGGGATGATCGAAATTGTATAAATCAGCGGCCATGCACTGGTGAGGTGTACGATTGTGTCTCCCTGAAGCACATGCACATGAACATCTGTCCAGCCGTAAGTAAGTTGGATATTCAACCAACAATATCCAACATTTTCCTCCTATATATTATAGCCTCACAGCACACGTAGAAGATACAGCTATATCGAATATGAAGATCGCACACTACTCGGGGAAAAGACCAGTTGTTCAAATCCAATCGCCAAATTAGACGCTTGGATTGGATGGTGTCCTTATTGCATGTGTTTGTGCGATGATGTAACTTATTCAGCTCGATATGTCAGCTTGAAGCGCGCTATGTCTGACATCAACGTCAACAAAGTCGTGACAGGTGTTAGATTCGTTAGGAAGAACAACCTACTTCACTTGCAAGTGCAACAAGGCGAATTGCTGCCCTACGGGCTCATAAACATTACCACGTTGGAATGGGTGCCAGTTAATAATTTTAATATGCGGCAGCGGTACGTCTATGGCATGCAGGACTACATCCAGTTAGGAAGGAAGAGGAACACCATTGATCTTCACGTTAAGGTAGTGGAAAGGGAAACACCAAAGCGTTTAGTAACAGGTAACAGGAAGCGATTCTAACCCTCTAGTGCCCAAATTTTCTTTCTTTGTCACGTCCAATTTAAGTATAAGCTGACAACTAATAGTCCAGTAAGCTTGTCTCCTGAAAGGGGGGGTACCATACATCAAATCTGGTAGTTCTGTTTTTTTGCCGAGCTGTTTATGACGTTATTTGGCAAAAAATCAGAACTATCAGATTTGATGCAAGGTTCGATGTATAATCAAATTCTTTAAAGCCAAACCAATGCGTTTAAGTTGTTCCTTACAAAACTGCTTGTAGGTCGACACTTACATTGTAACAAAATTTATTCATACGTAGTTTCTGTAGAATACATATGTTCGGACAGCTTCAAGACGGTATTGGAAAGCGAAGGGTCAATACATTTATTTAAGAATTCATAAGACTTCCGCGGTTTAATTTCGATCAAATTAATTGTACACAGGTGTTAGGTTCTCTGTCCTTAAAACGGACCGTAACCATCACTTAAATCTTCAAATCCGGGAGACTAGTTTCAATTTTCTAACCGGAAAACTCTACCTCAAATCAAGTCAATGGACCAAGAATTTTCAAACTGAGTTTTCTTCCATCAACGCAAGGTAGAACTATTGGACGTACGCTCATTTCTTTCTTTGCCAACTCAGTTATTTCAGGAAGAAAATTTCTATCGACAATCTCGACGTTTCGACCAGAAGCCCGACCGAAAACATTGTCAAGTCGAAAGGTGTTCAATATATAGAATTCACACCGACCTCTATAGAAAAAGACGCAGCCCAAACAACAGTGCCGTTTATCGATGCGCAAGACGTCGTTCCGTCAGTGCCAACACCGCTAATCGGCGTCGGTTTGTACTACAAAGCTGCAGAGGGTTACGGAGGTTTCATTGGGTTGAAAATCGTTACGTACGATTTCAGCGAAGATCTGTAGTCTGCCAGCATGTACAGTCCCTGGCCATCGAATTAGGACCACTTAAAAGTATTATGATTTTGGGGTAAAATTAAAAACAACAGTTCATAATATTGGCAATATTATTATTTAATTACATATAACATATAGTATAGTTTTGCTTGTTCCTCCTCTGTGTTTTATTATTTCCTCAATCCTTTTTGGCAGACTGCAAATGCAGCTTTTTATTGTTTTTTTTTTAATTTCGTCGCTGTTATGCCATACATCTTCAACATGTTGTAATTCTTCCTTTGTAATTGAGTTTCGTGTACTTACGATGTTTTTCAAGACATTGGACATATTTTCAGTTATATTTCAAAGAGTTTCGGTTTTATTTGTGTGCGTCTATTTTCGCGGTCAATTATTATCATAATGAGAAAGAAGAAGGATAACGATAACCGCAGAGAAACAAGCACGAATTACTGCTCTTCTAGAGACGGGAGAGTTCTCTCAACGTGAAGTTGCACAAAAAGAGGGTGTATCACATCAAGCTGTTCTGAGAATCGTGAAATTAACTAACGAGAATATTCCTAGTACAAGCAGTGGCAGAACATAAAAAGTGGCTGCAGAATATCGTGTTTTATCCACTAAAGGTGTTCATAAAATTGTTAGTGGAGAAGGTATACAAATATCAGCCCCAACAGTCCGTATATGTACGTCTTCGTGAAGCAGGGTTGAAATGCAAACGTCCGTACCGAGCATGCTCTAAAATGAAAGTGACACAAATTTTACTTCCATGTTATATGTACAGTCCCTGGCCAAATTACTTGAAACGCTCAATATTTTGTAGTTTCTTCATAATAAAATATAAACTATACATGTATTATATTTCTTATAACCCATGATTTTTAATAATACCCTTAATTCTTCGGGGCATACTTTCAATGCAAGATATGATTGTCTCTTTTATATCTTCATCGTTCTCCCATACATCCTTTATATTCGTCATTAATATTTCCTTTGTAGGGTTTACTCTTTCATATACCTTATTTTTTAGTCGATTCCATACGTTCTCGATGGGATTGAGGTCCGGTGAATATCCGGGCCAACGTAAAAGAGGTATGTGATTGTCTTCAAAGAATTGCTTAACCTTTTTTGCCACATGGCAAGGAGCATTATCTTACATAAATGTACGCCCTGTCGGTATGCGGCGTCCTGGCTTAAAATACGGTAATAACGTGTTTTTTAACACATTTATGTACTGCTCTTGACGCATTATACCTTCTACAAAATACAAAGGGCCGGATCCGTCTCCACTAATCACTCCCCAAATCATTACCGACGAAGGGTGTTTTACAGTTTGAAGAACCGTGGACTCTGTGAGACGTTCGCCAGATTGTCTACGAACAAATTGTGCTCGCTGCATTAACACACAGAGCGAGCACTTGTCACTAAAGAAAACCTATTAAATAATGCAAACATTAATTCAGTAAAAATCATGTTGTTAAGTTATTCACCTTTTTCCAATTCTCATCTGTGAAATGTCGATATTCTCTTGCAAAGTTGAGACGAGCAGATTTCTTTTTTCTGTTAAACGCGGCTTTTTTACAGGTCTTCGGCCCATTAGGCGATTTTCGCGCAATCGGCGCCTAACAGTTCTGCTCGAAATCTGTATTCCTCTCTCTTGCAAATTTTTTTGAATCGTTTTAATTGTAGCAAATCTATTGCTCAAAGCCTGACGAACAATTTCACGGTCAGATCTCTTCGAAGTTTTTCTTTTCCGACCGCACTTTGCCCGTCTTTGTGTCGATGTGCTAGCTCCTTCGTTTAAGTTTCTAGCTAAACGCGATACTTTCTGTAATTTTGCAATTTCTCGTTGTGAATGTTTGTTTGATTGTAGAAGAGCTTGTATAGCGGCTTTTTGTTCACTTGTTAAATCTTTCCCGGGCATTTTCTACAAAAAACCCCAAATATTTAAATTTTTTTCAAATTTCAAATAATTAATTATTAAAAGAGAGATAGAATAACAATTTTACCTTTGCAATAACGATATATCAACACAAAACACTTACTCTTCTAAATATCATTTCTCTGGTATTTTTATCTATTGATCTAGTCCCCCTACAAACGATCGGATTCAAAGCAAAAGAATATCACTATAATAGGATGAGAATTTCCAGGTAGAAGGGTTGATTTATGACATGTTTCAAGTAATATGGCCAGGGACTGTAATTAAATAATAATATTGCCAACATTATCAACTGTTTTTTTTTTTTTAATTTTACCCCAAAATCGTAATATTTTTAAGTAGTCCTAATTCTACGGCCAGTGACTATAGACTGTAATTGTAATGTAGACGTAGCAGCTAATTTAAGTGAAAAAATAAACATTTTTTGATATTTACTAAATTAAACAGTTTGTTAGTCTTTAATTTCTAGAGTGTTTGTGTGATGATGCATGTGTTTGTGTGATGATGTATTTCCACCAGAGCCGTAGGTTTCTTTAGTTAAGAACATGTACACAATATGTTCGAAATTGAGCAGGTTGAGTAGATACGGAGATTTGTTTAAATTGAGAAAGTTGTGCTACTTTTAGTGCTTATTGAGATTCCGTCGAGGAGAATTTAAAATTCCGAACAGTCTAAACATTACTAGGGAAAAAACTGCAAGTCGTTATTTTCTTTTAAAATAAAATACCTACGTTTGATTTCTCTCATGAAGCATCAATAATATATGCAATAGCTTAGAGTACCATAAAAGGAAGTATTTTATTTTGTGATCGTCTGCAAACCCCAGTATTGTTTTCCATCTTCAATCTGATGTCCTAACGTGTACATCCAGTATTTCCGTTTTATTCAACAATAGTCCGAAAAGTTTCAAGCCTCAACATGAAGAAGGCCTTATTCGTCAAAAATACTCTGATGACAATTGCGCATGCGTTGAAAGGCGCTTTTCAAACTTTCAGCCATGTTGGAGGTTCAGTTGTTTAGTAGTCGTTTATGCGAGTCGACGTTAACGTTTCTGTAAAAATCAGCACATAAAACTGCAAAACATTGCCCATTTAACCAAATCTATGTTCACCGATAAGAAAATCACCTATGCAATCTCACTCGATCTGGGACAGCCTGTATATAATAAAAATGAAATTACTATCCTTCAGTAATCGCTAAGAATTGGACACATATAAGTTTCTTTTACTTAAAACGAACGTCCTAGCAACATACGAAAGTGTGTTACTATTCCTACAGAAACATAAACGCATTTTATTTGTTATTACTAATTATCTTGCGGGTATCTCCATATGATAACACTCAGTAATCGTATATTGATAAGATCGCAGTGGTCTCCCAAACAACTGTGTTTTTACATCGCCTAGTATCAATTGCTTTAGTCAAACATGTCGTACACCTGACAACTCACCGAATTAACAGTAATGAAATCCTGTTACCTTTTTCTGTTAATCCTTACGCGCATCTGCACCGTTTTCGATGCGGAAACGATGTGCCCGTTCGAAACAACGCCATCTATATTCGTGTTGGCGCAAAAAGTTTCCGACTGTACCGCCAGCGAGATCGAAAACTACTTCGGACAGAGGATCATCGAGATATTGCGAAAAGTGAGGAGTCTGCATGACGCCTTTCAAAATCTCGAGAAATCAACGGGTTTCGCGAACTTCGATAGTATCAGTCCGCAATACCAACAACATTTCGACATGTTGCTGACGAACATGCGGGAGATGGAGGAAACTTTCAAAGAATTGCTTCAGTATTCTGTGAAAGGTGAAAGTGTAAGCTATCCGACGTTATTAGATTTAATGCAGATGGTATCATATCAGGCCATCTCGGCGAAGAAAATTTCGTGGAAAATACACGCGTTTATCGTATCTAATTCCAACCGAAGTCTGAGAGGATTGACCAAGTGGTTAATGGAGAGTACGGTAAGAATTAGCAATGACCAGTTAAGCAGTTTAGTCAGTAAAGTTTGCCACACTTGTACACTTTACAGATCGCCCAAGATGAGATCGTACGAACAACGCAACAATCTCCACAACAGTGGCTGTACAATCTTTACGGCAAGATCGCGCTCGCGCAAATCAAAGGTCTCGTAATGGTTCAGCTGTCCTACACTCTGAAAGTCGTCGAAGGCGTCGAAATCGAGAAAAGTTCGAAAGAACCATAACCAAAAAACTAAACAGATTTAACGCAGAAGAAACATTTTCAGGTCAATTTGGGAATACCATCGACGAATTTCAAAACAGGTTGAAAACGGTAATCGAAAAAGTAAAGGTGACGTTGCCCGAGGTATCAGGAGATTATTGGAGATTCGATCCGAAAGAATACAAGAGAGGTAATTGTCGTTACTCTTGCTAGTGGGCGTACCTTTTGTGTCTTATTTGTTTTTGGTATGTAGATGAGAACTATCTGGAGATAACGAAGTTACTGCAAGGATACGTGGTAAATGAAAAAGTCTTAAGTAAAGGAGGTAGCTGTTACGGAGATTGTGAAGTCTTCAAGAAAACTAGCATAGCTACCTGCCGGGCTGATAAAAACTGCCTACACCAACGCCCATGCTCCGGTGAGGTGTACGATTGTGTCTCCCTGAAGAACATGGACATGAACATCTGTCCAGCTGTAAGTAAGTTGGATATTCAAGCAACAATATCCAACGTTTTCTTCCTATATATTATAGTCTGACAGCACACGTAGAAGATACAGCTATATCGAATATAAAGATCACACGCTACTCGGGGAAAAAACCAATTGTTCAAATCCAATCGCCAAATACGACGGTTGGCTTGGATGGTGTCCTTATTGCATGTGTTTGTGTGATGATGCAACTCAATCGGCTCGACATATCAGCCTGAGGCGAGCTGTGTCTGACATCGACGTTAACAAAGTGGTGACGGGTGTTAGGTTCGTTAATAAGAACGACCTTCTACACTTGCAAGTGCAGCAAGGCGAATTGCTGCCCTACGGGCTCATAAACGCCACCACGTTGGAATGGGTGCCGGTTAGCAATTTCAGGATAAATGAGCGCTATATCTACGACAAGCAGGACTACATCAAGCTGGGGAGGAAGAGGAACGCAATTGATCTTCACGTCAAACTAGTAGAAAAGGAAACACCAAGGCGCATAATAACAGGTAATACAGGAAGCGGTATTAACCCTTTAGTACCCATTTTTTTTTTCTTTGTCGCGTTCAATTTGAGCATTAGTTGACATCTCGGACAATCGGATGGGGAGGGAGAGTCATCTGTGGGTCCCTTCAGGTTTATGTTAAGTTCATTTAGAGCGGGGGGAGGGTAATTTCTGAAAAAAGTAGTAAGCCTGCAAGGCCAAAATTCGCTCAGAAGAATATTGTTAAAGATTACAAAATTAGAGAAAAATTTGAAACTCTGAAAGACAGTACCTGGGAAACTATTGGGCTTCCAGAGACCACACTGGTTTGAAATTGTGGCAAATGTAGTTAACTTTAAAAAAGTACTGAAAGGTTATTATTGAAAAAGTAGTCCTTCAGGGTCAAAATCAACAACTACTGAAAAAAGTTCAAAAATTTCGCGGTTTCCTGGATTTTTGACAAAGTTGCGTTCGGCTTCTGAAGTCGAAAACTTGGATTATTCATTGAGCCAACATCATAAACCACTTGGCAAAAAATCAGAACTACCAGATCTTCAAATTTCAAATCCTTTATAACGAGACCAATGCGTTTTAGTTATTCCTTACATAGCTACTTGTAGGTTTGCACTTATATTGTAACAAAATTTATTCATACGTACTTTTTATATGGAAATATGTACGGTCCGTCTCAAGATGATATTGGGAACTGAAGGGTCAATACATTTATTTAAGAATACATAAGATTTCCGCGGATTAATTTCGATCGCAAATCGAATTAATTCTACACAGGTGTAAGGTTCTTTATCCTCGAAACGACCTTTCACGACCACTTAAATCTTCAAATACGGGAGACTAGTTTCGATTTTCCAACCGGAAAACTTTACTCCAAATCAAGTCAATGGACCATGAATCTTCAAACTAAGTTTTCTCCCATCAACACAAGGTAGAACTATTGGACGTACGCTCATTTTTTTTTTTGCCAACTCAGTTATTTCAGAAGGAAAATTTCCATCGATAATCTCGACGTTCCGACCAGAAGCCCGACCGAAAACATTGTCAAGTCGAAAGGTATTCAGTATATAGAATTCACACCGACCTCTATAGAAAAAGACGTAGCTCAAACAACAGTGCCGTTTATCGATGCGCAAGACGTCGTTCCGTCAGTGCCAACGCCGCTAATCGGCGCCGGTTTGTACTACAAAGCTGCAGAGGGTTACGGAGGTTTCATTGGGTTGAAAATCGTTACGTACGATTTCAGCGAAGATCTGTAGTCTGCCAGCATATAGATTGTAATTATAATGTAGATGTAGCAGGTAACTTAAGTGAAAATGAACATTTTTGTTTATATTTATTGAGTTAAACAGTTTGTTAGTATTCAATCTCCATCAGAGCTACAGGTTTCGTAAGTTAAGAACATGTACACAATATGTTCGAAATTAAGTAGGTTGAGTAAGTACCGAGATTTGTTTATATTGGGAAAGTTGTGCAACTTTTAGTGTTTAATGAGATTCCGTCGAGGATAATTTAAAATTCTGAACAGTCCAAAAATTATTCGAAAAAAACTGCAAGTCGTTATTTTCTTTAACATAAAAAACCTACTTTTGATTTTTCTAATGAAACATTAATAAAATATGCAAGAGCCTAGAGTACCATAAATGGGAGTCTTTTATTTTGTGATCGTCGATTGTTTTCCATATTCGACTTGTTGTCCTAACGTGTACATCCAGTATTCCCGTTCTATTTAACAATCAATATGATTCGAGTTATCCAAGTTCATAGGGTAGTCTGAAAAGTTTCAAACCTCAATATGAAGATGGCTTTACTCGTCAAAAATACTCTGGTGACATAATTGCGCATGCGTTGAAAGACGCTTTGAGAATTTCAGCCATGTTGAGGGTTCAGTTGTTTAACAGCCCTCATTAAATTCTTACATTTGAAAGACAATACGCCTACGCAAATTAAAGCAGAGGTGGACGCTGTTTACAGGAACTCCGCACCATCATTTGCCACAGTGACATTTTGTGCAACTGCATTTGATCGTGGTTGTACCAACTTGTTTGACGATAAATATTCGGGACGGCAAAAAGCCGCAACCGCATCGGACAAGTTCACCAAATGGGGCTAGACGACCATCGATTTAGGGCTAGAAAGATAGCAGAGGCTGTGGGCATGTCGAAAGAACGTATATGTCGTATACTGATTGACGTTGGGTGCCGAGCTTGCTCACTCAGGACCAAAAACGCTTTCGAAAGAAGACTTCCAAAGCCCTGTTGAAGCAGTTTACTTGAACATACCAGTACACCCCTGAAGCCAAGGCACAGCCGAAACACTGGACTGGATTGGCTCCAAAAAAGGCAAAAACTGTTCCATCGACCGGAAAGTGATGGCGGAGGAGGTGGAAGCATCGCTGGGAAAAGGAGACTATATTGAGAAATAAAACTGAGTTTGTTAGGCTGGAAACTTTACAGGCGGCCCTTGCAACATCACTAGTTTCTGGTTGTCAAAAATATGAACCCAAATCGATAATTTTTTTTCGCGACAACCGGAATTGTAGAATTTAGTTGACACGAAAATATCTCTCGGAATCCACCATATACAAGCATATCCTGTTTATCACATTCAATGTTTGTAGCAAAAATCGCGTCGCGTTGTCTGGCTGGTACAAAGCAAATGTCTCCAATTCTTTTTGTGTAAATATATGTAGATAAATATGGGATACATAAAATACACAAACCAGAAGTGGACAATTCTTCGGGATTTCCCGTTCCAAGTTATTTGTGTATTGCGATTACGGCCATAATCCCATGATTATATATTGTACAAACAGTTATGCTGTGGAAATCGGTATTATAAACGTCGGTTTTTTACGGTTATCTAGCGGATATCTTTATCTGATAAACTGTTCAAACGAGATAAAAATAGGTAATTGCCACCTACGTAAGTAGAGATTTCCAAATCCGTCCGCTTTCATATAACTTACTGTTAGTATGGGCGAACATGTCGAAGAGCTAGACAACATTCCCTGTCCATTAATTAAGCTCCTGAATGAAAAGCTACGTTTTCTTAATAATTTTCGCGTCAATCTGCGATTCGCCATTGTCATTCGCTTTCGATGTAGAGCCATCTATCGCAGTGCTTGCGCGAAAATATTCAATTTCGAACTGGGACCTAATCGACAGCCGTTCCGATCTAAAGACCAACGTGACTGTGAATCGGATACAGGCGAGGATTTTCAGGAAGGTGAGAAGTCTCTACGAAACGTTCGCTGAACTCGAACAGCCTCTTCTTTCGATACGCTTTGACGATGCGGCAGATATCATTGCGAAGACCACCAGCAGTAGGAGTGGCGATATTAGCAAACTGCTGGAGCACATGCGGGAGGTGGACTATAGTTTTGAGCAATTAGTGGAATACTCTTTGGAGAGTGAGAACGTTCCAGCTGAAGATGGTATGGTGGACGCCTATACGCTAATAGATTTCAGCAAAACGGCGACTTCGCACCAATCGACTTCCGTGAAATCCTTAATGACGAAGATACACGACGTCGTAATGCCGCGTACGAAGAATAAGATCAATGGATTGTTCAAGTGGTTAGCCGTTAACAGGGTAAGAATTATTACCATATCAGAATTGAATTGAATTATTCTCTTTACATGCGATTGGGGAAACGAGGTAATCCCCTAAAAACTCTAAATTCTGCGTCGCAATTTATTGCTACATTCAAAACAAAGCCTTCTGTTTGTTATCAAAACGATTGAACCACAGATCCATTTATATTCAGATTGATATGTACAATCTACGTTCCTAACGAGCGATAAGATATGACAAGTATAGACTTCGAGAATGAGCATTTTAAGACAAACTTTGAATGGTATGATCAAAAATAGATAAAATAGATTTTTACGAAATAATAATGCGTATAGATTACGCAATCGAGATCGTAAATTCTCTTCCTTGCTCTTAATATCAAAAATTGTAGATTTTCCAACATTATATTTTTGCGCAAGAGAAGTTAAAGAAACACCTTCTTTTATTTTATCTAAAATCTCGCATTTCTGAGAAATAGTCACATGTTTTCTTTTCTTCGATGTTGAAGCCACGACTTAACATAAACACGAAATACTGACGAGATGTATGTACAAGCGACGCGACGCAACGGTAAGCAAAATAGTGACAGGAGTAACAACAAACATGTACGTGTGACATCAACAGTGCACGGCAGACAACTGGTGAGTGAGCAAGAGTGAGTGGGGCGCGAAAGGCAGGGCGTTCGGATTAGCTTGGGTACGAGTTATCAAGGCCCTGTTTTACTTACATTAGTTGGAATAAATATATGTATGAAAGCGCCCAAGTTATTCATTCCAATATGCAGTGAATTTTACATATTTATACCAAATCCCTCGTGCTGCTGCTACTAATAGAGCAACGAATCTTCCGTTACAGCACAAGATTTAAGTTTATAAGCACATAGATATCTTCAATTTTCAAATAATACTATAAATTTATACGTATGCTATATCTAGCTATGAGGGAGCACATTCAAATTACGCGCGCAGAGAGTAGTGCCATCTAACAATTGAGCCTCGATCTAATGAAAATTACCCTATTTTTTTACCCTATTAACTGAACACCTATTGATTCAAAATCACCATATAATCACTTTGACGCTGATAGCGTTCCGTTTACAAATATTCAATTTCGGTGCAAATGCTAAGATAGTGAACAAGGTCAGATTGTAATCATTTTCAAATCATTTCAGTTTATAATCACTTAGTTATTCGGTAAAAGGAGGACGCCTCTGACAGTTAAATTCAAGATTGAAACATCAAATTATGTTTGACGTTAATTGTTTGCTAATTTCTTGTTTTACTTTTACTAAGAAATAAATTTCGTATTCTGCTAGCTTTATTAATATTGACTTAGATAGCCAAATTAGCCATTTACACTTAAAACGGGAACTTATTTGCATTATTACTGTAAAATTTGTCAAATGTTGATATAATACAGGCACAGACCTTTAGCGCCACGATTCATTTAACATCAATGAGTTGGGAAACGAAAAAGGATCTTAAAAATTGCCCAAATCTAATCAACGCGAAATTAAAATTAAAACTTTCACTTTCAAATCTGTCAGTTACAAAAATTTATTGTCTTCCTAAAATTCGCAAATTGGAAATTTAGGCGACGAAGATTCCACTGTACTTACTCCCAAAAATAACATATCGCCGGAAATTGAACAATGTCAATATTCAGTGAAGGAACATTATTGATATATATACATACCTTCCCTCTCAATTAAAAACTTCTAAGATTATTTAGTCTATTAAATAAATAACAACCTACAAGAAAATAATGTACCTTATATGATATTTCTTTACACTATTAAGATTTCACATTTTCCAGAATATTTATGACCAGCTCATTCGAACTATGTACCAATCCCCGCAGCAATGGCTCTACAATCTCTTCAACAAGATCGCACTTACGCAAATCAAGGGATACGTAACTATCCAATTCTCCTACACCATGCTGGAAATGTACAACCAAGGTGTGCACCTTTACTAGCATACTGGTACATCCTGTACCAGATTAAAGCCGGCATTGGAGAAAATAACATCACTTCACTTTGTAGGGACTTTCTCAAGAGAATCCCAAATAGCAAAAGACAATTTCCAACGTAGAACGAAAGCAATGCTTAAGGAAGTCAAAAATGCACTATCTACAGTTCCGAGGGAATACTGGAGATTCGACCCCGAAGAATACAAAGCCGGTAAAAGACATTTAGTTGTTTTGTTCTTCATCCAATAATGTTTAAACAAAAATGTCCCGATAAAGATATAGAATTCTTAGATTTAGAGTTGCTAAACTATTGCGTAGACAATAAAGATACTATCCAATATATTTTGTTGAATTAAAGCGATTACCCAAGGCTAATTCTTAACTGGTGAATCCAGTTAACAGTTACCTTACTAGTAATGTTTATTAAACTTCGATACATTAATATATGCTTCGGTTTTATCATGGCACATTCTTCCCATGATTGGATAGTTTCTGAATTAATTGTGGCTGGGTTTGATGGCCAAATGCGCACAATTACGCGCTTTTGTAATCCTCGTATCTTCTTCCTTTTTATCTTATCGCTTGTACAGGCGAAAACTATTTGGAAATCACGAGATTGCTGCAGGGATACCTGGTGAACGAAAGAGTATTGAATAAGGGCGAAAGATGTTATGGAAAATGCAAAACGTTCAAGGATATCAACATAGTTAGCTGCCAAAACGACGCATATTGCAGGATGCAACGCCCATGCGGTGGAAACGTCTACGACTGCCGCGCTTTGAAGTCTATGGACATGAACGTCTGCCCTGCTGTAAGTAAGCTTTTTTCTTAAAATTAATAATATCTTCTATATTTATAACAATACAAATTAAATATAAAATATAGTGTGCACTTCTTTCTGCACTGAATTCCTCTAAACGCTGTATGAAATAACGCATTACATTTTATTCCGTATAGCCAGTTTAAGATTTTCAAGAGTTTGTGGTTTGTCTGGGTCTCTTCCATGTTTTAAAAGATCCCATCAAACGCCACGCTAAATTACCGTTTCTCATTTCCATAGAAACATTAGTTTTGCAACATTTTTGCAAAGCTACTATAACCGTGTGGCCATTTTCTTCGAAAGAAATAGAGCCCAATAATTGGATATCTTGAAATAGCACACCATATTCTTACCTTAGGCGAGCAAAATGGCCTTCGATGGATTTCGCATGAGCTTTCTAGAGCCTAATAACGACAACTGAATCTATTAACGTGGTCATTCAAATAAAAATGGGCTCCGTCGCCTATAATGAGGAGCCTTGCGATATTTTGCGATAACTTCCACTGTTGAAAATGCTTAGCGAACTAGAGACGATTACTTTTACTGCTTTCAGATAGTTCTTGAACGAGTACCATTTTATAAGGATGGTATTTCATTTTGTGTAGAATTATGTGAGCACTCGATTCTGAGAAGATTAAGAATTTGTGCACGTTAACGAATACGACCTGACTGTACATCGTTATCAACAGTATACACCAATTTAGAAGCTTAATAACTTCGATATATGAAAGAGTATATTAGAAAATTTTGACAACTTGGCAGTAGTACACTAAAGCCGAGATGCACTATCGAACTAAAATATTTTTAATAATCTAAGACTTCCGGCGATATCGGAAATCATCATTTCATATTAATTTCTTGCCATTTATTTTACAAAAGTAGGCTTTGATGGAGCTGACGTTATTATTACTGCTCCAACTTTTTGGAAGAACAGGTGAGTCTGCGACAAAAGTCTCTAGTTGAAACTCCGCATACAAGATTGCGATCGACGACGCGATTTTTGTTTATGGGTTCTAGAAAAGTTAAGAGATTTAGATTTTGTACTCTTGACTCAGCTGAGTCAGCTTTCCATAATAACGGATTAGTTAACGGACAATTTTCATTATTACAATTTCTCTGCTAATGTTTGGGATGGAATAATGGAACGCGTATGATAGGTCTATACTTTTTTGATGGCCACTTAAATAGCGCCATGTTTCTTGGATTTATAAAAAGCAATTTACCTGTACTTTTGGAGAATATATCATCTAATATCCAAAAGAGAGGTAGGCAATATCCCAATAGATGGATAGGACACAGAGATTCACAAAATTGGCCAGCAGGTCCCCAGACGAGTCTTTTTCTTATGGGGATACATCAAAAATATTGTTTATACAAACCACATCCGACAGTATGAAAGGCCGAATAACAACAGCATTCTACAATGTCAGATAATTTGTTTAAAATAAAATAGTTTATTTGTTCAATAAAGTATGTACTTGCTATTTATACTTTGTCTCTTTTTAATGAGTATGAAAGAAAAACCAGTTGAAGGGATAGACTGATAAATATCATCTGGAGCAGTAAGAGTAGCGTCAATTCCATCAAAGCCTACTTTCGTAAAATAAATGGCAAGAAATGAATATTCGAAATTGAAAATGCTAAATTACTAAGAAAATATGAGACATAAGTATAGGAAACCTTAAAACAATTTTATAAATGGTTAAAATTAGAATCTAAATACGATAATGAATACAGGCTGTTCCATTTAATATAAGAAAGTGATTTGACTTTAATGATAGTCCAAATGAAACATGTATTTTCGTCTACCCTGTATAATTTTTAGGGATCATTTTTACTTTGTCATCAAGTCTAATGCTTCGACTAAAAATAAATGCAATTAGAAAATTCTATCTTAAATACATAAGACAGGCGCGTCTCTTAAATTTTGGTCTACATTTCCAAGAATAGTTAAATGTCTCAAAAACTTGAGTTAGGTATAGGAAACATAACAGTAACCTGCCCTTATATAGCTCGCACTATCAAAATATGTAATAATACAGGACGCTCCATTAAAATTTTCACAACTTTGGTGTGTAACTTCTTTTTAGGTCGCCCTATCATATATATATATATGACAACAATTTTAAAACTTGCTCCCGATGAATCTGCATAGCTCTTAACAAAAATATGTTGCCGTTTCTCATATGTAAACCAAGGGGAACATATACAAGATGGCGATCTTGTATATGTTTCTGTACGCTTAGCCCTTTATCTAATTTTTATCCTTATTCCTATTTACTAAGGAAATAGTTCCCAAATATTAATCAACCAATTACTAGCAATGAAAGTCTTTTTAAAAGCACCAAAAAGAATCTTCATATGTAAAGAAGTGTCTATAATTTAAAAATACACAAATTTTCCTTATCTGTATCTGCAATTATAACCAGGTGAAACATAGTTGCGGGCATGTGAATTTTATTCTGACAATGCGGGGAACGTTGTAAGTGTTAATGATAGCTTAGATGAGAATGGACAAGCTAACTTGTTCACTTTCCAACACATTGCAGTCTTACGACAGCAGCAGAAGATACGACTACATCCAGTACGAAGACCAGAGCGTGCTAGGTAAAAAATCGACATGTTCCGTTTCCACGGCCACGCTCAGTGGATGGATTGGATGGTGCCCCTATTGTATGTGCTCTTGCGAGGACGAAGGCTACTATTCAGACAGATACATCAGCTTGAAACGTGCCATCTCCGACACTAACGCCAATAAAGTTGTGACAGGAGTCAAGTTCGTCAAGAGGAACGGGATAATACACTTGCAAGTGCAACAAGGTGAACTGCTACCTTACGGGCTCGTAAACGACTCCACGTTGGAATGGGTGCCGGTTAACAGCTTCAAGATTACCGACCGATACGTTCACGACAAGTTCGAGTATCTTAAGCTGGGAAGGAAGGTGAACGCCATCGATCTTCATGTTAAGGAGGTGGAAGGTGGGAATAAAGGATCTCCGAAACGTGTAATAACAGGTAGGGAGACTTTGTCTTAAAGAAGTTATTCTCATCATCTTCATCATCTTGCAAAACCGTTTTTGCGATTTATAATAGGCAAGTTTCCTGTGAATATCATATGGAACATAGAGTTTGTATGACATATTCGTAAAATCAAGGTTAGTGTGCATTTTTCGTTAATTTCCATTAATCGATATCAAAATTCGTTTAAAATTGCCGAAAAAGTGTGTAAGAATCCAACAGTTCATTTAAAAATTTAAGTAATTAACAAAAATTTCAATTTTTGAACAATTTTCCTGAGAGAAAGCATTTCAGTACATAGCAATTTTTTTATCTGTCGATATTCACTTTGAAAGGGAGAAACTCCTCTTCGAAAGTTGGCGAATTTTCCCTTTTCTCAATGAAACTGCAGAATGAAGAAGAAGAAACACTTTTTACTTAACACATTTTGCGTATTATTACAAAAAACATCGGAAGCATGAGTTAGGCTTAAACGGAACACGCTGTATACAGTTTGCTCTGCGAGGAACGGGACGAATGCAGATTTTAAAATTCTGAAAATTTTGTTACAAATGTCAATCAGGGGCACATTCTTCGTGGAATTTTTTTTATTAAATGCGTCATCGTGAAGATGGCGCTATTTAATTTAGTTTTCTTAAATGGAATATCCTACTTTTTCGATTTTTGAAATCTGCAATACATTTGTGATAATTTTCCTTACTTCTACCAACCTATCTGTGTTCTATGAAATTCGAATGAATGAAGATAAATTTTATATCCAATCATACAGATAATACCTAAATAGTACAACAATGTCCTTCAATAAATTGAAAAGTCATCAATGATGAGGCATTAAAAGAAATAATTATCTTTGAAATACCGTATATTTTTTTATTTTTACTAATATGGTTATATTTAGAAATTTTAAAAAGTAGACAGTCGGCAAAACCGGGTCCAGGTGCAACAAATATTTACACTTTTTCGTTAATATTTCCAGTTAGAGAAAAGATATCGAGATGCGGTTTTCGCTGACATCTTGAGTTTTTAATTCCCTACTTTTCCGCCTGAAAAGAAACATATCGTTCTATTTAAAATTTTTGCGAAAAGCCGCTTTACTTGTTATAAAATCAGATGACGCCCTCTAGTGGTGAGGGTACAATTCATAAGAAGTAGACCAAAACTGCATTTGATAGATCAAATAAAGCTCTTTTAAACGAGGCCAAGATGGTTAAAATCGATTAAGTCTAATTGGAGTAACCAAAATTTATTTAAAAAAGCAATTGACGTCTCCCCACCACTTTACATTAGAAGATACGACAAAATGTGTTCAACGCAAAAGAAAGGGAATTGGATTGGGAATAAAATGCATATATTTTCGATAACTCTCTTAATTAGACAAAATACGATGAAAACTTTAATTTTATACTTAGTTGTGACCGTTACGCCATCTTCCGGTCATCTTACAAACCTCAAAATTATTTCCAGCGTTTTGCCACGTCTATTAAAAAAGATTTTACCCGAAAGCTCTGTGATTACTAGTTTCTGAGATATAGCCGGCTGCCATTCTTATTTGGTCACCCGGTACATTTCCAAGTTTCATTTAAATCTGAATTTGACACCCGGAAACCTTTTCTTGTTGCTAGTTTCAATAATAAACGAAATTATGAACGACGAGCAGATATTTTGAATTACAGAAACTCACAGTTTCCAACTTGTTGTAGGCCTGAGGTTCTCCCCTTTGAAGACGCAAACAAGCATGCATTTAAACCTGGAAATACGCGAGACTGCATTCGATTTCGACACGGGGAAACTTTTCTTGAACTCCAACCAATGGACGAAGAATACTCAGACAAAATTTTCCCAGGACAGAAGGTATATGTAGAATTAGTGAGTGTTTTCTCGAGTTTTAATGTGAGGAAACTCTAAAACCAAAAGGTGTTTTGCTTAGATAGAACTTACAAAAAAGTTTACTGTCAAACGAGTTGTCATACTTTTTGATATTTATGGTCAGTATACTCTGGCAAGTCATCACGAATAGACTAACGCTTGAATAATGCTACCAAATTATTCAATTTCATTTTGAAAATCATCAGTCATCGATTCGCGCAATTTATAGACGACTACGTCGAACTATGGAAAGATTTCATACCACATACTCTCTACATGATGCAATAACACCAACACGTTGAAGGAATGTGCATACTGAAGAGAATATGGTTGCGGTAAGCAAAGGTGTAGAAGAAGATTCCAACCTATCCATTCGTCGTCGATCACAGATATTGCAGCTCTGCAAAAATTTTGCGCAAAGATCTTGGCCTACATCCGTGCGAGATCCAGCTGGTGCAGGAGTTAAAGCCACGAGACCATTATCTTCGTCGCAATTGGAAACCGACCTGTTGTTTTATCGCAAAATTGTTTCAGCGATGAAACTCATTTTCTGCTTAACGGGTTTGTGAATAAATAAAATTGCCGCATATGGAATAGGAGTAATCCATAAGAGACCCTACAAACTCCATTACAACCAGAAAAATGCACTGTTTGGTGCGATTTACACGCCCCGGTGGCGTTACTGACTATTAATTCTTCAAAAATGAGGCCAGAGTTCCATTACCGTCCATGGAGAACGTTAGCGCACCATGATTCTGATTTTTTGTCTGAAAATATGAAGGACATTGATCCAGACAAGATGTCGTTTCAACAGGATGACGCTACATGTCAAACGGCGACGGCAACCATCGATCAATAATAACCGTGGCGGCCATATACCCGAAATCATTTTCAAATGTTAATGCCATGAATGAATCTTTTATTAGGATTAAATTTTTCGTATAATTTTTTATAATAAGTTCTATCGGGCTTAAAAACACGGGATAGAAAAGCAATGAAATGGAAAAAGAGATTGAGTTTATGAGTTCGATTGAAAGCAACTTTTGTGTAACAGAAAAAGACTCTAAGTTTAATAATAAAAGAAAAGAGAGATCGTTTTTTATAAACATCTAGGAAGATTCTAATATTTTCAATTAGACACAAATAGCTTTAAACCAGGCTCATAACATTGCACTTTTTTCCCCGTTTAAGCATTTTTGCTATTCCTGCATTAAAACAAGAAGATTCCATTGAGGAAAATGATAAATTCCAAACTATTCCAAAATAGTTGGGAAAAAACTCAAAATCACTATTTTCTTTGAAGTAGAATACGAGGGCAGTTTTTATGTCATCTACCAAGCTATGAAAACAACGACTTAGAAAACAAATAAAATTTTATTTTTCAATGTAAAAATCATGAACACACTTATCGCAATGTTTTCCTAATAACGCTATACCTTCGGAACAAAACTCTTTTGGTAATTTTGCAAAATAAGACTACACATTCTTTTCCAAGTCGTCATTCTATAAAAAGTGACGCCTTCGCAAGTGTTTTTTGAGTTTTGGAAAAAGATAATAGTTACAGGGTCGGGAATGTAAGGTGGATCCTCAAAGCCACACTCAGTGACTACTGCTTAAACAATTCGTGCTTTATGTACTCTGCAGTTGTGCAGAAGCAGAGTTTTCTGAGTATAATTGTGGGTCACTTCTTTGCGTACAGCCGCTTTCAATTTCCTAATTGTGCCTTTCCGGTTATTGTAGTCCCTTTTGGCATACACTCAATTAATAGAACCTGTGACCATCACTTTCCCAGCAGAAAATCGCGTCTTCGCCTTTTTGAGTTGTGGAGAGTCCTTATGAATCCATTGCATGGACTCTTGTTTCGTCAGAAGGTCCCACTGGTGTAGCCAGATTTCATCCCCGATTATAGTTCTAGAGAAGAAGTCTTCATCTTGGGATAAAACAGTGAAATCTTCCTCGCAAATTTGTCGTCTACACTGTTTTTATTCGGGACGACACTTTGCTTATTCCCAAATCTTCGCGTAGGATTTTAAAAACACCCGTTTTTGATATTCCTATTTTTCTATCAATAACTGAAACTTTTATTCGGCGGTCAGTCGAGATCAAACCTTCAACTTCGTTGATGATTTCTTCAGTTCGTGCTTCCAGAGGTCTTCCACACTTTGGATCATCACCGGTATTTTTTCTATACACTGCCACCATTCTCTCATGGATATTCTTTGGGCTACTGGCTTCTTTCGATAGAAATTTAATGCTTCTATGATCAAAATTGAAATCACTCATGTTCGCTACTTTAAACTGATATATAAATGACAAATGTTAAGCGATTGGAACCAAACTTGGAGATGACACTATAAAATGTCAGAGAAGAAAATTGTCGCGAATGTAGATAACATAAAAAAACTCCCCTCGCACAAAATATCTGGCAGTATTTCAGAAAACTAGGAATAAAATAAATAGCTGGTAGAGAATATAGAATAAAACCTACAGAGCGAACTGCTTCGGAAGAAAATAATGCTTCAATTTATTGGGCAATTTGTAGAGAAACCATGACAAATAAAGTGATAATTGCTAAATTACTTTTTAAGATCTCCCTGTATAATAGAAAAAAAATAACAGATATAATATCGAATCCAAAATCAAAGATAGAAAGAAATGTAAATTTTATGCGTTAGGTACCGTTGGAAGGCGGTCTACTTTCCACTAATCATCAATTCATCGCTAATTTCAGAACGCAGATTTCCATCGACAACGTCGACATGCCGACCAGAAGTACGACCGAAAACACTGTGCAATCGCATGGCGTTCACTACGTCGAATTTACGCAGACATCCTTGGAAAAAGACGCAGCCCAAACCACAGTACCGTTCATAGATGCCCAAGAGGTTGTTCCGTCAGTGCCAACGCCGCTAATCGGCACCGGGGTGTACTACAAAGCCGCAGAAGGTTACGGGGGCTTCGTCGGTTTGAAAATCGTTACATATGATTTTACGGAGCATCTATGAATTGCTGTTTTATGATACTGTATCAGTAATATAAAGAATGTAATTAAATGTTATTATATTAGGTATTTGTAATTCAGAGGTTTTTACAGATAAAAGTCTTGTATCTTGGTATCGTCATCATGTCTAGACAAGATCACAGTACTGCCACCCTTATTGGATTTTGTAATGACTAACTTATTTGATTTGATTTTTTTTTTTCTAATAGAGTTAAGACGATTAAAGCAAACAAAGGTGAAATATGTTTTTACTTTTTTAAAAGATGTACAACAACGTCGTTCCTAATCGAATGTTTTGACTGAAACAGTTCACTAAGTTCAGTCTTGCTGCTGATGATGATAGCTTGGCTATCGAAACGTGCGTCCAGTACGAATTAAGTATTAAGTTAAAGAGCTGCCTGCAACCATGTTCCCCAACGTGTAAGAATCGGCTGTGGTGGTTCACGAATACCTGGATACTGTGCGTGAAATGATCAAAGACGTTTTGAGGATTTGAGAAACACTTTTCTGTACTTGCTACCAATGCATCTACCTCGAGTGAAAATTGTCGAATAGTTTCTGCCACAAGATGTCAAGCATGCACTTTACACGTAACATGTAAACACTTACAACCGTGCTCAAGAAGAGAACGGCCTACCGAACGCATTGGCGCGACACCATCGTTCATAAACATCTTGAAAGTTTTCGTACTAAGTATCACCCCCACAATTGCTGCACCAGTACACTCTTCCAGTCTTTTTCTAGCTGGTAACAGTGAAAATGTCGGTTTGTGAGGGTCCAGTACACATGCTATAACATTCTGAATAGAATTTCTTTTACAATTTGTTATCTCGCCAACACATAACCAAAGCAACCGATATTTTAATGCAGATTTGATTTTCTTTTCCACATCTTTGCGTACAAATAAAACATGCTTACGTGCCGTTTTCGTAGTTGGCAACTTCAACTCGAGGTTGTACTTATACCAAAAGTTCTGAAACGGTCCTTTTTCGAGTAAGCGAAGTGACAAATTACAGGTTATCATAACAAGTAAATCGAAAATAAAGGCAGATCTCGTTCACACGCCTTTTCTTCTGTGGAATTTCTCTTGTAGAATTTAATTGATTCGAAAATATCTCTCGGAATCCACGAGATACAAACGCATCCTGTTTATCATATTCAATGCTTGTAGTAAAAATCGCGGTTGTCTGATTGTCCCAAAGCAGATATGCGAGATAAACGTTAATTATTAAGCGCACTGATAACCTATTCAAACAAGATAAAAATAAATAAGTAAAAATTTTCAAATTCAAGCCTTTAGATAACTTATCGTTAGTATGGGCGAATATATCGCAGAGCTAGTAACAGTCCCTCCGTACCCATTAATCAAGCTATCGGATGGAATGCTACGCTTTCCTATTCATTTTTGCGTCAATCTGCGCCATCTTCGATTCGCGGTTGTCATTCGCGTTCGATGTAGAGCCATCTATCACAGTGCTCACGCAAAAATTGTCAAATTCGAGCTGGTATCTATTCGAAGACCTTTCTGGTCTACGGACCAACGCGACTGTGGATCGGATACAGGCGAGGATTTTCAGGAAGGTTGGGAGTCTGCATGAAACGTTTAAACAGCTTGAACGGCCTCTCCTTTCAATAAGCTTTGAGGATGCGGGAGATATCATTGCGGAGATCACCCATAGTAAGAATAACGATATTAGCAAACTGCTGGACCACATGGTGGACGTAGACTACTATTTCGGTCAATTAGTCGAAGACTCTTTAGGGAGTCAGAACGTTCCTGCTGAAGGCAATTGGTTAAATCTCAGCAGAGATATAATCTCGCACAAATCGACCTCCGTGAAATCCTTAATGAGGAAGATACACGACGTCGTAACGCCGCGTACGAAGTATAATAGTGGATTGTTCCAGTGGTTAGCCGTTAACAAGGTAAGAATTGTTACCATATCAGACTATCGAATTATTCTTTCGTAAGATAGCAAAAACAATGTAATCCCCTAACAACGTTAAACTCTGCGATGCAATTTATAGCTACTCTTCTACATACTATCAAAACACCCGAACAAAAGATCTACTTGTATTCAGACATCATGCAATGATATGTTTAATCTATAATGGATGATATAAATAAAAAAATATTCTGATAAGTAGAGTTGGCAACGCGCGCCAACGGGCGGTGGCGTTGTTTCGATTAGGCCTCGGGTTCCACTAGAGCTATTGTGTGTAGATGTTTGCTGTCGTAAATACTTTCGCGTGGTTGTTAAATAAAAACAAAATAATACGTGCTCAAACGCTTACCATTTTAAGAGTCCTCCGTGAAATCGCAAAGTGAATAATGTCTGTTAAATATCTGCAACATCAGATATGTTTCAACGGTTGTTTCGACAGACCGAGTGCGGCGCGAGGAAAAAATGTGTTTATATGCAGATACGAGGTAGGTGCCTTAAATTCTCGGCCTGACGGGCTTATACAGGTTCGAGCGTGCTCAAAGTCCGTTGCGTCATAGTTGCACATGTGCGCGAGGCCTATATATATTAAAAAACTACAGTTAAATTAGTACACGTGGTAAATAGCAATAAAAGGAAAAAAATATTACATTAACCGGTATCTCGAAAATGTTTATAAAACGTTAAAGGTTATATCACTGTATGGGTAAGTATGGTATCTGTATTCTGGTTCCGTCGCTACTATCTAGGACGACATGACTATAACTACTGACATAAAATGGCGCCAAGACATATTGCAGTTGCTATTTTTGAAGATCAGTGGCATAAACTAAGAGATGTAAGAGAAATATGGCCAGGATCGATAATCGTTTAAAAGTTAAGACAGGTTTTCAATTGTTTAAAGAGGACTAAATTTAGCATAATCGTCATTTCAAAATTTATTAATTTCAATAGAGAAACTACCCACCCCAACTTTTTTTAACTTTTTCTAATTATTAGTTAGCGCAAATGAGGGGCTGTTTCATGCAGAATTCAACGATATACATTATTGTCATTTAATTTTATTCAACATAGTGATTATAATAATGGTAATCTAAAAAGAAATATTCAAAACACAAATATTGCTTACACCAAGAGCAACGTACGAGTGCAGGTTTACCACAAATAGTACACAGTGGCGCTCCGCAATGTATCCACTTTTGTACCAGAAGGATACTTAAAAACGCAAAAAAATCTGGGAAACGAAAACTGATTGTGGGTTAGAGACTGTAACTTGATAATAGTATTTCTATGGTGCAAATTTATATCGTGGCCCATCAAAATAAATTGGTCGGAAAAAGTTCTCACAAAATTTTTCCATAACCTAAAACCATACACGTTCAATGGTTGAATCATCGCAGTTGTTTTCTTTGGAATCGTCAAAATATTTACATTTTTGTCTTTTGGCGTTAATGTATGTAGTTCTATTGGACAATGTCCACTCCATGAATCTAGTAGTAGTAAATTGTTGGCACCAGCAATTGGCAAGAAAACATCTGCATACCATGTTTTGAAATGCGCAGATGTTAATTTTTCTGATGCAGAGGCAAATATGTATATATTAAAATGCCTTATCCACCAATGTCCTGCTTTAAAACTTGTATGTACAATTTCGTCTTTCGTCTCTAGAGCCCAACGTCGAATATTCATATCATGCACTATATTTCCTCGTGTAATCTTGGAACTATATAAGTACATATTCTGCGATATATCTTACTTTTTCAATGTTGGTTCCACCTCTATTAACGCCTTCACGCCATCTATCCAACAGCTGAACTGATTTTACCTTTCTAAATTTACTTTTAACTTCGTCTTCCCAATTTGCATTAACTTCAGCTTCTGACGGTAATTCAACAAACTGCGGTTCATGTGGTTCTGAAGGCGATTCAAATTCTAAACCCATTTCAGTCTCGAACCTCAATATATCTTCTTCAGAAGCTCTAGCAATAATTTCTTTCAAGGCATCGTGTAATTCCGTTTCTTCCCTCCACTCCACATACGGAGCATTCCGCAGAAACGGATGCGCGCAATGATCTTACATTGGATCGTTCTTCAAATTCACAAAATTTCAATTCTTTTGGGAAGTCCGGGTTGCCGGTGTTCCCTCGTAAGAAAATATTTCTTTTGATTTAAAACAATTATTGAATAAATAACCTACAAGAACATTGAAAATAATATACTTTACACTGGATACTTCTTTATATTATTAAGATTTCACATTTTCCAGGATATTCATGACCAGCTCGTTCGAACTATGCACCAATCTCCACAGCAATTGCTCTACAATCTCTTCAACAAGATCGCACTTACGCAAATCAAGGGATACGTTAGTATTCAATTCTCCTACACCATACTGGGAATGTACAACCAAGGTATGTACGCATACTAGCATACTGGTACATCCTGTACCAGATTAAAGCCAGCATTGAATAAAATAACACCATTTCATTTTGCAGGGATTTTCTCAAAAGAATCCCAAACAGCAAAAAACAATTTCCAACGTAGAACGAAAGCGATGGTTAAGGAAGTCAAAAGGGCACTAGCTATAGTTCCGAGGGAATACTGGAGATTCGACCCTGAAGAATACAAAGCGGGTAAAAGACATTTAGTTGTTTTGTTCTTCATCCAATAATGTTTAAACAAAAATGTCCCGATAAGAATATAGGACTCTTAGAGATTTAGATTTGGTGAACTATTGCGTACATAGATGATGACGAAACTATCCAATAGAAATCTGAATTTGAGGCATTGTTTTAATTACCTTTTGCCCAATTGAAGCGATTACTCAAAGCTAATTCTTAACTGGTGAATCCAGTTGGTGGTTACCTTACAAGTAAGGTTTATTAAACTTTGATACATCGATTTTCCATTACACATTCTTCACATGATTGTATAGTTTCTGAATTCATTGTTTGATGACTAAATGTACATTAATGGCGCTCTTTTGTAATCCTCGTACCTTTTTCCTTTTGATGTCACCGCTCGCACAGGCGAAAACTATTTGGAAATCACGAGACTGCTACAGGGATACGTAGTGAACGAAAATGTATTGAACGATGGCGGAAGATGTTATGGAAAATGCGAAATGTTCAAGAAAACGCACATAGCTAGCTGCCAAAACAACGTATATTGCAGGATGCAACGCCCATGCGGTGGAAACGTCTACGACTGCCGCGATTTGAAGAATACCGACATGAACATCTGCCCCGCTGTAAGTAAGCTTTTTTCTTAAACATTAATAACACCTTGTATATTTATAACAATACAAATTAAACATACGAGGATGGTATCATAAGAAGTATCCGTGTTTGGAGACAAATTGCGCATTGTGTCAAAATCTGCATTACCAACTGAGAGTACTATTCTTTAGTCAACGTCCGTCAACATTTCGGAGAGATTCATCGAGTAGAGTTGTTTTGATAGCTGTCGAAAGTGAGCAAGTTTATGTATTTGTGGAATCATGGAAATAGAACAATACAGGTCAGTGATTCGATTTCTCTTTTGAGATGGGAAAACGTGTGCAGAAATCAAAGAGAAGTTGGACGCTGTTTATAAGCAGCAAGCATCTTCGATGACTACCATCAGATACTGGTTTAATGAACTTAAGAGTAGATGAACATCTGTCTTTGATGAAGGGCGGTCGGATCGTCCCATTGAAATGACTACGGACGATGTATGATGGCGAAAAATGAAGTATGAGAAAGTTATTGGAGAGAAAAACTGAATCGCGTGATAACTTCAAAGAAATATTTGGACATCTTTAAGCGCAATATGAGTGAGTTTCTGCGGCATTATGTGACTGTAGATGGCGCATGGATATATAACTACACGCCAGAAACCAAAGGTCAGCCGGCAAAATGGGTTTCTCCCGGCGAACGTGCACCAAAGATGGCGAAAATTTTTTGGGATTCGCAAGGCATAATCTTAATTGATTATTTGGAGAAGGGAAGGACAGGGGACAGTAATATGCTGATATATTGGACCGATTCGACGTCCCGGTCCACTCATCAACAATTGAGACAGCAGAACTAGTCCAGTTACGGTACGAATTGGTGTCTCGTCCATCATATTCGCCAGGTTTGGCCCCCTGTGAATTCTTTCTTTTCCAGGCTTGAAAAAATGGCTTGGCGGAAAGCAGCTTACGTCCAATGAAGAAGTCATTGCCGCAACAGGGGACCTATTTCGCCAAGTTCGACAAATCCTATTATTTGAATTATGAACTTAAAGAAGTTGGAACGTCGCTGGAGTAAATGAACAGATCGACAAGAAAAATTTACCAAATGCAAAACAATTGCAATTCCATAACACGAGTATTTATCATACTATCCTCGTAAACATGGTGCACAGTTTAGGATTTTCAAGAGTTTGTGGCTTGTCTATGTATACTCCTTGTTTTAGAAAACCCTATAAAAACGTGGTTAGATCAGGTTAAATCACCATGTCTCATTTTTATAGAAACTTTCGCCGTACGACTTGCAACACCGTTTTGCTAGAGAAATTAATCTTCTTCCAAATGTTCAATTTGGTGTTTTAAAAAGTTTTGCATACCTTTGTGAAGCTATTGTAACTGATTGCCCATTTCCTTCGAAGAAATAGAGACTAATATATTGAAACAGAGCACCATATTCTCATATCTTCACTTGATTTAACAAGGAAGTCGTTGCTAAATGTTAATCAATCAATCATAGTCTTTTTAAAAGCACCAGCAAGAGTCTTCATATGTAAAGAAAACCTCTGCATTTTGACATCGCGGGGAATGTTGTAAGCGTCATGGATAGTTTAGATGAGAATGGACAATATGTGATGGGTTCTGACAGCGGGAAAAGTATATTCAAAAGATAACTCTTTTTCTTTCCAACACATCGCAGTCTGAAGGCAGTACCAGGAGATACGACTACATAGAATACGAGGACCATAGCGTACTAGGTAAGAAATCGACATGTTCCCGTTCTACGGCCGCGCTCAAGGGATGGATTGGATGGTGTGTTTATTGCATGTGCTCTTGCGAAGATGAAGGCCGATTTTCGGACCGATTTGTCAGCTTGAAGCGCGCCATTTCCGACACTAAGGCTAACAAAGTGGTGACCGGAATAAAGTTCGTCAAGAGGAATAGGATAATACACTTGCAAGTGCAACAAGGTGAACTGCTACCCTACGGACTCGTAAACGTCACCACGTTGGAATGGGTGCCGGTTAACAGCTTTAAGATTACCGACCGATACATCCACGACAGAACGGAGTACTTCAAGCTAGGAAGGGACAGGAACGGCATCGATCTTCATGTTAAGGAGGTGGAAGGTGGGAATGAAGGATATCCAAAACGCGTAATAACAGGTAGGGGAACTGTCGTTTGTCATTTTCTTATCATCTTGTAAAACCGTTTATGCGATTGCTCGCGTGAATATTTTCTTGAGAATGGATTTCTAATCGATGAGACGTGTGGTTTGTTGGAATAACTTACTTAAATTTTCGGACACCTTCTGCGTTCACCAACTAGATTTCCACCAAATTTCATTAAAATATAAATTTGACACCTGAATTGGATACCTTTACTTATAACTAGTTTCAATAATAAACAAAATTATGAACGACAAGCAGATATTTTGAATTATAAAAACTCACAGTTTCCAACTTGTTGTAGGCCTGAGATTCTCCCTTTTGAAAACGCATGAAAACATACATTTAAATCTGGAAATACGCGAAACTGCATTCGATTTCGACACGGGGAAACTTTTCTTAAACTCCAACCAATGGACGAAGAACACTCGGACACAATTTTCCCCGGACAAAAGGTATATGTAGAATTAAGGAGCGCTTTCTCGAATTCTATTGCGAAGAATCTCTAAAACTACAAGGGATAGAAAAGCAATGAAATGGAGAAAGAAATTGAATTTTATGAGATTGATTTAAAGTAACTTTTGTGTAACAGAGAAAGGCTCTAAATCTAATTAATAAACGAAACCAGACAACTGTTGTTTTCTGTAAACATCTAGTAATTTTTAATATTTTCAATTAGATACAAGAAGCTTTAAATCAAGCTCATAACATTGCACCTCTGTCCCCATTTAAGCATTTTTGCTATTCAGAAATTATTGGGAAAAAACTGAAAATCGCCATTTTCTTTAAAGTAAGGGTGCTTTTTTATATTGTCCACCTAACTATGAAAAGAACAACTTAGAAAACAAATAAAATATTATTTCTCAATGTAAGAACCACTAACGCTAACAAACTTATTTTAAAGTTTTTCTAATAACGCTATGCCTTCGAGGAAAAAATCTTTTGGTAATTCTGCAAAATACGATTCCACACCGTTTTCCATGTCATCATTCGATAAAAAGCGACGCCATCTCAAGTATTTTTTGAGTTTTGGAAAAGAATAGTAGTCACGGGGGTAAGGTCGGGGTTGTATGGTGGGTGTAGCAATACTTGAACAATTCGTGCTTTACGCGCCCCACAGTTTAATAATTATGCGTACTTTTTCGCGTATAGCCGTTTTGAAGTTCCTAATTGCGCTATTGTAGACATTTCCCGTTCTTGTAGTCCCCTTTGGCATACACTCAATTAAGAGAACTGTGGCCGTCACTTTCCCACAGAAAATTTCGCCTTCGCCTTCTTAGGTGACGGAGAACCCTTATGAATCCATCGCAGAGACTCTTAGTCCGTGAAGGGTCCCAGTGGTGTACCCAGATCTCATCCCTGGTTGTATTCTATGGAAGAAGTCTTTATATTCTCCTAGCAAATGTATCGTCAATTGAGTCCCTGCTCCATTTGAACTGCTTTCACCAATATTTGACTTAGAAATAGGACAGACTATTTTCCACACACTACCACCATTCTCTCATGGATATTCTTTGGGTTACTGCCTTCTTTCGATCGAAATTTCATGTTCGCCTTTTCAAACTGGCATATAAATGACAAATGTTAAGCGATTGGAACCAAACTTGGAGATGACACTGTAAAATTACAGAAGAAAATTGTTACGATAGCATGCTGTTTTCATAGCTAGGTAGGCAACATACAAAAACTCCCCTCGTACCTAAAAATCTCTGCATGTCTACACAGTGAGATACCAAAACATCCGGTAGTATTTGAGAAAACTTGGACTTAAATAAATAACTGCCAGTGCAAATAGAATAAAACCTACAGAACGAACTGCTTCGGCAGAAAATAATGGTCCAATTTATTGAGTAACTTGTAGAGAAACCATGAGAAACAAAGTGATAATTGTTAAATTACTTTTTAGGATCCCTGTGTAATCAAAAAATATAACAAATATGTCTTTCAAAGTCAAAGATAGAAAGAAATGTAAATATTATACCGGGTACCGTTGGGAGGGGGAGTCTACTTTCACTAATCATCAATGCATCGCTAATTTCAGAACGCAGATTTCCATCGACAACGTCGACATGCCGACCAGAAGTACGACCGAAAACACTGTGCAATCGCATGGCGTTCAGTACGTCGAATTCACGCAGACATCCTTGGAAAAAGACGCAGCCCAAACCACAGTACCGTTCATAGATGCCCAAGAAGTTGTTCCGTCAGCGCCAACACCGTTAATCGGCGCCGGTGTGTACTACAAAGCCGCAGAAGGTTACGGAGGCTTCCTCGGCTTGAAAATCGTTACATACGATTTCACAGAGCATCTATGAACTGCTGTTTTATGTTACTGTATCAGTAATGTAAAGAATGTAACTAAATTTTATTGATAATGATACATAATAAATTTTATTATATGGATTTTTAATTTAGAAGTTTTTTCTAGATCGCCGAAAAGACAAGGTAGGTTAATTTTGACAGATAAAAAGTGAGGGTAAAATGTTAAATACGCATCATTCATGTCGATTAGATCACAATTACGCACAGTTTTTAAATTCACAAAAAAATTACTTGATCAGATTTCTATAATAATAATAATAATAATATGTAATAATAATTACTTTATTTCTGGTTCTTTTTCAGAAATATGTCAATTAACATACAAAACAAGATAATTAAGTCTATAAAAAAGAAAACATATTAAATATATCTATATAAAATTTAAAAATGCACATTGGTCTATGTGTGGCGCAGCATTGAGGCGAGTAGCAACCGATCCGAAGCAGCACCCTCCTGATCGACGTCTTAAATTCGTTCTGGGTTGTAAGTGTTCTTATTGATACTGGTAAACTATTATATAATTCACAACCCAGATGCTTTTTTGAAATATCGCTGTTTTATGCGGAGGTGGTAGCAAGTACTCAGTTCTCCTGACATCATAGCGATGGACAACGCTGCACGTTAAATCGGCTTTAAATGTCACAAAACACAACACTTGCAGAATATAAAGATCGTCAAATGTTAGTAGACCATTGGATTTAAAATGTTCTTTGTAAGATTCTCTATATTTTAGATTCCGCACAATATTCTTAGAGCCCTTTTTTGTAAAATGAAAACTCTACTTGCAGCGTTACTTAAACCCCACCACAGAATTCCATAGCTCATTCTGGAGTAGAAATTGGCAAAATAGAAAGTTCTAACGACATCTGCAGTACAGCACCTGCTTAACTGATACAGGGCGAAGCATGTTTTTGAGAGTTCTTTACGCACATTGTCAATATGCGAGTCCCAATTTAAAGCCTCGTCAATAGTTACACCAAGAATTTTTGGAGTTTGTTAAGTTGATGATGTTATTATTTAAAGATATATCGACTATATTATATTTTAGGGTATTACGATATAATATATATTTAGTTTTTTAAAATTCATTATTAGTGTATTAGCTTTTATCCATTTTTGTATATTGGCAAATACATCGCTGGTAGTCAGAAGCAGCTCATGTAAATTTTTATCAGTCATTATCAAACTTATGGCATCCGCATACAAAATTATGTCCCTACATGGTGTACCAAGCCAATTCGGAAAATCGTTAATAAAGATTAAAAAAAGGATCGGTCCAAGAACAGAGCCCTATGGAACACCGACTCGTACACATCAGTTCTCGGACCTACCACTACTTATTGTGACAGTCTGCACCCGCTGCGACAAGTAAGACTTGAACCATGCGCCAGCCACACCACCCATCCCATACCGCTCCAACTTATGTAAAAGAATCGAATGGTTAACCGTATCAAAGGCCTCCGTTAGATCTATAAAAAGACTTAGACAAGGGTAGTTAGAGTCAAGAGTTTGATATATCTGTCTAAAGAAATAAAACAAAACGGTATCCGTAGATTTATTGGGACAAAAGCCGTGTTGATTGTGGAATAATATTTAAAATTTGCTGAAATATCTAATCAGGTTTTGATTCATAATAATTTCATAAATTTTGGAGAAGGATGACAGGATGCTGATTGGTCGGTAATTATCATAATTGTTATAATCACCCTTTTTATATACGGGTGTGATCCGTGCATGCCCGAGTGTAGATGGAAAAATGCCACTTGAAACACCACTTCTGAAAGAGCCAACAAGTAGAGATCGAAATCGGCCGAGGAAGGACGATAAACCGCCAGAAATAAAAAGGCTTTCGACGTTAGCCTCAATTGTATGATTTAACAGAGACATAAGACAACGAATCCGCAACACAAGCAATGGGTTGCGGCAGGAAATGTGACATTTAGGCTGGCAGACGTGGAAGCTTTAATGAAAGAGATATTTTCTTTAATAGGTACTGAAGAATAGGAGTCTGTTTGTAAATATGTTGACAAAATAATCTCATACTTGACAATGTAACAAAGGAAATCACGTTTACAGAAGACAGGAAAGAAGATTCTGATGACGATGATGAAGATGATAGCGACGATCTAGGTGTGCAACATTTACCAAATGATGCTTAAGCTTTTAACGAAATGCATATATATTTTCTAGTTCGTTTTATGTCTTTATGTCTGATATATGTACAGTGCATTCATTTAATGCTGAGGATAAGGGGTTAGACAACCCAATTGACACGATTGGTATTGGTACTGGTAGCCTTGTAATACCACTAGTGTCAATTGGGTTGCCTAACCCGTTATCCTCAGCATTAAATGAATGCACTGTATATCTAATACTTCAATAAATGTCCATATTTTGTAATATCGTAAAGAAATAAATATATACCTTTTACTTTTGAATAATCCTAAACAATATAGTATAATAAAACATTAAGAAAAGTTGAATCACTTTAGTTGTGAATATTTTATGAATTTGAATTGTTCAAGGTCCTATTTAGATGGACTACATTGAATGTCGTTTGGATCCGAAAACGATTTTCTAACAACTTGGGTCGAGGTAGTTTATAAACGCATTTTCTACCGCTGAACTCTTCAATCGAAGATTTGAACAACAACGAAATAAGCTCATTACCTCATTAGTTATCGAACAAATAATTGTTAAATATTTTGCGATAAAGAAGGTTATCGATTTTGTATCTTACAGAATAATTTCATAAAAGTGAGGATAGAACGTCAAATTTGCAGTAAAAAACTTACCTGAACCCTCAGCGGGTGCATCATCAGCAAGTGAAGGACGTCCGGAGCAGGCAGGACCTCGTTTAGCATAATACCCTGCTTGGCGACGGCCTGGCACAGGAACACAGCCAAATATCGATGCAACGGCAGATGGAACGATACTTGAAGACTGTCGTCCTACGATTAATGGTGAAAATCGTTAGATTAATTCGAATTGAATAATAAATGAAATACCAAACGACATTTTGTTACCATACTTTGAATAGTTGCAAAAAAGAATACAAAGTGTTTTGTAAACTAGCGTTTTAGTTTCTAATAAAAGTGATTTACGTTTGTAACTAGATATCGGTTAGAAATACAATATAAATTTATAGACATTTTTTACTTCTTATAACACCCTAAGCGTACGCTAGAATTTGGAGGTATGTTTTAAAACACCCTCTACGTTTACTATACACGGTGTATTCAAAATACGCAACGAGAATATAACTACACGATAGCTGCAATTATACACTTACCACAGACGGTTTATAGAAGTTAATCGCATCAAACCATTCCATCAACGAAGCTAAGCATACCGTTAGGAGTTTACGGGTCAAGTGGGCGGTGGTGTTGTCGGTCAGATGCGATACCAGCGCCCACATAGGATAGGCGCTGGCTTCCAGTTCGGCGCTGAACGCGGCATAATACGTGTTGGGTTCGAATTCTACGTGTTGGTTCAATTCTCTTTGATTTACGTTCATCCCTGTTCAAAAATATAATTTAGTTAATCGGATCGAAGGTAGCGGGATTGGAAGCACGAAGATATTACCTTGAAACATCGAAAGGAACACGAACCACATCTCCAACAACGAATCGTCGGCCATGAACTTCAGAGCTACCGGTCGGTGCGAGAGGACATTGTTCAGATCGGAGACCAAAGGCCAATAGCAGTGCTCCTTCATCACAGCCTTGCCGCAATCGACGACGTAATGGAAATTCTTTTCGAAAACTACGAACGAAATAAATAATTTACTGATCTAATGTTTGACAAGTCCGAGAAGATACAGGGCGAATTAAATGTTAGGCATGTTATTCTCCAAACAAAACCAAAATCAAAATTTGACATATCTACAGCTTGTTCCAAATTCAGGAAGAGTGATTTAATTCTTTGATGAGAACTATAAGTGGGTAAAATATCCGAACACCTTTTTTTAACACCCTGTATATATTAAATCTGCCACGAAATATGCTTATTTGCGTAAAGAAATTCATGCGATGTGCTAACCTACAATAAGGTTTAATATATAATGGAAGAAAAGTGTTCCTACATTAGCTTTTACGCGAAAAGATTCTACTCACTGTGCAAGGTGTTCCTGATCAAAATCTTGCTCATCATATACTTCAAGCTGACCACCATGATGTGCAAGAGATTCAACTGCTCGGTCATCCTTAACGCGAGACTCTCGTTCGAAAACAGTTGAACGCTAACGTGCACCACTCGATTGCTCAGCGTATCCGGATCCTGAGACTTCTCCAGCATCATCGAAATCCGACTATAGTGAAGGACGAAGGCTCTGGTGAGCGCCTCCTTGTAATCGATGTCCGGAAGCATGTTCAGGAGGAGGCAGACGACTTTCTGCGGGAATTCGAACTTGACCGTCCAAAATACCAACTCCTCCAAGAACGTCTTATGGACGAGCACCTCCGGGGCGGAGTTATCGCGGAAATCTTCGCTTGCCGTCTCCGGATTCGGCAAAGATCGTAACGCTTCGTCGTAGATTCGTTTGGAATCGACCATGTAGAGGGCGTATTCGGTATCGGGTGGATTGGGTACTTCGTTTAGGAGTCTGTACATCTGGAAATGGAAATGATTGAAGCTATAATATACGAATCACTTAGATTTTGGGAACATCATTTTTTCCCTCAAATGGAATTATCCTGTTTCGTAAATTAACGGAAAATAACATTATTTTATCAAGAATATGTCGATAATCCTATTAGTCATTATGTTTTGAAGGAAAAACAAATAAGAGTTAAACCAACAAAGTTCATTTCATGAAAGGTATTTATCTTAAGCAAATAGCAATTTGATAAATGGTAAAATCAACAAATTGTTAAGGAAACTGGGAGAATACGCAGCAGACTACATAGGAAAGGAAGAGATGGCGAGAAAGTAAGAAGAGCATAAGCTAACAGCTCCTAGAACAGCTTCTGGAAATGCGGGTTAGGCACCTTTCTTTGTAAGTAAACTATCGCTACACAAATCACACAAAGAATTCCAACGAACATCGTTGGTGATCGTCGTTCTTACCTGCGGGTTGGTTAACGCTTGCGTCATGACCCTCCTCATCAGGCCGCCCATGTTATTGAAGTCTAGCAGCATGGTAATGAAGGCATCGGCCTCCTGTATGGCAGTCTTATGGGCGCCGAGGACCTTGCTGTTCTCGCGCAGATGTTGGATCAGTCTTAGGATTATGCGCGGCATCATCGCTTCAGCCACGCACATTAAGTCTCTTGGAGCATTACCCTTGTTCACGCTTTTGTTGGGGCCGTGCCTATCGCAGAACCTTCGAAAGAGGAGAAAAATTAGAAATAACCACTCTAACTTTTCCTATTTTCTTTAATTATTACAGTCCAATCATTATAAAAATGGAGCGTTATACATCGCTTTTGATGTGTTTTAAAAATATGTCAAACGGCACGTACACGAGTAACAAACTGACTTCTTAACTGTAAAACTTGACGTTTTCTTCCTTTTTTTTATGTAATGATTCGGATACATAAGTGTTCGATTTTCTTTGCTTTGATTAGGATAATTTAAAAATTAATCAGTAACCAGTAGAGCGAGGTAATCGTCTCTGCGATACAAATACAAAGTCAAGCGTTGTCGTTAGTGGAGTCACTGCAAATAGTGGACGAAGTACATACACTGCTACGCACTATACATGATGCAAAATATAATCGCGTTTTAGGAAAGTTCGAGAGTATTTTAAAGAAAGATTCGTTTATATTTTGACAACTGACAATTGACAGCATAGCTTTTTACCTAGTGTAAGTTAACCTCGAGCGAATAATTAATTTAGAATTTTAAATTGATTTCCTATTTTACCTAACACTGCGTTCTTAAAGTGAATCGACTATGAATATTTTGTTTGTTGTTGACAAAAGCTCTGTAATAATAATTGTTTAGTTTGAGTACAATTCCATAAGATATAAACAAAGAACACACCAATAGGATTAAAAAACCATTATTAAAAGGTAAACATATAAAACGACATATCTCATTCAAAGGTAGACAGAGATACACGGCGTATTATAACAGGTAAATCCAAGTTATTTCCTTGAAATAGCCTCGTTTATCGATTAATCAAATCTATTTATAATATGCCTTTGTGCTATGTGCATTTTATACATTCATATACATAAATATATATACAAACTTTCGTATGTAATTGTAAAGGTAAGGACTTATTACACCCGATTATGTAATTTTCTTATATCATTCGGAATACATTACAATAACCGAAGGCATGCTTTATTGTTTAGCTAGATATTACGGAATAATTACCGCGTTACATATGTATTTATTGTATACATATTTATAGATGGAGAATTATGCAAGAATAACAAGATATTATGGAATAAATTCACTCGAGAACAGGATAAGTGCACAAGGAAATTAATAGCTCTCAGATCTGTCTTGATAAAACGAAATTATGCGGAATTCTTTTAACGTACACAGGCAGTAGGCTACGACGCTTTAAAACGTCAACATTTTTGACAGTATAACACTTTAGAATGTCAGTTAGAAATCGAGGTTACGTTAATGAACTCTTCTTACCCGGTCTCTTTCATAACGGAAGTATCACCGCAGTCGCAAGCGCCGCCCGCTTGACTCAGGAACATGTTGAAGTCGTGCCGTTGATGGTTACCCTTTTTGAAGCACTCCGTACACAACGACATGCATGGGGATATGCCGCAGGTTCTGCATCGGTAAGCGACGAAATTCGGAGTCCAGACTAAGCCGCAGGTGGTTGCATTGTCGTATGTCCTAACTAGAATCGAATTATGAAAATCAGAAAGAAAATAATTAAGTGTTTTTGATAGAATGTTATCTTAAAACCTATGTAAATGGAACGGGAACGTAGAAGGACTTTTGGAGCAACTAGAATTAAAGAGGAAGAGATATATTATGCCACAATTTTGGAAAAATCTGCACGGCGCATGTTTCATCGTAACAAAAATGCTTTTTCCTTTTTAAATAAGCTATAGATGTTATCTACCTAGTTATGAAAACAATATACTATCGCGACAAAGTGTAGAAGACCTCTGGAAGCACGAACCGAAGAACAACTTTTAGACGGCGGTCAGTCAACACCAAACCTTCAACAAAATTGAAGATTTGGTGTTGACTGACCGCCGTCTAAAAGTTTTAGTTATTGTTAGGGGAACAGGAATATCAGAAATGAGTGTTTTTAAGATTCCACGCGAAGATTTGGGGATGAGCAAAGCGTCGGCACGATGGATTCCTAGGCTGCTCAATCCCGAACAAGAACTGCGTAGACGACAAATTTGCGAGGAGAATTGCGAGACTGCTTTCTCCCAAGATGAAGACCTCTTCTATAGAATTATAATCGGGGATGAGACCTGGGTACACCACTGGGATTCTCCCACGAAACAAGAGTCTATGCAATAGATTCATAAGGGTTCTCCACCGCCCAAGGAGGAGAAGACGCAATTTTCTACGGGGAAAGTAATGGTCACAGATTCTCTTAATTGAGTATATGCCAAAAAGGATTTCAATAACGGGGAATGTCTACAAAGGCACAATTAGGAACTTGAAAGCGGCTATACAGGAAAAGAGACCCCCCAATTATGCTCAGAAAAGTCTGCTCCGGCACGAGAACTGCAGGGTGCGTAAAGCACGAATTTTTCAAGCAATAGTCGATGAATGCGGCTTTGGAGAATTACGACATCCACCATACAGTCCCGACCTTGCCCCCTGTGATTATTATCCTTCTCCAAAACTCAAAAAACACTTGGGAGGGCGTCGCTTTTTATCGAATGATAATTTGGAAAACGCTGTGGAGTCGTATTTTGCAGAATGACTAAATGATTTTTTTTCGAAGGCATAACGTTATTAGAAAAATGTTGGAATAAGTGTGTTAGTGTTAATGGTTCTTACGTTGAAGAATAAAGGTTTATTTGATCTCTAAATCGTTGTTTTTATATCTAGATAGATAACATAAAAATTCCTCTCGTATAATGGATATAAATTCATCAAAATGTAACACAAATTTCCTTTTAATAAAAAAAAACACTAAGTGAATTAAATATTAAACAAGCTTTATTGCTATAAATTGTGTGTTCTATATGTATATCTATAGACAATTATTGATAAATAAAGCATCTGATATCAAGTAAATCTATCATTCTTGCATAGGTGCAATATGATCGAAAAAGACTGATTAAGATGGCAATTCGGAAGTAGATATGCTGGCAGACCCAAGGTCTTAACCCCTGAAGTTGAGAAAGATATACGCAAACGAATGCTATACAGTCTCAATAGGTTTCGTCGTAGGCTTACTCAGTCAACAGGTCTTCTTCACGTGCTTGTTCACGTGCAAAATAAACATTTTTTGTAGACTTTTCATACGGAAGTTCATCTGTTTAAAATGACTAAGGTTTAGCAATTATTTCCACAAGATTCTCATGGACGAATGCAATACTGCGAATGATTTTTGAATAATATTGATAGCGGTAGCATTTTAGACAAGACATTCTTTATTGATGAAGCTTGGTTTCACTTGTCGGACTATATGTATATGAACTCACAAAATTATAGATCAACCGAAAATACTTTTATTAAAATAAGTTTGCATACCATTAAAATTGGTGTCTCGAATACGAATTCTACAACGAAGTAGTAGACACTTTGGCAAACCAGGCAATAGCAGATGAACCTGATAAGAAGGTCAAAGTATATTGGAAGGAAGTAATGAATATCATTACAAACGAATCGGCGTGGGAAGAGTGGAAACATAATCCGGATTTTAAGAACGAACAATATCGTTCACAGGAGCATGGTCAAGTGCATTATGCAAACAGATATCAGAATTTAAAGCGGAAATTGGCATTCTAGAGCATCCTCCATTGTAATCTTTAAATAAGTTAAATTTCATTATCTTAATTGCCGTAGCAGTTGACTTATTTTATCAATTACTAATTTCCTGGTGTTAATAGGTCTGTGCCCTTATAGAAAAAAGACGAACTATAGGACCGATTTTCTTTCACGAAATTATTGACACTGAAAGAGATGTACTAATAATTTTGAACCCTTCCTAAGTCAAGTAATTCTAAATAAGTTTAATCACAAACAACCATTCATGTTAGTCGCAGCCTGTTGATAATTTAAGACAACTTTAGTCCCGCAACTAATTAGTGAGAAGATTAGAAGACGATCAATATTTTTTAAACAAAAATCAGCTGGTAAGACGAATCAAAATTTACCGATTCTTGAATTTTTAACGGAAAAACGGAGTATTATTGGGCAGTACCGAATCCAAGACAAAATAGCGCAAAGAGACCACAATATCGTTTTGTAGTACATACTACTTTTACATATACAGTGCGGTCCTAACTCTTGAACGACAGAAGCTAGCATTTTTAGAGAAAATAAGTATTTTTTGTTAACTGACTTTTGCCGTTATCGGCATTTCAATTGTATTTCCGGTTCCACCGGAAGTGACGTCAACTTTTTGGAAAGGTAATCGAAAGGCGAATCCAATGATACCACATATGTTATACTTTAATTTAAGAAATATGACGATATGCAGCAATAAAGGTTTTGGTAATCTGTTTTTGTTGTTACGCAAAGTTGGCTAGAAAAGAGGCGTCAAATTGTTTCTTGTAACGCCAGACTAATCTAAAGATCCCATTGCCAAGCAATGTAATCATAACAATTGCCAAACTGTCAAATCTCAATTTCAAAAGAGTAAATTATTCTTGTTATTTGTTATTATAACCTGCATTTGTCATACTTTCGTTCTTCGTGCTAGTTATTATTTTATGTCATTTTAACTTGTTTTGTTAATTGTTATTTCTAATTTACTTTATCGAACTTTATTGTAATTAATTAATTGTTGTAGGTTTAACCAACAAATTAATGCTAATATAGCTCACGGTATTGGTGGAATCATTGCTGGCAAAAAACAAAGCGAGGGAAAAGGGACAGCGTAAACCCGCGAACATGTTCCTGTTTACCCGGCGTCATCAGCGCGGTTCCGTACCTGTCCTTCTCCCTCGCTATTGTTTTTCACCTCTCAAGTATATGTTGCCATTCTCCACGAACAGAATCACGATATATCTCCCTACGCCACCTAGCGTTGGGAAACATAGTCTTTGTTTTTTGCCGGAAATGATTCCACCAATACCATGAGCTATATTAGCATTAATTTTTTGGTTATTGTTACTAGGCAATCTTTTCATGTGTGGTAGGTTTGTTTAAATTTGTTAATTTTTGACAGGCAAGGTGCTTAAGTTTCAATTCAGTCAGGGGGGGCGCTTTAGGACATATACTGCAATGAATTAAATAACCTAAATAATTTCCCATTGCATACACACGCTACTGAAAAAATCAAAATAGGTGTGAACTTCGTCAATTTCAATAGCAATATTTCAGATGTACCAATGCAATCGGTACTGTTTGATCGCACTGTATATTAAGGAAGACGTTAATTGCCAAGGTAGAATATTTCGGAAACAATGAAATAAGTGTTTTAAAACAATTTCTTTACATCCTACCTTTTAAAATAAGCTATACAACAGAACAAAAGCACTTATAATTCAATTTATCAAGTTGCTTGGCATATTTTTCTTATTTTAATAGCCAGGTCAATGTCGTACTCATTGTGCTACTTTTATAGCAATAAATTTTTATTAAAATCGCGCAATGACGATTATCCGTTGTACGTATGTTGCTGGGATTGATGTCAAATTCGATTAAAAATATTTATCTTATGAAATCTGTTTTCCATGGTGAGAAAATTGTGTGTAAACAAGCGAAAACGATTTACTATACATTACGTCATCGTTAATTTAATTACATTTTGTTGGGATTGCATTTGAATAGAGAACTTGGTCTTGGCCAATCTTATGGCTATTTTTATTTTATTCGCTGTGCATTAGTAATGCGGCTATTTTTAAAAAAACATTTTTTGCATTCACGTTTTCAGCAATCCATAAGGCTATATTGCTCGTTAGCAAAGTGTGCAAAAAATTAAATTTTTTGCACGTGTAAGCGTATCGTTTTTGATCATCTAAAGCGTTATTTTTCCATATCTGTAGAAGGTTATTGTTATTACGTAAAGATCGGTGCCTACGGAAAATTTGACATTGAAAGTATTTTTCCTACTTCTCATAGAATTATATCCCCGATAAAAATGAAAAGGATGCATTTGCCGGATCAAAAATTGATATAAATAAAATATTAAATTTAGATTTATTCACATTTTTACGAGCAATGAAAAATTTAATAGTAGGAATTCTATTATGTTAACATTATTAGTAGCACTAAAACAAAATATCGTTTGCTGGTGTTACGAATATACTGTGTGAAGCAAAAAGTTGGTACCAATGGATATTTTTTTATTGTTTTTCAAGAAAATTTTTTCAGGAAGATGCCTGTATTCTTTAAAAGTAAATTTTACCCAGTCATATGCAAAATTATAGTACTGGTTTAGCAGAAAGAGGTGGAATTATAAAACGTTCGTTAGAATAAAGTTAGCGGCTAATAAGATATGAAACAAATGACAAGTTGTCAAAGTATGAAAGGTGCACTGAAAAGCGTTCGTGTTACGTTAAAAATTAATTACTCTAAAGCAGGGGTTCCCTAAGTGTGTACCGCGGAGCCTGGAGCCCGTAGAGAGTAAACAGCGGACTGATAGAATTTGGGAACCTCTGCTCTAAAGGAAATATGGTAGATATGACTTTCATACTGGGCGAAACTGAAAGGAATCCTTTTTTAACCAGTAGAACTTACAGTGAAAGATATCCAGGCAGGGAACATCCAGAGAAGAGAGTTTTTGGAAAACTAACGACGAGATTTATTAAAACGGGAAATGTCGTTTAGAAGAAATGCGAAAGAGCAAAAAGATCCAAATGCAAGCCAAAGGAATATAAGAACACAATTTGTAAGTTGATGATCTGTCTACGAGTATTAAAGAAATCCTTACCATATTCAGTTACATCAGGAGATTATGGAACAGGATTACGAAAAACGTTTCCAGTTTCGTAACTGGGCCGATCGTAAATTACAAGGAAATCCATATTTTGTTTTTTTTTTATTGTGTTATTCTCTGACGAAGCAACTTTTCACAAAAATGGATCGGTAAATAGGCATAACTTTCATTTTTATGCAGATGGAAATCCTAGAATTTTGCGACAAGTGGACCAACAACATCGGTGGAGCGTTAACGTTTCCATAATCCTTGAGACTATGTATGTGATTAAAAATAAATTATAGTTCCCGATGTACGAGGTGTGGCAATTAAATAACCGTGCTCGATTGGCACGGTTGTACGTCGCTCAGTCTCGCTGTAGCAATCGTCCGTTCAAGTCCTTACGCTAGCGTCGCGTCGGAAAAATACAGAGTGTTCAGATCGAGCAACGAGTTAACCTCAAGTTTCTTGTGACACTTGGGAAAACTGCTACAGAAGCGCATGCCATGTTAAAGGAAATGTACGGAAGTGGGGTTTAAGGGGGGAAGTAAAACGTCAAAAACGGACGACAACATTCAGAAAATTGCTAAATTGATCCGCGAAAATCGTCGTTTGAGTGTCCGAGCTCTTGCCGAAGCCGTGTTGGACCACCCACTATACCCGCCCGACCTGATCTCCCGTGACTTTTTTTTTATTTCCTAAGGTAAAATCGGAGCTTAAGGGGACAAGATTTGACAGTGTGGAAGCGGTGAAAGCGAAAACGTCGGAGGTTCTCAACAAGCTGACAGAAACGGACTTCCAGCACTGCTTTCGACAGTGGAAAATTCGTATGGAGCGTTGTAGGGATCGGCAAGGAGAGTACATCGAAGGGGATAAACTTTGTAATGTAATTAGTGATCAATAAAATGTTTTGTAGCACCAGTCCGGTTATTTAATTGCCACACCTCGTATTTACAAAAACTAAAAAATCGTGCAAATTTTCGGAGGAGGCTGTAACCCCAGTATTATTATTTTTTAATCTATTTACATTTTATATTTACACTGACGAAGTTTGTAATATTTTAATTACAAATAAATCCATATTATTATTATATTATTATTTTCGGAGGGGTCTGTGCCCCCATTATTATTATTTTTTAATCTATTTACATTTTGTAATTACACTGATGAAGTTTGTAATATTTTAATCACCAATAAACCCATATTATCATTATTATTTGATTTATATACAGTCTGTCTCACTTTAGACGCCATCATCCCAGTATTTTTTATATATTATCAATTTAAAAAATTTACCCCTCACCTAATTGTACTTTTAGGATGTGTTACTTTCCTTTCGCGGTAAAACGCTAGTCTACTACGATTTAAAATAAACGTCAAAACTGAAGAAGTCGTATTAGGGATTTTTTTATCAAAAAACCTTGTTGATAAAACTTGTCCAGATTCGTTCAAATGAGCTACATTTTTTGAGAGAGATTTTCGTTTTACGTAACATACTCTAAAAGGACAATTTAGTGGGGGGTATAATCAGAAAAAAGACATTTTTTAAATCGATAATATACATACGAGTATTACAAAGGAATACTGGGGTGGTACCGTCTAAAGTGGGACACACTGTATTTTCTTTATTTTAGTTTTGTTTACACCTTGTTTTCTAACAATTTAGATCACATTGTAATTGATTTTCCTTTTCTTTTTGTATGGAATAAAGATTAAAAAGATTATCACGCCGAAATCGGGCAATTCAGTCGCTGAAAAAAATTGTGTTCTTACGCCAAAGTACTCTTTCAGTCTCTAGAGTTTCATGGAAATCTGAATTCTCGGGTTACCGGTGTTCTCTTATTGTAACAATTTCCTGAAATATCAACAATAAAAAAATGTTCCATTTGGTACCAACTTTTTACTCCACATGATGTATTTTTGTTTTTCTCTATCAATCAAACTCTCTCAACATACCTAACGTTGAGAGAGTTATTTTTTATATTTATTACATAAAAAATGAGATCACAAATTAATTGCAACTATAAAACAGACTTTTTTGTGTTTACAAAAATTTCTTTAGCACGAGATTTCGTTGAGTCTAGGGAATAGGATGTAAGATTGTTTAAACATTCTAGAAGTTGAATTTGATTCATCTGCATAATACTCTACCATAAACAATCAAGGATTTGTTCGCGTAAAATGTTGTGTCATTGTTTTTATCTTTATCGTGGATTCTTATCCGCAACAGGATTAAGATTAGTATAGAATCATAGGTTATACACCTTTACGGGTTTCCTCTCCTTTTGCTTGTTGATAATGATAATTACTTCTTCTTATCGGGAGTGTATGGAGGCAAAATTTAGATAATGTGCATAATTAGAGATGTCAAATGTCAAAAATGCAAGGACAGAATCCAAGGTAAATGTCAAACCTGTGCTCGAAAATTCGTCCGGAGTTCTGCCTCCAGCCATTAGCCATTTGCACCAGTCTATGGTTTCCCATTCATCGATAGCCTTCGCCGGATTGAGGAGGTTATCCAGCACCTCGTTGAGATGCTTAGGGCTGGTGGCGTTGGAACAATCAGCGTGTATGTAGGCCGCGGCGGCACGTTTACCTTTTGCCATCAGTACCTTAGCCTCGAAAGTCGAACTTGAGGCCATCATTTTTCTCAACGACGACGATGACTTTTCTTGAATATACAAATACTATGCACACATTTCTTAACTGGGGGTATCTTTAAAACTCGCGTCGTGTCACCGTACGGAATCCAAGCAGCACCGCAATCGGAATTTGTCACTTGAATCACTTGAAGCAGCACAGCATGGTTACTACTATTTTTTTTCGCGTAAAGCAACACGGAATTGACTATTACGAATTGCGACAAATCGCACACGCGACACGCACGGATATTCTCTTCGACTTTTCAATAATTTGGTGTTGTATCGGTTAGGTATCGACCGTTCTAAAACGATTCGAAAATTTCGAACACACCAACGCTTCACCACTTCAATTTATAGTATCCGAATCGTTGGATGCCTTTTGTCATCGAACGCGGCCATTGTACGAAATCTCGTCTTTGGATTCTCCGCTGCGGGCACGCAATTCACGATTCTCGTTTTTCGGATGCGCCGCACACACCAACAAACTATACAGAAACTTAAAAACACGATTTTTCGCCCTACCGAATAGCACTTAAAGCTGGACCGACAGGTTGCGAATCGAACGATGAAATGAAACGACTATATCGGTTTTCTTAGCGGCCGATATATGTTCGTCTCTTTCTCCGTGTGACGTACGTCCTCCGAAGGTGAAAATTATTTTGAACAGTCATAGAACTTTGGACGTTCGCTATTCTCGACCTTATTACCCTATTACTTAAAGCCAATCCCGAACTTAGAGGTTATTGTTGCTTGATTCTTCTCGATCATATGATATCGAGTCCGACTTACGTAAACCATTAGAGTGAAACTAGCCACGTACTTATTTGTATTATTTTTGAATGTTAAATTTTTTCTTGTAGCTTCACGAAGTCCTTATTTTTACAAACGAAGTAATTAACAACAAATTTATTAATATGCATATCAAACTTTTATATTAAATGCAATAATATTCGCTTTAAAAACAAGACACAAATCTAAAGGTCAAATACTTCATATATTTCATCGGATTTCATGGAAAAGGTAAAGATATTGAAACACGTGCTCCATTAAAATTATTCAAATCATATAAACAATTATCATTTAAAAAGGTATAAAAATAAATAATTGCTACTATTCTTTAAATTTTTGTGTGGGTGTATATAATTCGTTTTTGTAAAATTTAATGTATAACTAAAAAAATTAACAAATTCAGTTATTTACAATAAGTAAAATTCAAATAATTTTTTATGAATTCAATTTTTCTAAATTTTTGAAGCTTCTACTGCCCTCTATTAATCACAAAAGTAAACAAAATTCTTACCCTTAAAGATTTCTATTTATTCTACTCTTTTTTTGTGTTAAGATTTTGAATTCAACTAAGATTACAATTAAAATTCAGTAAAAACAAAAAAGATAAAGATTTTGGTCGTACGGTATAATAAAAACTAATTTAAATGTGTAAAATATTACAAATCTCCATGTATCGTATATAGCTAATTTCACTTTCTAGTTACTACATGGCATTTCGGTATCTTCACTCCAATTCACTTGAAAGCGTGGTTTTTGCAACAGTACTGTGATATTTTCATAATTTTTCTAGAAAAGAAATGAGCGAGGATAATAATTCCGAGGATGAACACTCTACTAATGAGGAACAATCTGAAGAAAAAGAAGTTGAAGATAAAGCAGTAACATGGAAAGAGTTGGTAAGCATTTACAATGCCTAGCATATAATTGTTTGAGGTTATATTATATTCTTATCAATTGAAGGGTCTAGTCGACGTTTTATGTACAGCCTGCGAGCAATTAAAATGGAAAGAACCTTCGAAAATTCAAAAAGAAGCGATTCCAGTAGCGTTACAAGGCAAGGATGTTATCGGCTTGGCAGAAACTGGTTCGGGAAAAACAGCAGCATTCGCACTGCCCATCTTACAAGCTTTACTCGAGAATCCTCAAAGATATTTCGCGTTGATTTTAACTCCTACAAGAGAATTGGCTTTTCAAATTTCGGAACAATTTGAAGCACTTGGTTCTAGTATAGGGGTAAAATGTGCCGTTATTGTTGGCGGAATGGACATGATGTCTCAAGCTTTGGTGTTAGCGAAGAAGCCACATGTTTTAATTGCGACACCTGGTCGATTAATTGATCATTTAGAAAATACGAAAGGATTTAATTTGAGAGCGTTAAAATTCTTGGTATGTAAATAATATTTGTCACAATATTCGTTTATTACATTTGATTATTTTGTTTTAGGTTATGGACGAAGCGGATCGTATTTTAAATATGGATTTTGAAGTTGAAGTCGATAAAATATTAAAAGTGATCCCGCGAGAACGTAAAACATTCCTATTCTCGGCAACGATGACGAAGAAGGTGAAGAAACTACAAAGGGCTTGTCTGCAAGAGCCCGTAAAAGTGGAAGTGTCCACAAAGTATCAAACGGTTGAGAAATTACAACAATATTACGTTTTTATTCCAGTGAAATTTAAGGTAAGCCGAAATTTTCTTTTAATAGATGTTGGAATTTTATTCAATGAATTTTATCTGTAGGATATCTATTTGGTATACATTTTAAATGAACTAGCTGGGAATTCTTTCATGATCTTCTGCTCAACATGCAATAACACCATCCGTACAGCTTTAATGTTGCGAAATTTAGGATTTACAGCTGTACCACTTCACGGACAAATGTCACAGAATAAACGATTGGCTGCCCTTACAAAATTCAAAGCGAAAAATCGATCGATTTTAATATCCACGGATGTTGCAAGCAGGTTTGTCTAAGCTAAATTAACCCCACTTTCATCTGTCAAAATTGACAGGTACATATTGACCATGACCAACTTAATAATGATGTATAGAATTAAATTTGATATATTAAAATGATATATTTGTTTTAATCGTCACTACCTCTGAATACATCTGAATATAATTAATAGATTTTTACAGAAATTGATTATTTCTAATGTCTTAATATTTTTTATAGGGGTTTGGATATTCCACATGTTGATATAGTCATTAATTTTGACATTCCAATGCACAGCAAAGATTACATTCATCGTGTTGGTAGAACTGCAAGAGCTGGAAGATCAGGCCGGGCTGTAACATTTGTAACGCAGGTATTTATCGATGACGTCTAACATATGTTTACATTTATTTATCGCGAAAACTCTTTACATTCATAGTATGATGTCGAACTGTATCAGAGAATTGAAGAGTTGATCGGGAAAAAATTACCTCTATACAAAACCGAAGAAGATGAAGTCATGGTACTGCAGGAGCGCGTTGCTGAAGCCCAAAGGATCGCCAAACTTGTAAGTAGTTTTATTTGACCATTGTTTTATTCAATTCGAGGTTATAAAATATTTTGACAGTTATAAAACGTCAAATTTGAATATGTCAAACACTTGTCACTTTTGGATTATTTGGGGTTATCTAAAAAACCGGGTTTTAAGTAATTTTTCACTTTTTTTTTATAAAAGGAAATGAAAGATTTGGGTGATAAAAAGAAAAGGAAGAAAGGAGATAATGGCGATGATGACGATGACATGGAAACGGCCAATGGGGTTCGGAAAAGATTGAAAGGCGGTAAGAAAGGAAAGGGCAAAAATAAGAAATGAAATGTTATGAAATCTGAAAAGATTGACTTGTATTTATTACTGTTTTTTTTAATAAAAATCTTCGTTTTCAAAATAAAATTGAGTTGTTTGAATATGACAACAACAGAATGAAGAAAATTGATTTTGGTAACATCTAATTTCGGAGTCTGCGTAAAACTAGGGTATACAGGGTGAGTTTTTGATTTGGTGCCCCGGTTCGTAGTTATTGGAGTTCTTTTGTTTTTCGAAAAATGGCAGGAAGCTACTTCGTTTTAAATGTTTTTATTAGTTTGTTAATACCTTTCTGTGATTCAAATAACTTAATAAAGACTTTATACAGATTGAAAAAAAATGTTTAGGACAGATGTAGTAGATAGTTTAAGAATTTTAGAAATGTTTTACTTTCAAAAATCGATAGAGTGGTTATCAAAAAATCTTGTCTTGAAATTTTTGATTGATCGCCATTTTGTTTGAAAAAATAAAAAAATAATTGTAAATGCAAATGATTTAGAGAGCCGAAAGCTAATTTTGAAAATTTTTGGTGTTTTAAAAAAGTCCTTAAAATAAGGGAGTTATTATGATTTTTCGAAAAACGAAAGCACTCCAATAACTACGGACCAAGGCACCAAATCAAAAAGTTTAACTAAGAAAAGTTGTTTACTTTAGTAGTTGAGTTTTAACTGCCATTTGCAGGTGCAACGACTTAGTATTAACACCCCACGTAGAAGCATTATTTTAAACGTATTTATTTTACCTTTTTTTTTACAAAAATATTTGTATATATGAGATACACGTTTTTTTTCTTTAAATTAAATATTATAATAGTAATGACGTAGATATCTTTGGTTTTTTTTTGTCAGCGATAAATAGATTTATTAAACAGAGATTAAGCAAATTTGTCAGTCATGACGCGGCTCCAATGAATCAACGAAAACTTCTTCACCTTGAACCTGTATGTGCTTTTCAGTTTGAAACCTGAATCTAACACAATTTTCGTAGTGGTGCGAAGAATATGACGCCATATTGACGTCTGTTGAATTACCAACGCTTCCTTCCGTTTCCAAGGAATCCGGGGACATGCTTGTGAAAATTGTCGAAATTGTCGGAGAGTCTTCGTTCCTAGAAGAAACAAAAACAACTATATTTAACTGTCCCTTAATAGACAAATTTAATGTAATTACTTGTTTTCGTAAGTTGGTAATGCAGGACCGAAAAATCTAGTGGCGGTCAAGGCGTCTTCAACATTTTCGTTGTTTTTCGTTATTTTTAGGTTGGTATGTGGTCGCGGAATGTCGTAGTCTGGTTCGGAATGGCGGCGTTTACATGTGGGGATCAAATTTAAAAACTGAAATTGCGAGTAATAAGAAGAAAAATAATTTTTTGACGTTAATTTCGGAAATTAGGTTAGGTTAGTCGATTTTGACAGTTAGTTTATATATCCAGCCAGGTTTAACTTGCTTTCTTTTTTTTCTTTAAATACATGCCATTTACCTCTTCATCTTGAGTACGATTAGTCATTTCTAAACTACTAGTGACACCTGGCGTCAAAATCGGCGCGTAAGTCACTTTCGCCAATTCCGAAAGTAACCGATTCAACTCGTCGTTGGAATTGTGAGTGTTTTCGTGTGATGTTTTATCCATTTTTGTCCTTAAAACTACACCGTAAGCTTCGTTAGGATTTCCATCTGATGGATTGTCTTTCTTCTTGATGGCATCGTCGAATTTTTCAATCAAATTTCTTACTCTACCGCTTGTCAGCGAGTTTGTTCGCTTCATGTCCTCGAGGTCGTCCAGTATCTCGTCGATTGTTTTCAAATTTTGGTATCTATCGTCTTGTATGTTAACAGTTTTCTTTTTGGGAGGTTTGGCAGGTACTTTTGGTCTAGTTACGGTATCTAAATGAAAAAGACAAAGCAGACGTGAATTCATAAATAAAGATTAACACTAAAAAATGACTGTGATGTTGCAGCTGGTTCATTAAAGCTGGTGAAAAGATAAGCATACATTGGGTATTGTGCAGCGTGTCCATCTACTAACATAACTCCTGGTGTAAGCAATTTAGAAAAGAGGTCTTTACAGAAAAAATATTTAAAGCAATTGTTTGTTTAGCCTGCGCTTTAGAATTTAAGCTTATTAATGTAATCTCAAACCTGGCGACTGTGGGGATTTCGTCTCTGCGTCATCTTTAGGATCATCATTGCTTTTATTTGCATTTTTATTAGTATCAAGAATTTCCTGCAGAATACATACAGACAGAGATCGGTTTTTAGATTCTTTTTTTTTAAATTTTAAAATAAATCACAATTTTCTTAATTTTATCAAAAACAAAGCTTAAACCTACCTCTAATTTTCGCTTTTTCATCTGTAAAATCATCTCCAGCTCCGTCAGCAGCTTCTTATCAATACAATAGGCCATATCCATCTTTTTAACAGCGTCTTCATCGATTTGAGCGTACTCTATTTCCTCGACAACTTCTTCCGGTTCCGGTTCCTTCTTCTTAGTTGGATTCCTTTTGAAGATCTTCTGGAGGAAATTCGACTTTTTCATGGTAGGCGATTGTTGTTTCTTCTCATGGATTTCTTGATTACTACTTCCGAGCTTCTTAAGTCTGCGCATAAGTTTGCTAAGGTGCTTCGAATCTTGTTGATTCGAGGCTAGGGCGAAGTCCATGGGATCGTCATAGAGGGCGTACTCGTCTCTGGAACTCGTGGAAATCCGCGCCATCTTCGATTTAGGATACAATTGGCACACCGAGTAGGGATTCAGGTCGTCTTGTTGTCTTGAGATCCTATTCTCGTTATGGTCGAAATTTGGCACGCTATAGATGTGTCTATCTTTGTCTGCTACGTTGTATTCGTGATAACTGACTAGGTTGGTGTCCCCCACTACCATTTCCGGTGTGGAATATTCGTCATTTTCGATTAAAACCTCTTCGGGACTAGGATCATCGATGGCAAGGTTATAGATGTCGCTTTCTACCGATATGTTATCTTCGTTAGTGTTAGGGGGTTTCAAGAAGGGTCTACTGATTTCGGAAGCGGTGGCATATACTGCTGGGTCACCAGAATTGTAGGAAAACCTAGATTCTCCTGAAATCCGTTCGTAGATGTGGTAATCCTTTTCCGCCGACTGCTTTCTTAATAATTCGCGTTCGGCCTCGGTAATTGGAGATACAGCGTAATATTCATCGTCCAAATCCAGTATATTGATCTGTGGTCCTGCGCTGGGACTCCTTTTGGCCTTTGGGGAATCATTCTCTTGTCCGCAAGCTTCATACTCAACAGGAATCGTTGTATATTCAGCATTATCCACAATCACAGAATCCTCAACTCCACCAATGGGTACATATTCGGCATTTTCAATTATAACCGTTTCTAAGGCATCTTGAGTGACGTATTCTGCGTTTTCTATCATTACACTTTGCTTTTTATTTTTATTATCTTGCACACATTCCTGCGTGCTAGACTTCTGCCGAGCTTTTCTTTTTGGCGAAGAATTTGCCGCCATTTCTGATTTAGTGAAGTCGATCGTATTAGAAATTATGGTACTTTTTGGTCGCTTGTCTACTTCCGGTTGAAGAGTTTCGAAACTGCGACAAAAAGTGTGTCTTTTTTCCACTTGTATACGGTTGGATGGTAAAGTGTTTTGTCTGGAGAAACCGCTCTAAAATAAAAAAAAAACCGTTTGTTATTAACTTCTACTTTACAGTCTTACTTTGGCCACACAGATTAAACCAGATACAAAACCCTTCAGTGCGTTTTTATTAAATTTTATGATCTTGATTTGTTGGGAATGGTGCGCATGCGTAATGAGTAGATGTATAAAAAAGAGCACAAGATCAACTTACCGGATGTTGCATAAAATTTCTTGGTATTAAATCGTCTGAAGAATATCTAAAATGCATCAAACCATTCACATTGGCGTTGTTCTGGTTTAGTGCAGAGAGGATCGCTTGCATCCATCTTTCTTTGTCTAAACGGGTTTTCGCCTTCTGTAAAGGGAATCAAATAAGTCTTAAGACTCACGAAATGCCAGTTTTTACATTGTAAATACCATATTTAAAGAAGATAACTTAATTTTTCAAGCCAAAGGACTTTGACTTCGTTAGCATTAGTCTAAGCCAAGAAGCTTTTGTTTTATAAAAAAGAAGTTGTAGGAATGGAATAAATGGGGATTTTTTTGACGATCAGCTACAAGAGACTTTCAAAAATATATTTTGAAAGAAAATACCTACCAATACGATAGTATTAGCTCTGGTTTCGATTTGGAAGACACTCGACGTCCCCAACAGAGGTTTAACGGAACAGTTAGGGCCTAGATTGATAGATCCCTTGCATGGACTCAGCGCGTATTCACCCTTAGACCGATAGTACAGGAGTAATCGACCTTCCAGAACGAACCAGTAGGTTTTCCACGATGATACCATTTTCTGAAAGACGAAGAAAAGTTATATTTTGGCGACAGAGTCATTTACCAAAACTTGCCAGCTTGCCTTTCTTTTCCAAATATCCGCACATCCGTACGTTATACTTATCGTTATTGGTACTCGCGGCCATCGGCAAAGGAAGATGATCTGAAAATTTTCAAAATGAAAGAAAAGCATGGATAAATTATTATTCATATTTATTAGAAAAAATATGTCTCTACTAGAGGTAAATTTAAAATATGATGCGTCTAAAGTGAATAATTGAAACAGGTTCTTTGTCGAGGGCAAGGCTGAACATGTCGAAACAAATAGGAGCAAGCTCTGATCGGTTGATGCAGTTATATGCCTTGTTTCATATGTAATAAATGCTTGAAATTAGGTATATATTTACATGCGATACACGCCTAATTGTTTAGTTCTTTTAAATGTTGCAACCAAGAAAAAGAATTGACAAATAAAGTTTGTCAAAACATTTTTTTAACGTACCGGTCAATTTGACCGGGGCAACCGTTTAAGGTAAAATTTCCCAAAATACCGCTTAGAGTTCTACAAAATATTCAAAATTTTGTGAGAGTATTGCCAAACTAAATTTAGGAAAAGTCACATGACTTCAAGATCATATCAAAATTAATTCCGTTGAAAAAAAAACTTTAAAATTGAAAGACGGTCAAATTGACCGGTACGGCGATTCCGGTGTTAAAAATCTGATGAATAAAGAGAATGGACCACTGGCCTATTCAAGTCTTATTGATTTATTAGGGTAAAGCGGACACCTCATTTGGTCTTACGGTTGACGATGAGAATCCATGAATTCTCGAAAAAGCTGTTCCGAATTATTAATCAAATAATGATTTGTGTGGTGTGGAGTGTGCCGATACTTTAGTGTTATTTGAATTTCCCAGATTGTACTCTCCCCTTGTTAGTAAAAAAAAGACAGTTGATACGTTTTTTCACGTTGAGAATTTAGTAATTTTAACATCATACGCTAGATATATAATTTTTGGTATAATTTTTCAAATGTAGTACTTATTGAGCCCTATAATTGTACGTTTGTAGGATTCACTACGCACATATTGCCGTAATTCCAGGTTTATTAAAAAAAAGAGAAGAATTGTACAAATGTAATGCTATTATTACGAGCTAGAAAGCACATATGTAACACAACTTGTTTACGAAGTAAAACAGTTAGTTTACGAAATGTTGCTTAATGTACGAAATAAAACTAACGGATATTATGTTATATTAACATTTATCCGAGTTGGTATATTATAATTCTAGTTGAAAAATTATGGTGTCATATACTGTACTTACAGAATACGATACAAAACCACCTAGATAGTTACAGCTGCGAGAAATTTCCAGTTTGTTTGTAAATAAGACTTGATCATGTATTTGTTAAGATATGTCATATATAAGGGTTTAATTAAATTAATCAATCGAAATCTAGGTTGCTGATAATTAATACTTTTGGAATATTTTTATGTTTTTACTGAATTAAAAAACCCTTATTTAAGAAGATGTCTTCAATGTACGATTTTTATATACGCTACCGTCACCAAGTTTAAAAGCAACATGAATTTCCCCTTAGAAACATTAAAAATAGTAATTGGACCATGATGAAACGGTTAATTCCTATTTTTAAGTTAGATATATTATGACGATTGCGTTTTGCACCGTTCAAAATACTGATCCTTAGTCTAGGCAAACAGCGGTAACAGTCAGTGTAGTAGATATGTGGTGCGGAGTCGGCGATTATTTATTTCACGTGTTCACAGCGTCAGTACTAAATCGATGCTGTGTGCGAGTAGTTCTGTGTATATGTAGGCTGTCGGAACTTATTTCGTAATTGTACGCTTATGTTTGCTTTAAAAATGTCGCAGTTAGGTACGTCGCGAAAACGACCAATAGCAGACACAGTTAAAAACTTTACAGTGGACATGCCGGACTTAATTTTTGATGGCGCTAAAACTCAATGTCTAGTTTGTAAAATCCCTTTAATGTGTTGGTCCAGAAGCCATTGTCAACGTCACATCGAAAGCAAACAGCATTCTTCTGCAAAAAGTGGCATACGAGACCAGGAAAGATTTACATTTGATTTATGTGTTACTCTTATTTTATGTAATCTATCGTTTCGTTTACTAGACAAAGAAGCATTTGTCTCCTTCTGGAATAAATATGCGGACTGTAAATTACCTAGTCGGACATCGATATGAAATGTACTGCCATTTGCTCGTGAACATATAGGAAAAAGAATGAAAACGGAATTGAAAGATAAAAAACTGTGATTGTGTGTGGACGAAACAACAGATCGTCAAAAACATTCTGTGGTTAATGTAATGGTAAGTGCAATCGAACCACATCGACCGTCATCCTCCTTCTTACTTGCTTCCAAAAGAGTTATAAATTGTATTGCCGATGAGATTTTAAAGGTGGTGTTGAACTCATTGAACAAATTTGAAGTTTCAACTAAGCAACTTTGAATGTGTTTGAGCGATGGTGCCGCAAACATGCGTTCTTTGGGCCGATCTCTTAAAGAACACAGTGGTAACTTCTTACATGTAACGTGTAGAATCCATACTCTAAATGTTGCGACACAAACGATTCCTACATATTATCCACTAGTAAATGCATTGATTGCTAGTACGAAGGCAGTGTTTCTAAAGTCCCCGAAACGTACCCGACTATTTCACAAACTCTGTCCTGATTTACCTGAACCACCACAGCCGATTGTTACACGTTGGAGAACATGGTTGCAGGCTGTGTTTTACTACAACAAATATTTCGATCAAGTAAAGAAGGTAGTTTTAAAATTCAATCCGACAGAAGCTGCAGCAATCAAGAAAAGCCAGGAAATATTCCGCACGTCGTACTCACTTGACTGAAACAGCTGTGGAAACATATCTAATGATTCAAATATTTAACAGATGTTACCCAGTTTGTGATTTCACGGAAGACTTTTAAAACGGTAAGTGTTTCAGCACGTTTTATAATTTATTTCTTACCTTCTATTTTATGTGTAAACTTTTATGCGCTCGCCACGCCTCCGGCTGTTACCGCATATTTGCCCAGGTTATTCATGACTAACTTAGATATACGGATTATTTAAAAAAAACTACCTAAGCTACATTTTTACACCGTACATACATTGTTGGGTACTTTTTTATAAGAAGATTGTGCTATAATATACATTTTCCTAAATATTAGATGCGTAATGAATAGGACATTTTTTTTTGTATTTTTGTAAGGGCAATTTGATAAGACAAATAAAAATAGGTAGTCATATTTAAAAAAATTGAGTTTTGACACATTTTCCATTTGAAATTTTAATCGTAATTTTCGGACAGACTGTATAATGGTTTCGAAAAATTGATTCGGATTGTAATACTACCCTATACGGTCAATAGTTCTGCAAAATTTCAATTTTCCAAGTTGAACACTTTCGCAGTTATAATAGCTCATATGCACTCGTCCATCTGTCAAAAATTTTCAAAAAATGCAAATATTTCACATGAGGTTAGAAATAGCAACATGGTCGTATTATCAAAGAAGCCTTAAAATTAAATGAATAATTCAAAAATGTAATAATATATAGGGTGTTCCATTTAAAATAACAAAGTTGACAGATATTTCCGTTATAACCGGATGTGTCAGATTATTAAAAATATTTTAGTTTAATAGTACATGTAGGCTATAGTAGATTACCAAGTTTTCAGAATTTTCCAATGTATACTACTTCATATATCGATCGATGCAGTTCCCGGTAAGACAACCTGTATAGTCAATTTAGAATCTTGAAAAACTACAGGTGTTTCTATTCATATTTTGATAAATTTTATGAGTGAAGTTTATTTTTTTTGATTTATCTTTGAATCGTAACGTTTTTTACCTGGAATAGAAGCAACAATTGCATATTCTTCTGTCCAGAACCGTCTCAAACACGAAAAACACAAATACTCATGAAATTTCTTCAAAAACGACATTCTGTTTGTAATAATGTAACCCGCACGATATCTTGTATTATTTGAACACTGCCGAGTACTGTGTGGTATTTCCAATGATTGACGCAGCCACACGTAGTTTAGGCAGAGTTAATGCTTTGGGAAACACGCGATTTGCCTTCCTTATCGCAGAAAAAATGATAATTTATGTTTGTCCTTCTTTACTGTAGAATTGATATACATTTTTAGGTATTTATTTGTTATACTTTAGTACCAGATTTGGGGACGTGGGCTAGCATCATCAGAACATCCCCAAGGGAAGTGTGTTAACAGTGGACGAAGACAAGAAAGACTATCTTCTGCATTCTTAAGGTAAATTAATAATTTGGTACGAAAAAAAAACACAATTTCGGCTCTCTCGAATCATATCTCTCCCACAGGTAATTTGATTTCAACCAATACAAGTTAAAAGTACTTTTTTATAGCGTTTCGCAATGAGAAAAATCTAAACGGTAAACATTAAACTCCAATATGACAATCAACTCATAAAAAGGTATGGCTGCCCATGGCTTAATTTTTAATTTGTGATTTTGTATGAAAAATAGCCAATTACGAGCCGAATTTTTAGCGGGCGATTTTAAAAACGCTGCTCCTAGTATTAGCAAACAGAGAATAGTTTAACAACGATTAAGTTAGGTGCTAAGACGCCAATCTGATACAATTCTACTACAATGTTTCAAAAATTCTTGCTTCGGACTGTAATTCAATACAATAAGAGAAAACATCAATAGAAAATGAAAGTGAATCAATTATATTTTGCGTCATATTACTTCCTTGAAATACGTTTCTTATTTAATACTTTCATCTATAACTTTAACTTCTAGCATTCACACATGTACTGTACAGCAGAGACATCTGTTATCCATGTAACATTTAAATTACGACATTAATTTTCAAAATATCTACGTAAAGCTGTTTCAATAAACTCGGCAATTAACGTTACGTAAGATGCGAAATTTCAAAATAAAATAGTTAAATTGCCTAGAATCTTTCGAGTCTTGAACGTAGAACGAGATTTCTACGTAAAAAAGGAGTATTGTTTCAACTTTCACGCGAAATGGTACAATTCTAAGCGTGTCAGTGGGTATAGTATAGAAAACGGGATCCATTTTACGTAATTCGTAAAGAGAACAAAGTTTAGAAAAGTTAGGTTAGTTGCCGGCTCAAATTTTACTAGCGAAAATTGACGCAAGAAAGGTTTTAAATACTGTTATAATGTTGATATTTAACTGAATTATATATTTTGTGTCATCCTACTTAAATTAACCGTTGAATAATTTAAATACGATTACCTGTCGACTGTCAAACGAAATGTCAAAACTTTTAATCTAATTAATTTTTGAAATGTCAAAAACCTCGTTGATCGTAAATTTTGTTGTTATTACTTCTGATGTGAACTTTTAATTTTTAATGCCATAAACTAATTAATATACAGCGTGTCCACCTAGTGCGTGGGCGGAAGAAGATTGCTTTCTTGAGCAATTTAGAGAATGTTTTCAATTAAAAAGTATAAAAGAATATTAATGAATACAGTTGGAATTGTTTAAATTTCGCGATGTGATTCGAGTTAGTAGTTCCGGCAATAAATTTCACCACTCTGTATACATAATTTTAATCGTCAATCTTGTGTTTATTATTATTATCGTGAATTTATTAAAACGTTACAAAAATGTAAACAATTATTTCATGCGGTGTAATAATTATCTTTAAAAAACCATAATTTATGTGGTATTAATTTAATATTCCTACAGGGAAATTAAAAAAAAAAAAGAATGCGAGATTCTTCCCTTTTCAATACTTAGACGTTCCCTTTTTGATGTCAAATGCCTTTATCGATGAAAAGATTTATTACGCAAAATGAAATCAAGGAAACCCAAGCATAAAACGAAATATTTCCAACAAAAGACTATCTGAACGTGTTATCAAGGCAAATGCGGATGTCGGGATACAGAAATATACAAAAACTAACAAATTGATACAGATAAAGAGCTGGTTTATGCGTATACAATGTGTATTACCGCAAAACACAGTGGTAATTCAGAAATAATGTGTGGAAATCTGGAAATATAGTTAATTTTCTAGAAAATACTTGAAAAATATGTAAAATAATTGTAATAAAAAGGAATTATTTTAACACTTACTTAACCCAATCAAAAAAAAAAGAACAAATTCGAACGCAAACAAAACGTAAACACACAGACACAAAACACGAAAAAAGATGACGAAATAAATAAAAGGTAAATAACGATTTTTTTTCTTTTTTTTTTTGTTTCTGTTATTTCCGCGCGATTCCAGTGAAAACACACTGCGATCTACCGCGGACCAGTAAAGCACCGATAAAATAGAGACGAGAGAGAGACAAGGACGCGCGAGTTACCCTTGCGGAAGTACATTTCCGTCAGAATCGCTGCTATAACCTAACACGGTCTAATATAGAACACATACATATAAACATATAAGGCAAACCAATTCTGTATACATTGAACACCGGTGAATTTAAGCTTGACTGATTCCTTTTCCGTGTAAAATACGGTTTTTTTTCTCAAATGCATCGAAGTAGGCAACTTGATTTACATCGATTCACAACTGTAGGATATTTTTCAAAATACAATAATACCTTACACTGTGGGTCAAGGAAGTTACCCACACAGTCGGGTATCATCGGAGATCATGTGGGTGTCTGTACTTACAAAAATCATGAAAACATACAAGCAATACGAAATAATAACCTTTAACCTTAAATAAGAGGAACTTGTTTTGCAAATACTAAATAAGAGATTTAGATATGCAGAATCTGCAACGTAGACATATGCAAAAAGCCTCAAGAAGGTCATTTGTCTATTAATGAAGAAAAGTTCGTATTTTATCTTAAAGCTTCTTTCAGCTTGGTAATGTTTGTTACAGTAGCTATCTGATTATTTTCTTTCTTCTGCTACCGTTCCTATCAGCTCCGAGATTAGCCCTACATACATACTTCTTTACTGAAATCTTTTGTGCTTTTAGTGTCAGGAATAAACTAGATTGATGAAGATAACATATTTGTCAAAATGTGCACTTGCTGCTTATGCAACCTAAAATACAAGTGAGCATTGCGGGGTGTAGGAATTGAGAATTATTAAGCTGAATTTATTTCTAATAATATTGGGGGGATATTATGTTTATCTGAATCTAAAACGATTTCGTGCGGATATAAAAAACAAACTTCGTGCATATTTTATGTATGAATGTAATGTATTAAATTTATCTTCAAGATAAAACGGTCCCCTTGAAAACATGCCAACAACGCGCGGTACAACTTTAGATGTTGACGTCGTTTCCTAGTTTTTCAGGAATGTGTCTGTAAATAATAAAAAATATAAAATTTAGTAAAAGAAGAACTTGTGCTTTCCTTTTGGTTTACATTTCTCAGTTTTTCTTTATTTGTTCCTATTTTTTTAATAAATTACCTGGTTTGTAGCTGTCTACTTCTGTGTTTAATCCATTTTGTATATAAGTTACCAAATACATATGTTTAAATTGAAGTTGCAAACATGTATTACATATTTATGGTTCCTTTTCTTATGTATAGATGTAACTAACATTGGATAAATTATTATTCAAGAGGAAACAAATACCAAAAGTGCTTGACAAACAACCCAGAGTATCAGCACACTCCTCACCACACAAAATATTAATTAATTCGGAACAGCTGTTTCAAAGGCTCACTAGGCCCTCATTTTCAACCGAGTTACCGAATAAATCTCAGATTTATTCGGTAACTGGGTAAACATTTTTTTTTAACTTTTTACACATCTAACTAAGCCTCTTTTATACTTGTTTTAGTTTTTTTTTTAACGTCCTAGTTGATTTTTAATTGTTGTTCTCCGAACCTTCATTTGAAGCGTGTTTAAAGGCCAACGGGCCAAAACAACAATGGAAACAACAACGATTTTAAGATTATTAACCAAACGTTCAAAGCAAAAACTCAACAAACAAAAACCGGAAATTTATAAATGTTCAAAGAGACCTCTGTTTTGCACAATGTAACGCTCACACCTGTTTGTAATACTGAAAACAGCACTTTCAACTTCAGCTTGTGAAATCGTAGCAACGGCATCTCGAACTTTCAAACATATTTTCCCGTGTAGTTCGACATGTTTGATACACAATATCTTGTATTCTTTCCCACGCGTAAAAATCTAGCACGTTATGATCCGGAGATCTAGGAGGCCACAGAAACAAACTATCTCTTCCAATCCAACGCCAAAAAGTTGCGTACTCATTGAGAATAACGTGCCGGACATCCATCATGTTGGAACCACAAGGATCTCTTTATATCCAAAGGAACATCTTCTAAAAGAACAGAAAGTTCATTTCTTAAAAAGTCTAGGTATGTGTCGCCGCTTGGACGATCATTGAAAATAAGCGGTCTTACAAACCTGTGTCCTAAAACTCTGCACCATACGTTGACACTCTATCTGTTTTGGTGATCAACTTCCCGCATCCAGTGAGGATTTGCTTTTGCCTAATAGTGCATGTTGGTTAAATTAATTCTGTCAAAATTAGTAAAAGTAACTTCATCAGTCCATAAAATTTGAAAAGGAAATTGGCGAATTTCTCTGCACATATTTTTTAGCCAGTAGCAATAATCCAGCCTGACAAAATCAGTATCTGACAGAGCCTGATGTAAAATTAGATGATAAGGATACAGCTTAGAATCCGACTCATTTGACATTTCAATTTATTTCCATGCTTGACCATATAAGAAATAACGTGTTATTAATTATTCTTTTGGCGATAATTCAAACACTAATACATATATCAAATTGCTTCTTTAACATTTTTTCTTGGAAATATAATCTACTTTCCAAATATGGTATAATAAGGTCGTTCCGTTTGAAATTTCTGAGAAAATTGATAAAAAATTTTCCAAATGACGCCCTCTAGCGATGGCTTTGAAAATCAGTAGGTCATGGTTATTTTTTTTATTTTAATCAGTAAAACTTCCTCTTTCAAATGAGATTTTGTTTATCAAATTCGGTTAATTCAAAACCGAAATTACAGCCAATTTAATTATAAAACATTACCCTTCTTCACGAGCTTTTATTTTTTGTTCTATAAAAAAAAGGGCCCCCCAAAGAGGATTCCAAATTCTACTAACTCTACAACGATAAGATTTATTTGACAACTTATATGGGTATATTTTCTAGAAAAATCCTTTTTTTATGATTATAGTGATTACGCCCACTAGCGGTAGAAATAGGAACTTAAAAATAATTTCCAGCATTTTTTCTTGAACACTTTTCTTATGAAAATTTTTTTCCCACAGCTATACGACTCTCAGTTCCTCATATATGGCCATTTTGTATCACCCGGTATATGCATATAAATAGGTCTTTATTTTATTATATGTTAAACCAGTCTTTTATCTATACAGCTCCCTCTATACGTCAGTAGTTAACTGGTCATTGCGTCATTAATTATTAGTGTCATTAGCAGGTCATTAGTATTAGATGCTATTGTAATGGCGTCTGTTTAATAAACCTATTCAATAATTAGAAATGTTTTTAACAAGAATAACAAATACATATTACAATAATGTCAAAAAGAACTATTGCAAAGTTAACGTATGTATGTATGTACGACTGGCGTATTTCCTAAACGCAGTGATATCAAATCTTTTCCTGAGAATCTTTTGAGGTTTATTATTCAGACAAGGAAGTTTTAATATTGCCATATTTTCTTTTAATCGTTTTAGGGCGATATATAGTCGTATTTGGGTTTTCAAAAAAGCCCCTATTAGAAATTAGAATCTATTTTTGATTTTCTTTTTACTATAAAATGAATCACAAGATTCCAAAATCAATTTTAATCACTAAATTTCCTTCTATTTAATAAATTATGTAATAAATTTCAAAATATTAAAATAGGTACATTAACTAATAGCAATAGATAATTTCGCTCGGTTGTCTTCGGTTCAAATCGCGTCTTCACTGATCACGTGTCACAATTCAAAAACAGCCAAACACTCGTTCGTACTCGAGGAAATGCGGACGATTTAGTTTGTCTCCGTTTCTCGGAGTTGCTTGTGATGCTTGTAGGTTTCAAACTAATACGCTAGAACTGATTTCTTAACGAATGCTTATTGTATCGAATATCGTTCGACCTAAATGTTGCATAAATAACCCTCTACTGAATGAAAATTCGATGTTTCCATACTTATCCATAATTTGAATTTCTCGACTGTGAAACATTTGATCTTTCGCGCTAAAAATGCCGAGTGCAACGACACGTGATTGTCTTATTGTTATTGTTGATTTGATTACCTTAGTATTGATAGTGTTAAATGGTGCGAACGGTTTTAATTTCGAAATTATCAATCCTTTAGTGAAGAGAGGCGATCGTGGTACGTATTTCGGATATAGCGTAGCTCTGCATCGCTCAGGTCGGAAAGGTGACATCGGTACTAATTGGTAAGTGTTTGAACGAGAGCGAAAATCTTAAAAATCTATGTTTACTCCGATTACCTAACTTGGGAGGGTGACTATTTTCGAATCGTTTAAATTTTTGCGACCCGAGCGAAATGGCGTTTGAATGTTATTGTAGGTATGCGATGTATACAAGTGTTAAAGTATAGCAACAGGTGTATGGCTTAACATAGGATATAGGATAGATGTAGATTGTCGTATTGCTTAGGAATATTATGAAGTTTGGTGCCATTTCTTATCTGCCGGTGCCAAAAGATAAGTGATATCATTTTTTGAGATTATCGACGTATTCAATCTATAAATACTATTTTTACATTTGATATTGATAATGATTACGATATTATGCAGTTTTATCGATTTCATTCAAATTCATCCAATCAAATATGCACTCAGTATTTTCATTTATTGTATGCAAGTTTAATCTAACCTAGATTAACTTCAATCCTATTTATACATTTGTTAAATGACTTTCTTAAAAGAAAATACAGTAAAATCTCGATTATCCGGCCCAGTCGGGACTGACCCTAACACGGTTAATTGAAAAACACGAAAAATAAAAAAGAAGAACAAATATGCAAAGTATTCTAATATATAGAGCTGCTCAATTTGCGCCAACAGTCAGTGGCGGGCGCATAAAAGTTTACATAAAATAAAAGGTCAGAAATAAAGTATGATACGCGCTCAAACACTTACCGTCTTAAGTCTTCCGTGAAATCACAAGGTGAATAATGTCTGTTAAATATCTGCAACATTAGATATGCTTCCGCAGTTGTTTCGGCAAACCGAGCGCGGCGTGAGGAAAAAGTGTGTTTATATGCAGAAAACGAACGTTCTACATCTAGTGACGTTATATTTGCGTAATTAAAATAATCTTTGGAACAACTTAACGGTTCTGTTGACGCACCTTCACAAATTTGTCTTAATGTGCCAAAATCAGAATCTTTCTCCAAAACACTTTCAAACCTTTCTAGAACACAAACATTTTTTGCGTCTTCTACCGCGCATAGCTGTGCGTGAACATGTTGCATTATTTGCAGAGATTCCACTAACGACATCGAAGGATTTGTAATTTTTCTATTCCTCCCACTAGTCCGAAGTAATTGTTCTGAATAGTTTTTAAATTCGTTTTAATCTATCTTGAAATTTCGACTGTCTTTCCTTGATAGCCGCAGCTTCCTTTGGATCGAATTGTAAAACCACGTTCTTAATATTCTCAAAATATTTATGATAATAAAACGCGTTGCATCGAACCTCCGCCACTGCCCGTTGGCGCTAGCGAGCAACTCTAATGATAACATGATTAGATTTCATTTTTAAAGGGTTTCCTCTTATATCTTCGAAGCAAAAATAATAGTTATTTTCTTTCTGTTCAAAAAATGAATGCTCATAGCATTGGTATACCAAAATCGATCAAGTAGTGAAAAAGGCATTGATATGACCTGAAGAATCTAATGCTGGTTTTATAATCTGCACAGAAACCAACAACAGGCTAGTGTAGAATTTTTTTTTTTTGTGTTATAGGTACTAAGCAAAATTAGATATACAATATCAAAGTTAGGTTATATTTAAGCTCATATGAGTCTAAACTTTTAGAAAAAGTTAATACACTACAGATAAGACAAATACTCAGAAGCGAATTTGAGATGATCTTATAATTTCTATTCAGAAAGTTGCTTTTATTATATTAGATCTTTCTTACTAATTCTGACTTATTCAATTATATCAACTTATCATAACTTATCACCGACGTAACTCTTATTTTTAGTCGTTTTTATGGCGTCTATTAAAATTTTTTATCGTTATTCTTAGAGTTAGAACTTGTGTGCTCAACGACTTTCATATTGTCCTGTAATAAATTCCCATTATATTATAGTTTATCACATCTACGTAGTTAAGAATATAATTCTTAGGTAACGTTCGCATAGAGTAGTGAGGAATTAGCGTAAGAACAACTGACACCAATGATTTGCTTTGTCATGACATAATTTAATGACAATTTAAATTTATCTAGTGATCTTAATAAGTTCTTTTTGTAATGACCGAAATTACACAGAAGCGTTCACAGAAAAAAATCCTGTGAAGATAATCGCAACAACGTTGTAGGAAAGATTTTGTATTGAAAATTCCCGTAATTATAGAAAAGTTTGACGTGTTTATAGTTCCGTACTGCACTAATTCTTAATTCTGTAATACACCGCTATGTAAATTTACTAATTTCACATTCACTGCAATAGAATTTTTACAGGGTTAAATGAATTTCTTTTAAATACGTACACATAAAATGTCTTGTAAATTTGTTCCCATATACATCGTATAAAAAACATTCTTTACCTAGTTTTTGTTCTCTTTATGTAGTCAGATTCGCTATCTAACTAGGTTAACGACGCTGAAGTTCAAGGATATTAAGCTTAATTGAAAACAAAAAAGAGGTCGGCGTATGTAGTGCGAGTTGAATCTAGGCATTTTTGATAATCTCTAGAATATTTTTAACCAATCGCTGGATTTAGGTCGACATCCTTTGCTATATTCTATTTCTGTAAGGAAATCTAATACCGTTTTTTTGCAATTTTGAGGTTAATACGTGGTATGACTTCGTTCACTAATCCATTCGTATTATTGGAATTAAGATTGTCTTCATATATAATCGAAAAAGATGGAGTTTTGTGTCGTGAAATTAATATAAGCAAATGTTTTTTTTTTACATTTCCTGAAATTATTTTCGCAGGAAATATGCATTCTGATTGGTTCATAAAGAATCCAGTTTTCTCTCAACATTCCAACGATTATAATCTGTCAAATATTTCGTTAGACCTATTTTGGAAAAATTTTACAAGTGTTTTATGATTATTTCTCTAGAAGAGGGGCTTCCAAACTTTATCAGTTCGCGGCGCACTTACAATGTGAAGCTCGCATTTATTAAAATGAAGAACCACCAAACTAAAATATGAAATAAATGGTAAAAATCTGCAATGTTAATGTGACGGGCGAGCTTGCTGATCGTCGCACATTTTTTCAAAACGCCACTCATTTCTCGCCCCACATAGATTTTTGAGCGATATTTGCTTTTTATAACAGCTACCGCTGAAAATTCTTCGCATAAATCCATTAAATCGGAAGAAGCAAATTTTGTTTTCAGGCTATTGTCGCAAGACAGTTCAATTAGACTCTCTTCTTCCTGCGAAGTTAATTCTAGTGGAGCTTGAGCACGGAAAGGATCTTGAATCCGCGCAAATTCCTCGACATTGTCTTCTTCAAAGTATTTTGCTCAGTCAGTGAGCTTTGAGAGGTATTCCTTTAAAAGAGACAGCAAGTCTTGTGAAATAACGACTTTATTACAGGGCACGTATTTGTGCAATTCAGGGAAACAATGTTGACCGCCATCCTCATTGATTTTTCTTATACACAACCGCAACCTTCTTCAACAGTTTCAAAATTTGCATGTTATTGCCTTGCGGAAACAAATTGAAGGCATCAGCTTATCAATATACGCTAGTTTTAGCAAAAAGTCGTGTTCGGCAAAGTACCTGGAGTTTTCATGACCTTCCTCTTGAAGAAAACTGTGAATTTCTTGAGGTAGCTCGAATGCACGCTTAGCTTTTGGAAAAGTCTGGCTTTCAGATGCCTAGTTTTTATGTAGTTGACTACGTCTACGACGCGTTCAAATACGAAAATCAATTGGGAGCTCATCGACTTTAATGCAAGTGCTTCGCTATGGACGATGCGGTGCTTTACTGCGAATAAGCTGCTGCAATAGCGGCCAAACATTGATCGAACTCCATCAGTACACATATCAATCCAAATCATTTTCGGTTATAAACTTGTCAAGCATCTCAAATAAGTCATGGGCGTTTGCGCTTCCAATGATGCTTTTGCAGAACAGAAGGTCTTCAATAGTCCTATTTAAATTCGGAAATGTTTGTAGTAAGATATAATTTATAAAATCAGGCGAATCTGTCTCTCCTAGCTTTGTTATTAAATGTATTAATTTGCAATTTTCACAATTCGAAAAAAAGATTTAAGACTAATTTGAAATTCATGCATTAAATATGACAGAAGACTATCTTTCGTCATACTATTCAACTGAATATTATTTTTATGTTTGAAAAATGAATAAATTGGTTTAAATAGAAAAATAAAGACGGTTTTTGTGGAATTATCAACAGAGGTCCATTGAAATTTAATCCTTTGTATTTACTGTACGATTACTGTCAGAATACTTTTTATTGGAAATAAAATATTTATTTTTTAATATCCGTTCCAAAACATATATTTTTTTAACTAGATTTCACCAAACATGTTATGAGTAAAGCGTGACAAATGATTGCACCCGCAGAGGCGCCGTGAAAGGAACTGTGTTTACTATGTACATACAAGGAATCGAGTGGACGTTCGGTTATTATCGGTTGATCGGTGTGCGTGTACTGTTTATAATGTTGAGAAACTAGTGGAACCGTCCGGGGCGTACCGCGCAAAGGTGGACACAGTATTAATAAAAAAATAATAGATTGTTACCTTTTATTGACGTATCGATGACCACTGCGGTAATGTGCGACTGCCATGGTACGGTTTTATTTAAAAAATACTGTGTAGTGATATTTCCTTCGTTGGTGATACCTGTAATGTCATACAACACTAGAAAAACGTTACACAGTATTTTTTTAAATAACACCAATATAATTTGGATAAACCAATTCAAAATGCAGAAACGGTCTGAATGTATAAACACGTTTATGGCTGATCGTTCACCTAAAACAGTGTACGTCACAGCCTGCTGACGTCAGAGCAGGTAGGCCCTATTATATCGGTGGTAACGGTCCAATACGGATTCGTTTGTGCGATAACAGCCAATTCTCCAGTAAACTCCATCGGCTTCGTTTTGAATCACTGTTTTTCGATGAGGAATTATAGGACCCACTTTCTTTCACGAAGCTATTAATATTAAAAGATATATACTAACAATTTTAAATCCTTTTTTAAATCGGGTAATTCGAGAGGAAATGTTACATCAATATTTTCAGCAAGACGAGGCTACTGCACTCGTATACTTAAACGATTTTTTTTCTGAAAGAATAATAAGTAATACGTAAAGGAAGATGGTTATTTACTTTTATTTACTTGGATCAGTAAAAAATAAAATATTTCGTAATAGACTCCATAATATTGAAAAATTACAAGCAAGATTCTGTCATTGTTTCCTTTGTATATAAGCTTATACCTTTGCATTGTACATTTTCAGACCTACGCATGATTTAACAGCTAAGTAATAAATATTTCCTATCTCTCTTATCTGGTAGATGGTAATTGCCTTTTAACCAAACGATATTACCAATGCAAACGCTCATAATAAGAATCGACGTTGTAAACTGCGAGCATTGCCAGGTAAAACCTGCTTCTGGCTGTCGATCTCAAGCTTACCTCTACCTCTTCTTCAAAAGACCTCTCATCTCTTCATACGCACACAGCAACAACAAAAAAAATGAACAAATAAAGCGAAGACTAAGCGCTAGCGTTGGAATGCCGTAGGTTGAACGCCGAGGTGTGCAAGAAGTGCAATGACCAATTCTCAGCTTTTCCGTACTATTTATTCTACATTCTACGCACTTGCCTATTCCTCCTTACCTTTCATTTCTCTCCTTTTTTCCTTACGGACGATGTATCGCCGTTGTTACCTTCAATCCTCGACGTTTATAGGAACAGGTGTTTGAGAAGGTTTGTTTTGTTTCGCGTTTATTCAAAGGATATACAGCCTGCGGTTTCCTTTCTTGTTTCTCGTAGCTCTGTTGGGTTATTTACCTGTGTTGGGGAGGTTAGGAACGCGTCCTTGTATGAAATTTTTCAGCAAATAGTATTGTGAAGTGCAGTTTGATGTTTAGAAACAGGTATTTGGTCTAAAAGTTTCAAAAATCGATTTGACCATTCTATTTGATAAATTTTAACCTGCCCTAGGATACTCTTTTTTGGCTTCTATTGATACTCTTAACTGTTTTTGAAGTATTCATGTTTTAAGTTTTTGGTTGTCAAAATCAATCAAAAAAAAATCCTATTCGATGATTTTATTTAAACTTTGAAGCACTCTAGTGGAAAGAAAGAAATAGACCAAAAAGTGAAGCTGCAGGCACGTAATAGATTAGTTATACCAACAATCACATATGGATGCGAAACAGCAGAAGTACGAATCACCAATGGAGATGAAGTACATGAAAAGGATAACAGGAGTCACAAAACATGATAAGTTAAGAAACGAAGACATTAGAGGGACATTAAAACAAACACCAATAATGGAAAACATAGAAAGTAGACAGTTGAACTGGTTGGGACATGTAGTGAAGATGGACCAAAATAAACTAGTTAAAACAATAACAGAGGCAGGAGTAGAGAGAAAGAAAAGAAGAGGAAGACCAAGAAAGACAAGGGTGGGATTCTTCCCATCAATGTCTTCCTACAGGATATGAGAGGACTGGCCAGAGATAGGAATGAATGGAATAAATAGGTGAGAGATGGTTGAAGACATCAGCAAACCCAATACCCTTAAGGTACCGGGATCTTGGGAAAGAAAAAGAAGACGAAGCACTCTAGTGATTAAATCACTCATCAAGATTTTTAAAATAATCACCTAATGGTCCCAAACAACTGACAAATAGATCCACGTGAGGTTTTTAGTGAAACATTCCAAAGTACCATGATATAATAGCCGATTCAAGGTCCAAACAACGGATAAACGATAAAATTCCTAAGAGATGAAACCAACAACGGGTGAATTAATATATGTACGCAAACGTTTTCCTCATAGATATATATGTACGTGTAAATGCTTTTTGAAGCATGATTAGTACGTATACATACGAAAACGTACCACGTAAGAACAGCTCATAACGACGCCTTCAGATTTAATCAAAGGAAGGCGCTATTTGCCGATCTAAATAGTACATTGGTGGTTAGCGAGTACTAAGTATATATTCGATTGTTAAGCGCGTATACAAATTTATCAAGTGACCACGATGAGATCATACACGGACAGATTATGTCACGGTAGCTACTATTGTGGATGCTTTTTGGCTTCCTTTGCGGTTTTGAATGAATAGAAGAGGAAGGAGTTATGATATCTATTGTAGGAATATAGGACTTGTTTAATATTCTGGGAAGCCGTTATCTGAGTTGAATATTTTCGCAATGCCTTGATGCTTGAATCTAATAAAATAGAAGCAGTACAAAGATGCAGATTTATTCAACATTGAGTACCTACTTAGTTCTTGAAAATATAAGGGCAATACGCCTTAATAATCATATATTGAATCCTACTCTCTTGACTATTATCATGGTGAAGCAATGTTTGTGAACGATAGTTCAATAATTAGTGAAGGAGGAAAAACTGTGGAGTTATTGAAACGGAGCAATGAAGAAAGTCTACCACTTTGAGAATTGGTTAAGACAGAATGGTTTTCATATCATATTGATATCGCATTCCTCGGCTTGTTCATAGATTTTCAATCGGCCTGGAAAGATCATATACATAGATGTTTTTGCGTCTAAATTGTCCAGCTTTATATGCACTTTTGCAGAACAAGAACATTGATCAATAAAAATACAGCGCTATCCAGCTATTGCACTTGTGATATGCTGTAATATTCTAGGGAAACTCATGCTACAATCTTCAAATGTACATAAGCACCACATAGGAATAGTTATAAATTTCCATTGCCTAACACCCTTTAAAAACCGAATAACAACATACGCCTTTAACACTCGTTTAATTTTCCTTTCTACGGGTAATCTTTAATTCCCTTCACACCGCAGGCAACCGTAGTAATTGAGTCGTCATTTAAATGCGATAGGGGGAACTATGTACCTTAGAGATTTTAAATGCCGTACAAAGCAGCGATACGGAGAATATGCATTTATATCAGCGGGTATGGGTTATGGTAAGATATGCAAGGCATGTAGCTTGAATTTTTTACGATCGTGACTGCCCGACAGGTGGAGCTATTATGGTCGAGTTCCTTCCGACTTTTGGGACCACCCGTATTGAAATTTTAGTAGGTATTGTTTTGTTTTCGTTGTGCGAACAGGATGTCACAGTTTTTTGTATGAAATTCGTTTTCTTAAACTTTATTTACTGTAAGACATAAGAGAAACCACTACAAAATGACAGTGGTAGCTACCAATATAATGTGACATCTTAGAACACTTCTAGATGTCTCTAACGTACTTCAAACAATTGCGTTGATCGATCACTTACCGCGATAAGTAACATGTTCCTTTGATTAAATCCGAAGTCCTTATTAATGATCTTTATATATGATGTATTATATATAAGTGTAGTTTATGTTGTGTATACTAATAAGTAGAGTAACCTAAACTAGCGGACTCGCAAAGGCGTCGGTATTACGGGTTAATATAAGAATACGAAAAATGCATAAATAAACTAAACCGGTAGAGAAGCAGGCATGTAGTGTCGACCTTGAATATAAATCATGTTAAACCGCGCTGAGAGAAATTTCGTTTTAGTACCGGTTGAGCTGTTGCAGAGATTAGTCGAACGGTCAAGGTTATGTACTTACGTGTCGCTTTTGAAAATATAGCTGGTGTTTTTTGCGTGTTGTAGTATTATACCAAGTACATAATTAGTGTATCGTTTCATATAGAACTAATATTTATATACCTAAGAAAACAATGCCTCGTAATAGATTTGCTACTAATGTACATAAGTATGTGTCACTTTTTCCCCATTTAAAATATGACTGTAGTGCAGTTTTTTGCTTAATATGCAATGTTCGTTTGGCTGCATTGGACAGAACTGATTGCCAGAGGCATGTCAATGGTATTAAGCATATGAGAAATGCAAGAACTGAAATACCTTATACACTATTCCTCATACATTTATTAATTATGTTTACCTCTTGTAATCTTCCGTTGTCGTTGGTGAGAAAAGCAGCTTTTAAAACGTTTTGGCGACAATACGTTCCAAAGTACCCATTACCCTCACAAACACAATTACAGAATCATTTGCCGCGAATGAAAGAAATGCTAGAAAATGTGTGTAAACGTGATTTGTGTTCCAAAAAAATATGGATTACTGTGGATGAGACGACCGATATAAAGAAAAACAGTATTGTGAAAGTAATAGCTCGCGTTTTATCTAGCGAGAACACAGCATCTCGATATTTGTTAGCTTGCAAACGTGTTCAACAATGTACCGCGGAAAATATTCAAAAAGTGATAATGAACGCTTTGAAAAAATTTAAAAACATATATTTCCTAATTTAATACATATAACCTGCGTGCTGCATGCTTTGCATTTAGTTGGTGGAGTTGTTCGACAACATTACGGAAACGTATGAATTTGCCATCTGGATTCTATTATTATTAAAACGACCCCAAAACATTAATTTCACCCTGCAATATCCATTATTCCATCTAAAGATTTATAATCTACCTTTTTTTCCCCGTTCATACTTCTCCAGATTCGAAGTGCGTTAAATAAAACTAATAGCGTTATAAACTAGGTAAGACATGGAACGTAGTAGGCGTTGCGTCGTTGCATTCGATTCTGCGGCACTCCCATTCTTCCGATCGTACACGCAAATCCCATATAAAATGCTCCTCCTTTTGTACAATACATCTGTGTATATGGCAAGCAAGCTGGCGCATGCAGCGGACAATGCCGCAGCCAACAACCCCCGGTGTGACTTGAACCTGTCCCACGTTGCTGTGGGATTGACACACCTCACTCCTTTGCATTCCATTACCTGTTTTATATTTTTTACGATCGAAGATGAGAGGACGTTGTTGATCAGTTTGGTTCTGTATGTCTATAATCCCATTTCTACGCTGAAAATCTCAGCAAAAGGATTTGGGGATAAAATATCGTCTTTTTTGCTATGATTAAATAATTGAAACAAACTTTTTGTATAATAAAACGGAACTATGCGTGCAGTTGAAGACTCGTTATCGCTAGACGTCAACCTTAAATTATTCACCCCTTGTTGACGATGAGCATGCTTCCGAAATTAATTCCGGAATAAATAAACAAGGAATCAGAATGAAAATGTGTGAAAATCATTTCGGAGACGCTGGCACGCGTTTGTTATGGTTATGGTTTTATTTATTACCTGTGAACATGAATATGTGTAAAATTTATAGATTACATCAGAAATCTGATGTTTCTTATGCTATGCGCGACAAACTTAAGAAATAAATTTATTAAATTTGAAGCCATTTGTTTTTCGTAGAAATGCTCGGACACGTCAATTTTATTTCTTTCAAATAAAGATTTTTTCATCAATTTTAAGTTTCTCCCGCTTCTGGTTTTCAAGTAATCATTTTCGAAGTGATTTAAAGAGTGGAAAATGTAAATTTTATTAATAACAAAAAGCAATTCGTTTAATGCGAAATATCCAGATAGAAATATCAGCCATTCCACAAATTTGAAATGCAGGGCGTCCTAAGAAAATGAATGAAGATGTGAAACTTGATATTTCGTTAAGTGTGGGTGGCAATCTTCATGGTGTATCTCGATCAATTGCAGCAGACAATTGAGTTTCGCAGCGATCAGTACTACGTGTATTAAAAACTACTGCAAGAACTCAATAAAGATGATCCTGAACGCCGAATGCTGGATTTATGCAACCGTAATCCACGCTTCGTTCGTCAAATTCTCTTTTCGAATGAAACCTCGAAATCGACAAAATTGCAAATACTGGAACAGAAAAAATCCCCACTGGATTACTGAAGCACACTCTCGTAGTCATTGGTCCTTTCTTCTTTGACGAAATTCTGACAAAGGCAGCGATATCTGGAGTTTTTGAGGGATGCACTTGTACCTGCTCCTGCAAAAATGTTTCCAAATGACGATAATCCTGACTTAGCAAATGGCGATATTTGGTTTCAGCAAGATGGTATATCTTCCCACTTTCCACGTCCTGTTCCCGAGTTTTTAAACAACTGCGTTCCTGGAAGGTCTATCGGGAAACGAGGACAATAGAGTGCTCCCCAAAGCCCCCAGATCTTACGAAACAATCATTTCATTTTCTTGAATAGCAGCATTTATCTTTACTTTTTGTTATTGATAAAATTTACGTTTTCCACTCTTTAAATGGCTTCTATTCGAAAATGTATGAGGTATTGAAATTTTGATGGTACCATTTAGACAATTAATTGATTTATCAAAATAAAAAAGGCATCGGAGATCATTAAAAAAAAATTATCGATGACGTCATTACTTGAAGACCAGAAGTATGAGAAACTTAAAATTGATGCAAAAGTGTTTATTTTTAAAAATAAAATTAACTTGTATGAGCATTTCTTCGACAAACAAACTGCTTGGAATTTAACGAATTTATTACATAACTTAGCCGTGCATTCTCTTTGAAGAATGTTTACTATGGAACCATTTCCAGAAAAAGTAGTACAATTAAATTATTATGAAGGCATGGAAATCTACAAAAACGAACACATTTTAATGAGTTTATATTTCTAGTGGAAAGTGTTGTGGTAAGGGTAACAAGGGTAATAAAAGTGAGATATTCTTTTAGTCTTTTCTGCTGATCATAACATTGCCAAATGAACTTAAGCTAATATTCAACGCAAAACATGATTGTATGCTAATGTTACATACGATGAAGATCAAGAGCTGCACGCAACGATAACATCCAAAACGGAACCTCAACAAAATGGTAATTATATACGATACGAAGCTCTTCCGAAGGAATCCTTGAACCGTCCCGTCCTGTAGATATAGCAGAACTCCGGTAGGTACCCCTTTTAAGGCATCAAATGTATGAATGAAATCGCGAAAAGAATTTCATTCACCAAGAGATAGTTTTACGTCCGATTCAATTGAATGGGGAATAGAGAAACGACTTGGGAGTTGTACTCGATGCGTACATTGTACATATAAGTACATGACGATAAATTATCGACGTAAATATTGACAGCTTTCACATCAAATATCTTCTATATTCTACTATGATGTGGTGGTTACATTAATTGTCGTCTGGGTGTTTTCATTTAACATCGAGTTATCTGTAAGAAAAATCTGGATATCGACATGTCTTTATGTCATTCTTTTTTTCCATCTCCATCTTGAATTATTCACGAGAGATTGCATTCGCGGAAAACGCGATTATGATTGCAGTCTCTTAGCGGGACAACCATCTATGTCGTTGCGTTGATGTTGGAGGCTTTGATTTCGCCCATCGTTGGTGATGCGATGGAACCTGTTCGACGATTAAAGTGAAGCGTGGCATGATTTATATGCAACGTATCAATCGGACAACATGCACACGTCGTGTGGCTGCTAATAGAGGAAGTAGAACAACGGTTCGCGATGGCACGTAATAGAAGAAATATCTGGATCTATTTATATGGTTGCTTGTCCGAATACCGTGATTTCAGTTAACGTAGATTAAAGTGGAAATTGTGCAGTATGAGGAAAGTTGATAACGTATGTGTTGGTGATTACTAGTAATATACTTTGTAACGTAATACACAAATTCGTTGTAAGGCGGTATCTATCTATGTAACTAGAAACTGAGCTTGGTGTTTTTCAAGTTCCATGGTAAATCTTTTAAATTTTTTTTTACAACAAAGAGAAATGGAAAGAATACAAATGCTTAGCTACATCTTACTTCATCTTATCTAAGTTTGTCTTACGTTAATCTTGCTTTTATGACGCTTTTTTAGTGTAAACAATACAGTTCATATCTATCCCTGTGTACTTCTACAGTTAACTCCGTCATTTGAATCCACGTTCAGACGGAAGGTCTGTACAGTGTTTACGAGATTTAATCCATCTAAATAATAGGGTTTATCGAATTCTGTAAAATAGGCCTCTGTTTCGGCAAAGACCTCTTTATTTGACGTTAATCGCTTTCTGCCAAGACATTTTTTCAAGTTTGGAGAAAGAGAGAAGTTACGGGGGGCCAAATCTGACAATTATAGCGAATGGAGCAGCAATTCGTACCGTAACTGGACTAGTTTTGCTGTCGCAATTGTCGATGAGTGGACCGGGGCGCCATATCTTTTCCGGCTTCGGTCTTCGCCTGCTTTGGTGTACGTTTGTCGGACAAGAACTCATTTTGCCGATTGACCTTTGGTTTTTGGCGTGTAGTGATGTATTCAGGCCTCATCTACAGTCACATAACGCCGCAGAAATTCACTCGTATTGCGCTTAAACATGTCCAAACATTGCTTTGAAGTTATCACGCTATTCCGTTTTTGATCAGTCGCACCCATCTCGTCAATAGCTTTCTCATACTCGATTTTTCGTGAAGGATGTTCTGCACGCGTTGATTTGAGATAATATCATGAATTTCCTCATCAAAGACAAATTCATTAAACCAGTATCTGTCCTTATGTACTGCATCCATCTTCTCTTTGATTTCTACACACGTTTTCCCATCCAAAAAAGAAAGCGAATCACTGACCGGTATTGTTCTTTTGCATGGCTCCACAAATACATAAACTTTCAATAGCTCTCAAAAAAACACTACTCGATGAATCTCTCTGAAATTTTGACGGACGTCGACTAAATGGTTCTCAGACGGTAATGCAGATTTTAACGCAAAGCGTCACTTGTATCCAAACACGGATACTTCTCACACCATCTTCGTATTGTCTCTAACATATTAAGCAACATTATTTTTATTATTATTATTGCTATCATTTTAACAAAAATAATACAAAGTCGTTTTGTATAGATTTCTCTGCGATAAATATAATCCACAAAGCAAATAAACGGTACCACGTTAAGTACCGCGCCTAAGATTCTAAATATTTATCGAAATAACACGTATCGACTTCATAGACTTGAAAATAAACAATAATTTCCTTTCTTCAACGTTGGTAACTGCACTACCGCAAGTTGCACATTATGATGCACCGATAGCGTGTATATTATTATATGTACGTTGTATGCGCTATTAATAAACACGAATTATTACAAATTAATTCAATTTCGTACGAGGTTATGTTCTGTATCGATAGCAACAGTCGAAGGCGAAAGAGTATTGACCGTGAGCTCAAAACAGATGATCTAGACGGCTGACGGTTAGATTAAATATAAAACGCCATACACAATTTACTTTTTTGGCTGCCCGTAAGTTCGATACAGTCGAAATATGTCTGTTGGACATAATACTAAGCACTCTGAGTGGACGTCATTTGTTAAAATTGTAGAGAATTGCATTTCGGCTTGTAAAATTAATGTTCTCATCTACAGAAGCAACTGATGACTTGTCTGGTTTCTTCGGGATCTTACCCATAAATTCAACTTTCGTCATCTTATGAAGAAAATCTGGCTCAGTTCGAAACTGTTCCCTCAATTCTGGTTACGTATCAACGTTATTTCGATATGCTGTAGAATGTCGATATACCAAGCATTACATAACCTTCATGTATGTTAGTGCACCTTTCTATATTTATTCGGTCAAGGGATTTTCATTTAACACCTTTGGCAATCGTGTAGTCAGTAGACATTTCTCCAACATCTGCTCAGACAATTCCTCTGATATCAATCATTGGATTTCAATTAACAAGATCTAGTTAAAGATGTTCTTCTCAATTTTGAACAACATACACATAAATTGAATTCAATAAATCCCATTACTTTATGAGGTTAGTCTGAAAAGCTTCCAGCTTAACACAGAAACAAGGTTTTGCCAAACTCAGTTTTGTTTCTCAATATAGTCTTGTAAGTCTCTGCACTTGCGATGCTGCTATCTATTTAGTCCGTTCAAATAGCTCAAATAGTGATGGCCTCCTCATTCGATGAAAATCTCTGTCCTCGGGGCGAAACCGTCAGCTTAGGAAACAGAAAAAGTCATTGGGGGTCAGATTTCATGAATAGGGTGGGTAGTCCATCAATTCGTGAATTCTTGCCATGGCGACCACTGAAGTGTGTTGGTGGAACAACTTTTTTTCTTTAAATGCGGCCTTTCTTCCGCAATTTCTGCCTTCACTTTGTAACCCGTTTCGCTGTCTCCGCGGATCTAATGAATCAGTTCCGAAGAATTTTGTACGATTTTTAAAGTGCGGAAAATTATCGCTAACTAATTTTAGCAAACTGAATGAGAACGGTGTGACGTTAATGAGCTTAAGCGTTCATCAATAATCTACCACTGGGTAGCAATTATGTCCAGAATTCGAATTGTCGGAAAGAAAACATGGATATAGGTTCTAAAACGTGTATTTTATAAGGAAACAAACAAAATCTTTTGGGGAATTAAATAAGGTAAAATTCTAAGGGACAGCTAATTTCCGAGAGAGTCGTATGGTAAATACCATACGACTAATGTACAAATTCTCGCAAATTTACATCCAATTATTTACTAATAAACAAATCGGAAAAAGAATTGAATTAAATCTACAATTAATTTCGGAGGAGAATATTTACAATAATGTTTACAGGTTGCGGTTTTACTTCGTTTAAATATTTACATACAATCGGAAATCTCAATCAGAAAATGAATTGAACTTAATAAAATTAATTTTCGGAAAAGCGTAAAGCCTTACGAGCTAAAATATGCGGAAATAGGACCCTTGGTCAAAGCCTTACGGAAACGGGACTCCTCACGAAGGACAGCGCTGTGAGGCTGAATTTTGCCAAGGACAGTGTTATACGCCGTCAACCATACGAGTCTAGGAAAACCTCACTAAGGACAGCGCTGTACACCGTCAGCGATATAAGGATGAACCTTGCCCAGGACACACACAAACGACTGTTAACAATTGAGCGTCCAACATGGCTGAAATTTTCAGAAGTATCTTTCAACGTATGCGTAGCTGCTTTGTATATATTTGACGTGTTCTATACTATTGAGTATCATAGAAACGAATAAAGAACTAAACTAAACTAAATTAATTATACTACCAGAATATTTTTAGCGGGTTACGCCATCTTAATGTTGAAGCTTGACACTTTCCCGGTCATCCTCGTATTGCTAATCTGTTACTATCCAGCTTAAGTCACCGCCGGATGCAAACAATAGATGATAACATCCAAATACCACACACGCTGTATATTCCAAATTAGATGCAATCAGATATTAAGCCATTTATGAACCGTATATGAAACATATGGCAACTCCATTACGCATTCGTCCGAAGAAGCAAAAGAAGGGTTCCATTTGGCGTGATGTGAATCGTTTGGATTACTAAGAAATGTTTTTTCTGAGAAGGCTACTAATGAATGCCAATTGGAATTCTTTTTGCCTTTCCCTTTCCTCCTCCCCACATTTCTTTTTTGTTTGTTTGCCGTTTGTTTTAGGTCTCGACGTATACACACGTCAAGGAAAAGGACGGAAGAAACGAGTTCATTGTGTGCTAATGCCTGTCTGCGTTTAATAGCTAGGTTAAGCTCATAATAAGCTTAGCGTTAAGATCTTTTATTGCGGATTAATGGAAGAATTTTCTAAAAAATTGTTACTCTTCTTTCACATCGAGATTGAATCCAAAATATTTTTGTCTTTTCTTCAACATATCACGTTATAGAAAGCATGCGAGTGTAATGAATAACAAATTAACGAATCTAATGCATACCATAAACCATGCACGTCACGATCATTACACTAATCGCCATTGCAATCACTTTATGCTGACCTAGGTTAATCCATAATTAAACGAGGCTGATATTCTATGCATGGTCCATAGACCTTTCGTATCGTTGCGTTGGCACTAATTTAGCGACATATTACTCATATAGGCATTAATTAACATTTTTTGTAGTTTTGGCTGTATATACATAACTACCACGGCAATGTGTTGATATTTATTCTTCTAACCTTTTGTAAATCGGGATTTTTCATTAAAATTGCACCAAATTTTTGAGCAACATCGACTCCTACAGTGTTCGTCAAGCTTTCTAGAGCGGCCTGTAAATTGTTTATGCAATTTAATGCGTCTCGTGCAGATAAGTGACTGTTTTCTAATTGCTCAATAGCTTGTGTAACTTCAGAATAGTTCATGGAAATTTCATCTATTTGTTGTTGAACGTCCGAATTGGAAAAAAGTTGCTAACTATCTCGAACTCCTGCAGAATCATTTGAATGAAGTTTCAAGATGACATTTTTCACTTGTAAAAAATATTTCTGATAGTAAGATACTGTCTGGAGCCATGTTCCCCATCGCGTTATTACAGGCTGAGGTGGTGGTGATAATTTCGGACGCAATTGTTTGAATACACGGATGTGTTTGGGAGATTTGATGAATCCTTTTTTGGTAGATGCTATTAACTTATCCACCATCGGATACTTCTTTCGAATGGTTTCTGCTACGAGGTGACATGCGTGTATGAGGCATGTTATGTGAAGAAGAGTCGGAAAGCATATTTTCAACATCCTACCAACTCTCAGCAATGTTGCGACTCCATCAGTAACGAACATTGTGACTTGGATTCCTGTGATACAAAATTCTCTCAACGAATCTTTTATTATCTTGACAACGGTTTCTGCATTAGTTTTCTAAATCCTTTTACTGGGTAATAACAATGAAGCTGGTGGACCATCACGTTTTAAAGGACTCGCTACAACATGAATGACGCTGTGTTCCTGAGCATCAGTTGTTTCATCCACACATAGGCAGATTTTCTTATTTCTCAACTCGTCTTTTATACATTCCTTTACTGTACCTTGCACACGTGGCAAATTGTATCGTAATTGCATAGATGTTGGCAGCTTCTATGAGGGAACGTACTTAGCCGAAAAAAGACGAAAGTGTTCATTAGATACTAGATGTTGTGGGATGTTGCACACACTTAACATAAAAATAAAATCATATAAAAATTGCCAGTATGGAATTCTGTTTCTTAAATTCAATATATGACGTTTACTTTTGCAATGTTTTCTACATTCAAACCTATCGCGACTTAGCAATCCGCTATTGCATATTGTGCAATAAATATGCGGACTTCTATATTCTAATCCAGGGAAATGCCTGAGATATTTATTCACATTCGAAGGGAACGTTACACCCTTTGGGCAACCCATCTCAGCGTATTTATTTGGCGTGCAGCGTGCAATGTATTGTCGCTTTGAACTCTCTCGCGGTACTGTCGTGAGCGACTACGAGTTGAAAATTACCCCTACCCACGCCGCTACCGCTACGCTACTGCCATCTGGTACCACCTTTTTAACAAACTCTAGTTATGAGGCGTTCCGCTTGATTCTATGATATGAATTTTGTGTTCAGACAATCAAGGAAGTATGTCAAATCAAAAGAACTTGTCCAAATGTTGAGCAACAGTCTTGGTTATAACAAACTTGCTTCTCAATACTTAGACTTCACCACCGTTACTGATGAACAGAACTAATTGGTCTTATTACTATAGCTCATGTCTTTTTATATTAAATTATTGCCTACGGTGACAAATACCAAGAATATACGTGCCAATCCGAAACTTGAACAAATTTTCAAACAAATTCCTACTTAACAATCCTCGTATACATGACAAACCTTGATAACACGCCGCATAATTAAAAACATGTGCACCAGATACGGAGAATATACAAATGCAACATTCAAAAACTGAAGAATGCGATCGTATCATCTTACATAGGAGATCTTTTTGAATGAAAATGCGGCCTTGACTTGAAGAAATTGGATATATTACGCAGGCAACGAATCCCGATCATAGAATATACACATTTCTTTGTTGCTTTTTTTTCTCCCACTCGTGTTAATAGGAGATATGTTTGCTTCTACGCAATCTAATATAAGCGGGAAGATCGTTTTAAAAATACGTTCCAAGGACGTCCCGATAAATTTGAATCTACTACTACTATGTAGTAAAATTATTATTATTTAATGTGAAATACTAAGGATTGGATGACCTTGATTGACTTAAAACAATGGATACTGAAATGTATTTTTTATTGTTTAGATTTAGATGGGAAAAAAATAAATTAGGGAGACCGTAAATTCAACTATAATATTCATATGGTCAATTCATACTCTTAACTTGATGTATAATTATTAAAGCAATCATTAGTTAAGGACAAGGTAGCAATTACCGTCGTTACTACAGTTATATCATTATTCAAATCCTCTTCTATTAAGCAGGCAACTAAACGTCATTAGCATTTACAAAATAACCTAGAAAACTCGTCGACTTTACGTTTGTTCGCTATTCACCCGTCCAAGGCTTCTCGCAACGAGTTTCGCTGTCCTCGCGCCTTTGCTGTTTCGGTGACCTTTTCGCGACCTTTTGCCAGGTACCGTAGCGCTAACGAACTCCCGGTGTTGGCATTCTTCTCGCCGCTATGCTAAATGCACCCATCCGTTCCCAAACACCTTCTCGTATTACCTTTTTGTGTGTATAGCCATTTCTCTATTTAGCGGTGACGCTATAGCAATGATTACGTACTAGTTGGTTATTTTGTCACATCTGTATATGTTAAAAAGAGAATTGTGAATTTGGATAATGGAGATTTAGTGTTTGTGGTGTTTTTTGATTACCAAAAAGGATCATTTGAAACTAAAAGCCGAAAAATGTTATTGAACAAACTAGAAAAATACGGTGTTTCTGGCAAGGTGTTGAAATGGTTTAGGTTTTATTTGGAAAATAGAAAACAACTAGTAAAATTTAATCATCACTTGTCAACATAGAAGATGATAAATCATGGTGTACCTCAGGGAACCGTTCTGGGGCCTCTTTTTTAATTTATGTGTATATGGTCAATCCCTGCTCTAAAAGATATATAAAGCATGCGAAATATGCCAAATTAAAACAAAAGGTTTTTGCCTGTTGCACAAAACGTAAATCCATCAAAGCTGAGTGGCCCTTTTTTCCTTGTTTAATAGATTCGCATTCTTTTTCATATAAATGGTTTCGTAAGTCTCTAATTCTCGTGACCATGTTTATGTTCTTAATTAATTTGAGGTTTTCTGGTATAATATTACGCTCGATTTCGTTTACGTGTTGTGCTACATTTGACGATTCGATCCTTCCATAACGGTAATGAGCTATATGTTCTTTAAATCTGATGCCTATAGCCCGTTTCGTTTCTCCAATATAGGCTTTATCGCAGTCACCGCATGCGACTCTATAAATTCTCGACCTTTCTTTCGTATCCGAAGGTTTCTGTGGAGTGTATTGTGTGAACTGAGACACGCATTCATATCTTGTCCCTTAAAAACTTTACTAATTTCGATATTCTGTGAAGAAGAAGTTGCACAAGTTTCTTATCGCGGATTTCTCCCAAAATTAAAGTCGTGGATTTTTTTACGTAATGTTTATATTGAAGTTTCTTTCTTAATGGTTACTCTTCTATACTGTTCTGTTAAATATTTACATCGTAAAACGCAGCTGTCAATTGAGCACGGTCACACGGTAGATATGAAATTCCCTCTGGCGCATATTAGTTATTTTTCGGAAGCCTCCTTTCCTCCCCGAGCCTCCGATCTTCGGAGTGGGGATAAAAAATAATTTATTTAACTTCAGCCAAAAACGATCTTGATGAATAGGAGATGAAACTAGTCTTCTGTACAATTTCCCCATTTTGTAAATCTTAAAAATCATAGAAAAACATCCCTACAATAAACAACAGTATGAATTCAAAGGTATTTCGGGTATAATTTCATAAATCTATCATAAAGTTATTAAGTAGAACGTTAGTAAATTTTGTTATTATTTGTGGTTGTCGATGCTATTCTGTAACACAAAGTAGCATAATTTCAGTCGTCTAGTCGAGTCAATCCATTCATTCTCTCATGCTACTTCTAAAAATAATCTTATTTATCAAAATTCCTCGTTAAATTATATTTGGATAGAGAAACAATCGCCATCGCGATTAAAATAAAGGAGAAAAGGGACGTTAATTAAATTCAGATTTATGGTCAAGCTTTCATCGAGTTAACTCGTGTTTTGGCTGCTCTCCCAGTTTAAAGTGTCTAATATTGAAACCATAGAATAAATGCAAGGTAGAAGAGAAGGTTGGAGGTTAGAATAGGCAGGATTCATGTGAATGTCATAAAGAACATAGAGTTTATATGGTACCTTCGTAAAGTCAAGGTTAGTTTACACTTTTCAATTTTTAACTTACGTTAATTTCCATTTACTGATACAAAAATTCGTTTAAAGTGTGTAAGAATACTCCCGAATCCCACAGTTCATTTAATAACTTAATTAATTTACAAAAATTCCATTCTTTGAACAATTTACTTGAAATAAAACATTTCAATACCTACATATGTATTTTACTATAAATTTAGGCAAATTATGAACGCTGTGGAACAAAAGCAAGGTTTATTAATTCGGCTACTTTTAAAGCGTCGAACTTCTTGTACATCGGCGCCCAAAATCTCAAGCATTCTCTTCCCTTTTTCTGTTTTTAGTCTTTTAGCTTTTTAGCGTATAAAAACGGATACCTATGCACAAGCTCAATGAGTAACTCGGTGTCAAGCATTTTCGATGCTTTAACTGTTCGGCAGGGTACCTCTTTTTTATAGTATAGTATGATTGGTTAATGTTAATAGTGTGTTTTAAAGAAAATATAAGTGAATTAAACGAAGTAATAGATTGCCTTCATTGTGAACCAGAAATTCACCTCCCTAACTCCTAACCCAACAACGAAAGCTACTAACAGTTCATTCTGTATAATCATTAAAACATCTCAAGTTCTCTGGTTGGATTTCCGGTTAGATTCTTTGTAACGACATGCGTTTTTTGCGAGTCTTTTTGTCACAGCTGTCTAAGATTCCGGTGTCTAGTATCGTAAGAAAATCCTTGTCGTTTTTTTTTTTATTAATTTTCTTTGTGTTGCCTGTCTACGCCGGAAGTTTGAAGCTTTGAAACTTCGATTAAGGATTTATTACATCTATTATGCTTTTTGTAATTGTTTAGTTATTTGTTCAATAATACGTTGTTATATTAATACGTTCCTATTCTACCATTGATAAATTTATACCATTTGTATAAAATCATTATCCACTGTACCATCTGGGGCGGTTACACTACGAAAGAATCCGTAAAAAAAACCGTTCATTCTCGTCTCTCTGTGCAGTCAAGGTTGAGCTGCTCTTCTAGCATTGTAGTTTCATTCCGCTTAGTGCTCTGGTTAAATACGCGCGTATAAAAGAAGTATGATGTGTGATGTGTTACCTACAACTAGCACATGAGAGTCGTTGAACTTTTTTCGTAGCTGGCGCTGCTGCATCGCAACGTCAACGTCATAACAACAAAACAAGTAGTCGGTAACCTGACACCGGTTACTCGATATTCGTGTAGACGCCTACGCATCAAAACTTGTAGTTTGAAACTATGTAACAGCAAGCAAAGTCGACCCGATCAGCTTTTTCTGTTTCCATAGGTTCAGTTTTAGTATCGCTGTAATAAAAATGAATTGCATATACGAGGTGGTCGCAAAAATTTCCAAAATATAGCGATAAACAAAATTTGAGGATATCAAGATCTGGTTCACCTCCATCACCTTTAGAGTAGTTTCCTTGGGAGTGCAAACATCAATTCCAGTGCCTCTCCCACGATAGGATTGCATTCTAGAAGCCTTGTCTTGTTAAGGTGTTTAGCACCGTCCGTGATTCAGCTTTAATCTCTTTTATTGTGTCAAATCTTCTCCCTTTCAACTTGATTTTCATCTTGGAAACTCCCAAGGAACCATATCAGATGAATACGCTGGATGAGAAACAAAGGCCATATTATTTTTCGCTAAAAACTACTATACGATGAAAGCGGTACGTGGCCTCAAGTTGTCATGGTGGAGAACCAGTTGTTCCTGCGCCAAGCCTCTGGACGTTTCCTTTGTTACATACTCCATTAGCCGCCTTATGACGTAATGATACCACCCTGTACTTCTCAACATACGGTATCTCTAATAGACATATTTGGTCTGGCAATCTAGGAAAAGTATCCAGCGAACTAAAACAGTTGTAGTTTAACCATCATCCTCTCGGTTGGTCGTTTTTCTTGATTTCAATCGCAAATTACACACCATAACACCAACCTACACACATTTGCGCTGAAATCTCTCCCATTTGCGAAATGGTACATGGTACAATCACTTCTAACCTCGCAGCAATGTTCCCTGTACACCGCCTATCCCTTTCTCTCTTTACCACAGGTTCTTCTGCGTTGTGCGCCAATTAAATTCATCGAGGGGGGTTCTAAGATCGCGGTCCATTGCTCGAAACGTAGATAGACTAACAGAAGGTGGGCAGGCAGATCGTAAACATTGCCGTTAATATTTCATGCCTACGCAAACACGAAATGACAGGTCGCTAAGGTACGCGCGTTCTGGTGGTAATACCTCGGTTGGGGCTTCAATTTTTCGTTCAAACAAAGAAACAAGGCGTGTCCTCATCATCGTCGCAACGCGCGTTACCTTATCCGGTATGAAAATTAAAGCTACGGCTGGGATAGGCGAAGTCTCTCACGTTCGATGGTGATATAAATGATGAAGATCTTGTCTATATGTCTGTGGAGCTGTATAAGAGCTGATGTGGTACGAGACGAATGAGTTTAAAACGAGAAGAGCTGTATTCTTCTATATTCCTTGTGGGCATCCGCATAATTGTAGTTGTTGGGAATACAATTATGAAGCGTAGGAGCTTTCTGGAAAGATGGTTTGTAAAATCTTTTATATATACATTCAAATTTGACGAAAATGTTCACTATAAATGTCAAAAGTATAATGACTATACTGTCAATATAGTTTGGGAGAGGTTTCTATTATTGGTAGGAATAACTACCATATAAGTTTGGCGCAGCGCATAGTGGGGTACTGACTATCTAATTTCTGCCCATAAATATTTCTCAAAATTTTTGATTTTTTTTTAGTTTCGTTAGTGTTCCAACTAATAGAGATATAATGGAAAAATGAAACAATTAAGTTTCGTTAGGATACACTTGACAACAAATTAAACAAAAAGAAAACATGATTACAATTTTCCTTCGTAAGGATCATATTCGCTGAGTTCTTCCTTTGGCATCCCTTTAAGGTCTAGTAAATGTTCTTGAGGTAAAAGCATCTTCAAACATTCTTTCGGAAAAACATCTTCTGGAAGTTTTTTAGTAGTAACAGTAGCAGTAGTAGCATGTTGCACGCCTCCCTGGAAAAGTTTATCATATATTGCCTGAAGTGCTTCTTCCGAGCTTCTAAAGCTTCTTCTGACAGTTGACCAATAGGAAGAATTGCTTCTAAAATTATTTTTCCTCCATGGATAAGGATTTTGTGAACTGTACGATGGCATTCGTATAGCTGCACATACGTGGTTGGCGCCATAAATTCTCGGCCTGATAGGCTTATTCAGGTTCTAGCATCGCGTCATAGTTCCACATTATATATTACGGCTCAAAGAGTAGTAGTTTTTAGTAGCCAGCCAGACAACGTGACTAGAGCATGAGAATGTCTCAGGTAAATTTTTAACAAAAGAAGGACATACGTCTAATCACATTAAAAAACCTTTAGACGGCGTTTATGGTGATTTATCTTCTTTATATTCCACTGTAAAAATGTGGGCAAAATGTTTCTGGTTGGGGCAAGAATCCCTTGATGAGGATTTCAATTATTGAAGAAATGGAATTTGCAGATCGCCATTTGATAGTGAAGGAATTAGCAGTGATGTCTAACATTTCTGGTATGAATAAGTGCAAGATGGGTACCGCATCATTTTTCTGCTCTCCAACGTGAACGTCGGGTCGAATGTGTGCCCTCGTTTTTAAACATGTGTGGAGACGACCCGAAACCGATTTTGGAGTCCATTGTGACAGGAGATGAAACGGTGGTTCTTATTTATTTGCTCATTTTAGGAAAGACCTTAGGGGACGTCGTTTTAAGGACAATAGTAAGTTGCAAGCAGCTGTAATACAACATTCTGCGGAAAATGTATTGAACTTAGGGGAGATTATATTGAAAAATAAAAATGGTTACAATTTGTCAGTTTTTTTCTATATCAGGTCGGGAATTTATGACGCCTACCTCGTACATAACATAAAAACGTGAATTTCTTTATTCAAGAAATTCGTTTTGTTATCGTAACTTCTTTCAGGACACCCCCGGTATCTATACTTTTTTATTACTTATCGGTATGTAGTGTGGACGTAAATAACCCACTCCCCCCGTCTTCCTGTCCCAGAAACAACATCGCATGGACGTTTGTAGAGAATTGAAAGAACAGCTTCGGACTAAACCAGATTTTCGTTGGTATGGATGCGTTTTCCCGATTGTGATGAAACCTGGCAAACTTTATCTACGTAACTTATTTTGAAGATAACTTTTCGCTGTGACCCGAATTGATTTTTAGGCAAACCTGTAACTTGACCATGACTTGGTGCAAGAAATTCTCTGTGTGTATCTTTAAACTACTCCAACATCATTACTATACACCGTCTGGAACGTGTCTGTAACTTAATGCGTCCATTCCAGTAATAACCCAAGTACTAAAAAGTCCCCTCGTTGTAATTATAAGCGACATGTTAATATGCTAATGGCGAAAGCGTGTTGCCCGACAACTGAACAGCGCTCACCGTTGCACTGCCAACGTCCATCCACTCCAATAAAGATGACCATCACGTTTTGAAGTGTTACATACACATGAACACGCACACACACACGCAACATTCCGATATCCGATTGAAAAGAGAATTAAAACAAACATTATACTCGTAAAGCAGCTCTTATTTATCAGTTGTGCTAAGGAGTTCGTCCGCTATTGGATGTTTTCAATACAAATCGTCGAAAAAAGGAATGGAATGAAACATGAAAAAGAAAAGAAAGTATAAGAGGAGCAAATAAGCGACTTTATACGGCGCCAGTTTACTACCAACCAGTTCGTTGGGACATGTATATGTGAAGGTTTGTTAAACACCGGTAAAACCGAGGACATCAAGGTTGGTATTGGCGAAATAAATCAATATGGGAGTTTTAGAGAGTAAGAAAAAAATTGTCTGCGAAGTTTTAATGAGGATGGAGGCAGGGCTGGACTTTTACACATGTCGTTCTCACATCTAAACAGACTTATTGTAAATATTTCTCTTTTCAACTTATAGTTGCTAAAAATTGCTTTTAGAAGTATCAGAAAAAGTTAACAGACAATCTGGAGAAATGTTCAAGGGCAGTCACAAAAAAAATTAAATGAACAACACGATCATCTTTGTGTGATACATGAATAGAAGAGACAGTTTTCACCAATTATACCCAGATATTTTAAAACTAAACTGCTCATCCTTGAATAGCCTTCAAGATGTGAATTCAATCCTGGATGAATTCTATTGGATGGTATACATGACATATGTCTGTGCCAAAAGTACAAGGGGGTACCCAAAAGAAATCGAACTCATTAAAAAATATATATATTTATTTAATTTTTTAACAAAAATCTTTCAATCCCCCTCAAAGCACTCTCCATTGGAGCTAATACGCTTGTCCAGTCTTTTATTCCATCGTCTTCTGTAATGCCCGTCAGCGCCTCCGTCGTTTTTTTCTTCACCTCAGCAACGCTTTCCTTTCATGTCTCTTTTCATTCGGGGAAATAAAAAAAATGGCAGGGGGCATGGTTGGGTGAATAGGGGGGATGAGGCACAGAGGTCGTGGCATCTTTAGTCAAAAATTGTGGCACAGAGAGGGCTATGTGAGTAGGAGCGTTATCATGGTGGAAAAACCAGTCGCCCGACTGCCACAAATCAGGTCTCTTCCGCCGCAACCGGTTGCGCAATCTTTTCAAAACTTCCAGGTAGAAAGCCTGGTTCACTGTCTAACCCCGTGGTACAAACTCTGAATGGACGACTCCTCTCACATCGAAAAAACAAATCACCATTGCTTTGACGTTTGATTTCACTTGACGAGCTTTTTTGGAGCGAGGCGAACTCGAAGTCTTCCACTGGCTTAATTGTTGCTTCGTTTGGGGATCGTAATCGCAGCATTTCGAAACTCTTCTTTCAAAGCACAGCAGGCTTCCACTCGACCTTGTTTTTGTTCAGCAGTCAGTCGAGGCACGAATTTGGCAGCCACCCTTTTCATCCCCAAATCTTTCGATAAAGTTCGCTGAACTGAACGAAATGTCACAATGAACCGTCGTCGATCTTCCAGGATGATTTCGCGAATTTTTTCAACATTTACATCGGTTCGGGCCATGGAAGGGCGAGCAGAGCGAGGATTGCCATCAATTGACATTTCATCTCTTTTGAAACGAGAAAACCACTCAAACACTTGAGTTTTCTTAATACCATCATCCTTGTAGACCGTTTTTAACATTACGAGAGTTTCTGTGCCAGTTTTCCGAGCAAAATGCATAACTTTACGACCGCGCGCTGTTCACGAGAATCAGCCATTGCAAAAACGACGAGCACACAAAACAAATGTTACTAAAAAATTCACACAAGCCGAACAGAACCTTCTTGAGCGACGATTGACTCGGGAATGTTAGCTCTATACGCTCCCAGCGGCAGAACGCGGTGCTATAAAAACTCCGCCCACCACAATATCAATATCAAATCACATTACCTGCCCTGTTTTACAAAAAGTATTAAAGATGGATTATCAATAAAAATGTATTATCGCGAAAAGTGGAAATCTACTGACTTCATTACGTATAAAAGTTGAGAAGGTACTTAAAGCAAGAGATAGATAAGGCATTCTCTAACTATGTAAGGCCAAAGGAACGCAGAACGTTGACAAATCCCAAGGCTTTGTGGAATTTCGTTCAAACAAAAAGGAATACGTCCAGAATTTCGAGAATGGCACATTTCAGTGACAATAAATCCACAGGATATAGTTAATACATTCGCGGATCACTTCAAGTCGATGTATTTACTGTCTACATCTACCGCTCCTCTTCCTGACATTTCATCAAATCTTCCTCCTCTGTCACTTGTTGTGTTTGCTTTTTTAAAATTTTCGTTGCTGTTTACGTTCGTAATGAACATTATATTATTAACATTATGATTATTTTCAAGCATATGTAGGGTGACAATGGACTTTCAAATTTAAGATAAGTTCTTCGTATCAAACCTTGACTGATCTTTAGTTTGCCGAACATATTCTTGATCGTAATCTTTCCAGACCATTTATCAGTTGTAATTGATAAATTACCTGTCTTAGTTGCATACCAGTAAAGGAATGAATCAGGATAGCGGAATGTTATCTACGTTTGAGGTAAATAGTTCAGAGACGATTAATTCACTAAATATTTCGTTATTAAATGTAGGTCTTCAATGAGAGCTTTGTGGGAATTTCATGCCAGTATAAGATGATTTAGGCTGTACTCTTTATCAGCACAGGAACACATAGGGAAGTCAATCTTGTTGTCCAAATTTATTTCCAATGCTTGTTCCTGACTATAATCTTATATAGCTACATGGCATTTTACAAATTCCTGATTTATCCTTGTTATCTACTGGATTTTTTGGGGTTTCCTAATATGTTTTTGAGATTATTATTAGACATTATTTGTTTATAAAACTGTACGCGTTCATGAATTTAACAAATTTTGTATGAATCACGGTCACGGAAAAACGAATATAGCCCTCTTCTTGAAATTTACTGTGGGTTTTATTCACTGTTGTAGAAATACCAACTGGAGCACGATTTGGGGATTTTTGGGTTAATGAATTGAGTTTTCTCACAGACGTAAAATATGAGTTCCTGAATTTTGTCAAGCTTATTGGAAAAACACATTTTACAGACACCAAAAGAGCTTTTTTTTTAAAAAAAATAATTGGCCGGTTTTACCATTTTGCGCTAAAATCTTTAATTACATTTTTCATTCGATGTTTCCAAGCTTAACATCTTTTTCATTGCATTTGCTTAAAACAATATCCGTTTAGAGTCCGTTCAGAATGAGAACGTGACATTACGTCGCATGCACACAAGCCTGTTCTTACTCAAATTGCCATCAGATTGCCGTTTTTGTAGATGTCATTGTCGTCGTAATATATTTGTTATTAATGGTTTTAATTTTCGTATATTATAAATTTCCTGTTCTATATTTTTAATAAATGCTGTGTTCTCCCGATTTCCCGCCGCACAGAAATTAGTGGCGTAATGTCACATTCTCATTCTAAACGGACTCTATCCTATTTCGCAGCATCTGCACAATTCAAAGGTAACTATAACATTATAGAAACGCAATTCTTTATCCGTTAAATCCGTTAAAAACATCAAACGCTTTATTGCTGGAATATATCACCGTAGAGTAAATAAATCGCAAAATGGAAACGATCAACCTCCCCAACAACATTAAATCTCTTTGAAATGTCGATATAAACGGAGTTGCGTTCTTCGGTACGCTAACGAAGTCGAACGGTATACCGAATACGGTCCTGGAAAGAGTTAAAATCCGGAATAGTCCTTTTTTAGTGTCCCGATCTGCTCCCATACGGGGGAACTTTAATTGGACGTTGCGAACGCGGTTTTTCCATTCTTTTCTTGTCCAGACGGCCGCTAATTTATCGTAAATGATGATTCACGAAGACCAGAAATAAGCTAAGCGAAGAACTGGCTTTATATGGACAATCCGCTCTTAAAATCCTCTTCTCTTCTTAGGTTTTATCTGCTTATGCAAATGTTTGTCGGCTGCCTCACTAATTCGAAACAAACGAGAAGCGTTCTCCGACTTGCGCCTACCAAATGCAAAGAATAGGGAGTGCTTACTCGCTTAAGATCTAACTAGATAAGGAATGCCCGCCTATAGGGTGATAAACTTTGAACAACCTCGTTCTATCGCGTCTTGTCGCAAGTGTTAGTTAGGAGAGCTAAATCGGAATAATAAGGATCGAAAAACATGCTCTCTCCACAATGTTTGCCGATATACTTAAGGTAGAGGTGAGATAAAGGCTACCCAACTGGTTCCGTAGTGCTTGGATAGAGACGGTGATTGTGTATATATCGTTATGCACAGTTTTGATCACACGCGTCTGTCACGGATAAGTCTACCGTTGTGGATGTGAAATTGTTTTTGTATTAGATAATAAGATAGTTTATACCAAAGGAAATCATGTATCGTTATGTATATTCAAGCAGATTGTCTTTAAAAGTGATGAATTTATAGTCCTTGTCGTAGTTATTTCTATTCTTTAAGAGTTATATCTTTCGTTCTAAGATAATAACTTTAAAGAAACAATCAGATAGGTCGCTAGAATAACGGACAAAAAGCAACCACAACTACCAGCGAATTGTAAGGATGTCACTGGAACTAATAAAGAACATTAGCAACATCCATAGGAAAGACACAGACAAAGCTATTTGTGGAGGTTGGGAATACACAATAACAAACCACAAAGAGGACAACTTACAATAAATATGGTCCATCGGATCGGAACAGATGCGGAACAGAATCAACTCCTTCAAAGGAAATGTGGCCTCATATTTCTCGACAAAGACCATGGAGGAATTCTACCAAGGTCAAGACCAAGACGACTCTTTCGAAGATGAATTGACAGACGGGAAGAGTGTTACGGAGACCAAATTTGCTTGAATGAAGGTGAACCATTGGAGGAGGCCATGCAAAAAGAACAAACAGCTTAAGACCAAAAAAGCTCCGGGTTTCGATGGAATCCCGAATGGAGCATTTAAAAATCTCCCTTCTATAGCGATGAGTTTTCTCCTTCTTCTTAATGCAGTTTTAAGATTAAATTCTTTCCTAAAGATCTGGAAACACGCAGTCGTGGTGGCGACCTCTAAGCTCGGGAAAAACCCTCTTTTCCTCCAGAATAACTGCCCCATAAGCTTACTGCCTTCTCTATCCAAATCGTCTTAGAGAAACAATAGATGTTTTACAGGATATTAGATGTTTTACAGGATGAACAATTTGATTTCCGCACTAATTTATCCACGCATTTCCAGCTGCTCCGTTTATTTGAATCGGTGAGAGATGTTTTCGAACTTAGAGAGTCAGTTGAGGCAATGTTCTTGGGTATTTCCCGGGCCTTTCGCACCGGGCCTGACTTACAAATTAAGAAAGGTGGGAATTAAAGAGAGGCTTGTTTTGCTGATTGCTTCTTACCTGCAGAGGAGACCATTTACGATGCGATATGGCTCATTATTTTCCTCTAAAAGAAGATTACAACCAGAAGAAATCGAAATCAACTGTATCGACATCCCTTGATATTTAATCAAAGACCACATATTGATCTAGTGAAACAAAAATACCATCAAGCAAGGAACTCATTGATGCCCTTGATAGCCAGAAACAGCGAGCCGGATCTAAGGACTAAGCTACTCTTGTACAGGACCTGTTTTGCGTCTGATCCTTACATATGAACCCCTGGCGTAGTTGACGGAAACACGTAAAGATTTACAAATAACGACACTGTCGCAACATCTGCGAGAGTTAACAACAATCCTTTGTTGGTCCGAGTAGTGGAAGAGCCTCAAGATAGCCCACCTTCCCGATGCAGAGTGGCCCTTTTTGCCGAACTAGAACTACCTGAACATCTGGAATGATGGAAATGAATCACAACACTTATCGAGTCGCCGAGTTGAAGGCGAAAAACTATGGAATCAAGCAGCGAGGAGTGGTTTGCGCATTAGTGACCAAAAAACTGAAAGACAAATAGTCTAGCTTTGACAAGAGGAGGAGATTACATTAAAGGATACACTTCAACGGCGTGATAATACCAAGATATATAAGAAGGAGACACCAGGCTTTGGAAAACGTTTAAAGCTTAGAGGATGTTCAGCAAAACGTCAAGTACTTTAATAGTCAGTTTTAAGCTTCCAATATGAAATTTCCTTAAACAATTGTTATTGCATGAAATAGACTACTGAAAAGGTACAAGTTAACAATGCCCTGCACATAAAATGCAGCATTCATATAATAGCATAGGAAACAACCTATCATATTTCAAATATTTATAATGGCTTGGCCTATTTGAACAATTCATAACAACATCCTTTCTACTTGCTGCAGTTTAACGCATATTCGTCTAGTAAATTCCCACAGGAAATAGATCTATGTATGTACATGGATATCATTGTGTACATGTACGCAAGAAAACACACCTGGTTTTCCAAACGATTTCATCTGCATAAACTTTATTTACCATATCATCGTCAGATAAATATTTTATCAAGATGACGTGGAGGAAAAATACATGAAAGCACAATTCTTATGGGTTATAAAACCTCGACGCAACTACATGCTCTCCATCATCGAACAGAATAAAGCAAATATGGCTGCCTTCTAGAAGACTATATAATAGACATAACAGTAAAAATCTAAAATTGCCGAGATCTTTTCTCTTTCTGATGTCATGCGTATATTACGGTTATTGAAATAAAACACTTCTTATTTTTTATATGTAGCATTTTATCGTGAGTGCATCTGGTTTTTACGAGTCGACGTGAAATTCGAAACCCCAAATACCCGTAAAAGTTATTTTCGTTAAAGCAACCTCTTTGTTTTTGCGGTCTGTGGATGTTCTCTTTTAGGTTTTTAGTTGTCGAGATGTATGGCATGTAAAGCTGCGTTATATGGGGGTTATAAAATTAGACTTATTCCGATGTAGCTTTAACGTCATGCCACTTACTTTTTTAAACTGCATTAAAGACGTCATCTCTCACATAAAATCGTGTCTAACTCTGGTTAGCCGCGATATACCAGTTAGATCTTAATTATCACTGAGCAACAATGATTTTGTGTCACAAACGTAAATAACCAAATATGTCGCGCAAATACAAACTAAAAGTGTCTATTTTTTTTTGCTGTTTCTATGTTGGTGAAAGAGTTCAGAGATCATATAACCGATTGCCATCTATGTTTGACACCACTGATGTTAGGAATGACATCAAAGAGGAGGAACTCGGTTTCATATCATACTTCATCTTCGGCGGTTCGTTCTGTACCACATTCAGTGGATTTTCCCATTCCAAAACCCCAACAGAATTGCAGTTTGGAAAAATACGTTGTTTCGGAAATGGAAAGCGTTTCCCCAACTTTTCCAAGCTCCAGAGCGACCTGGCCCTGATCATGACTGCAATGTTTCAAGAGAACCACATTTAATTACTCAAGCCGTGTTAGCGGACTATGGAGGGGGTCATCAGACATCACATACAAGCGAAAACCCCAAAGAAAGAAAGTTAATGACTAAAAAACGTTAAATAATCAAATCTTTGTTCCACAAAAACTATGACCAACTCAGAATTTATTTGATCATATTTAGATTTAGTAGCGTAAATTTAAGTATAATTAATAGATATTATGCATGGCGCGAACAAAGTTTCAAAATTTGTTGCCCAAAAAAAAACAATCAATAATTATTAATTGTTTATGTTTATTCTTGTTCAATAAATACTTCTATCAAATGTCAGAAATGTCATTTCAATTTGAATCTGTTACCAGCGACATCATACGGTTACTCCAGGAGTTAAATTGTGACATTTTGTACATATACATTCGTTTTAATTTAGATAAACATCTTCACCAATAAGTGTCATGTCTTCTGCTTCGTAGATAGTTAATTTTGAGGACAAAGTTCCCTGTATTAGATATCTGATATTATTAATACACGTGTAAAAAAAAACTCTATCTACATTTAATAGACCGCAGGTAAAATTGCAGCTACATTCAGGTAGTGGAACTGTCAAATTTGTTACGGATTTCTCACCGATTAACCCTCCTTTTTTTTCTATATCTTTCTATATAATAGAAGTACGTACCGCCGATGGTGATTCAGGTCAGCATCGTCACTTATTCCACCCTAAATACGCCAGTAATTCGATTCTTGTAGGATTGCCGGTGGAAGTACATTAAAGAAGCTACGATTCTATTTTCAAAACGTGACACAGTTCTTTCCTCGTCAATCCAGGGCAAGTCAATATAGAAAAGGACTTTATATTGTTAGCTAGAAAAAGGTGTTTTTTTTGATTGAGATAAGATTGCTATAGATTTGAAACGGAATTGATGATTATAGTAGGGATTTTAATCTTTCTAGCGCTGGATGTTTTCTATCATAATTGTTTTGTGGATGTCTTCTTTAAGATGTTTTCTCATTCCAAAAGAGATCTCATGAAAACGCTCAAAATTTAATAAGAAACTACTTGGATAATAGACGTCAAAATGAACCATTGTTTTCAAGTAAATTTTTATCAACGGGGGATCCGCAGAGTTCTGTTCTTGGCCCTTTACTATGCCTTATCTACACGCATAAGTTGAGGCATCAAAATATGCATATTGTCGATTAAAACTGCTTCAATAGCTACATATCTAATAGAGAAAAGAACATTGTGGTGGCGACACTTAAAGTACCATCGAGGTAAGCGCCGTAAATTCTCGGCCTGACGAGCTTATACAGGCTCTAGCATGTTGAAATTCCGTTGCGTCATAGTTGCACATATGCGTGGACTACTCTATGTATATTACGGCTCGAAGAGTAGTAGTTTTTAGTAGTCAGTCAGACGACGTGACTAATGTATGAAAATGTCTCAGGTAACGAAAATTGAATAAGGTGCGGTAATTTTTAACAAAAGAAGGGCATACGCCTAATCACATCAAACAACGTTTAGACAGCTTTTATGGTGATTTATCTCCTTCATATTCCACTGTAAAAAAGTGGATAAAATGTTTTATCCACTTTAGGTAAAACACCGCATAAGGAAATTTAAGACCCTGGTTAAATAACATGAAATGTTCTCGTGAAATTGAACAAAATTTCGAATAAAATTGCAATTACATTATCATTTCAACCGTAGTTTCGTCCAAATACTTGTACAATTACAAACAATAATAATTAGTCGATTATATATCCACCACAAATACATCTTTCACGAAAACGGTACTCGGTTACGTGTTTGGTTTTTGCTTTGAAAGTTCGTTTTTCAAAAATAAAATCGCATGGGATGTGAACAAGGGCTTAGTTGACGATTGGCATCCTCTTTAAACCGGAAGCCCTTCAAAATTTAAAAAAGAAAGACAGAAAAACGACTTTTTTACCGCTTAGGCTAATATCGTGCATGGCGATACAGCGCCTAAACAGCGTGACGTCATTGAAGAGCTGTCAGGCCTTCTATATCGGTGGTAACGACAAGATACAATCTTTCACATCTTGTTAATTTTATAGCAATTATTGCTGTCCAGAAAAGTACAACAGATAGGTTGGTAGCAATTGCAAGTAAAGTAATCGCAAATGTGTTGCAAATATCAAAAAAGCGAATAAAAAAATTGAGCCAGGCAGCACCACCTAGCCGTGATCCATTTAACTTATAAAGTTTTACGCAGAATGTGCCCCTAACTGTCAATTATAACAAAGTTTTCAAAATTTTGAAATCTGCATTCGTTCCAGAGATATCGCGCTGTCCCATTTCCCACTGATCACGCCGTATAATGACCCTGCGGTAGAAAATATGCAAATTCAAAAACATTGCATTTTCTACTTCTATACATTTTACATACATACATATGTCAAATCTCGCAAAGTTCTAATATTTTATAATGTCAGCGTATTATTGGAAAGCGACTCAATAGTTCGTTATTGCAAAATGGCCGTGTATTAAATATTTATATAAACATTATGCAAATGTTACTCCATACTACGTCATGTTGTGTAAAAGGAAAACAAATATCGATAAAACAAAAGGCTCTGAATGGAATAGAAGGTATGAATGCGGTATAATTGCTGTGTTTTAATTACTATTGATGTGTGAAGTGAACGCTCATCAAGATGTAATTTATCATCTTCATTGTATATTCATTTTCGACATTATCTGGTATCCCTCCAAAGAGATGTAAAATATACACCAAACGGTCATATTACATTTGTATATTTTAGAGATCATCATCCGTGTTATGGGTTACCAGAATTTTCTTATCTTTTCTTCGACACCAAATTATGGTTGTTAGCACAGCTTTTATGGATAACCAAATATTTGTTTTTTGCTGATATCTTGCGCTAAGCTATGCCCTAAATACACAGTTACATATGTCCAGACAGATGCGTAAGTAACTGTTGCTTTTAAATATTTCGTTTGTTTAAGATATGTGACGAAAAATATGTTAGGATTTACAGTTGAAAGATGCTGTGGTTGGAAGTTGTAGCGATGAAAAAATTAACAGTCTCTTTCATTATGGAAGAAATTAGCTTTCTCTGTTCGTTTAATACACCCTGTATATTGTTAGGTTTTTGTCAACTTTAATCAATATTCCCTATACCTATTTTCAAAATATTCGCCATCGCATGCCTTCGAAGCAATTCTCCAAATATTTTTTCCACTTTGAAGGTCAGAACATGGTTTCTGAAGTCTTCAACAGCTTCTTGAGGTGACAAAAATCCCTGCGCACGAATTTTCTTTTGACATTCGGGAGTAAAAAGAAGTTGTTATGCCATAAATTAGGTGAATGTTCTCATGGATGTTTTTCTCCTTCAAATAATCAATTGTTTGCCGTGCAGTGTGGGAGCTGGCATTGTCATGATGAAGGATGATAACGACGTTGTCGATTAGCTTTCCTGATTTCATCAATGACTTCTGGCAAATAAATTTGCTGTACATCATTCAGCATTAACTCTTCTTCGATCCTCCAAAGCAATGCTTGCGACGTGCGAAATGCCTAAAGATGGCTCTACACAGAGAAAGAAAAGTTCTTGACTCAAACAAATATGCATTCAGTCAACCAAATCGTAATTTTAAATGGCGGCAAAAATATAATTTAAACAAATAATTTTTTTGAGATCCTCATTTGATTCAATGATCTCTTGAAACAAATAACCTCAAGTTTGATTTAAAAATATATCTGTTTAGTTTAATATACGTAATATGTTTGATTAAAGAACTTCGTCGGTTTGAAGCAAATATATTTTTCTTTACCATTTATTTGACTTCACCTTTCAATGAGGAACGTTCCCAAAATGGGAACATACAAAAAAATTTAATTTTTATTGAATTAATCATATTATTTGCATAAAATTTGTATATGTTTTAAAATATACATACAGGTCTCGCGTTGTAGGATGGCAAGTTCCGGCGCTGTCCGAAGGTACTGTCGGACATCGTTCGGGAAAATTCAAGTTTCAATGCAACATGTAGTGGCGTAGCTCGACTTATTTTTTAAATTATGTTAGCATAATAAAAAACGACTATAAAATAAAGTCTTGCTTTTCCACCGCGCATCTGAAGCGTTCGCCATCTTATAACGCACAAACTGTAGATGAAAACTTTTCTGATTGTTAAATATAAACATTTTATGAAAGCAATCTGATTAATTCAATAAAAAAAACATTTTTAGTATGTCCCATTTTGAGAACGTTGCCCATTAAAAGATTAGATAAATATGCATTTGCTTAACAAAATATTTCTGTGGTTTAAAGTATGCTGTTACTTTGGCAAATATATTATTCTGTTGGTATTATTACTCCACTGAAGTCGTTATTACGATAGATGCTTTCTTCTTTTTAGAGCAGAAAGTGTCCATTTATGAGCATATACATGTAACTATGTGTTAAGAATACACAATCTTTTGAAAAACTTTAATAACATTGTGGATAAACTAACAAAAGTACATAAAGAATAAGTGTAATACCGAAAATTAATCTCCATTTTGTAGTGACGTAGTGTTTTTATTCTTGTAAATTAACCCCAGCTCCCTAAAATACCATTACCTTCCTCCATTAAGTTAAGGTGATATCAAAACCTTCCTAAAGATTACGGGGTCACAAACAAAAACGATAAATCTTAAATTTTACAGATTTCCATCAAGTTTTTTCCACATTACTCACATTTCCCAGGAACCTGTAAAGTGAATTTGATTAGGTTAGGTTAGGTCTCGATGTCGATGTTATAACCTGATTTTAACAATACATATTAATAGCATCAAAGTTGGGTATAATGCGCCGATAACTTTAAACAGACTGTAGTATGCCCAAATTGTTATAATATATAGCTACAAAAATGCGTCGACAAAAAAATTGTTAAAAGGTACACGCTTTTATGTATGTCCAAATTGTTAAAAAAAAATTATTATTCAAAAAGAAATTGTTAAAAGGTATGCACTTTTATACTACTTCTGTTTGTCAAGAATATCACAAAACTTACTACCTCGGTAATCTCGTAGGAATCCTGAGAATCGCCTACGAGTGACAGCGATAACTATATGGTTGGGTGCTTGAAGGGTGCTAGATGTTATGACAAAAAAAGTAGGAAATAGAACAGCAGATACCTTAACGCTCACGCTTTACTTAGGAAATTATCCTCCATCTACGGGCCAGATGGACACGCTGTATTTATAAAAACACAATCGCCAAATCTTCCGTTGTCTTTTTAAATCGCTGACTAATTTATACAAAACCGGTAGTATTAAGGACGTGACCATACTTTCGATTAACGGTGAACACGCTGATAGTGCCCCTCATATTCGAATTTTAACAAACATATCCATATATGTGACAATCCTTCTGTATACATACATATGTTCGCTACATGAACATGTTTTAAATTTCGCTACCACATAAGGAAGTTTATTCGACAGCTAACGAGGTGAAGTTCGTAATGATTGACTCGCTGAGGAGAACGCCACTTAGCCATTTTTATATATTCATTTATTTATAGCGCATGACGTTGTCACTACAAGAAATGACGTGGGGAGCTGTGCCTAAGAAGAGACCTCCTGGTAAGATTTTATTATGTCGGTGTTGAAAGTATGTTCCTTGTCAATTTTTTTTATGTCCACAATTTACTTCTCGACAATAGGACATGTGGTTATTTTACAATCTAGTTGGCTAATCTGTAGATAATTGGTTTTGCTGTTTAATGGTTCATCTTTAATTGGAAATTTTTTATGGGAACATCGTAAGATTTGTCCTTTAATGACTTGACTACTCAATTATCTTTAACTGTTTCGACATAATTCTTGTGTTCTTGTGTATAGATGGGATAATAGCGTATTATTGACGTACCTGGGAAATACAGACACTACATGTTATTCCTGAACTTTCGTGCAATGATTTTGAGCTGCAAAAGATCGGAAATGGATCTCTATGTAGCTCACAATCCTCCATTGAGTTATGCTTCAAAGATCTCTTGAAAATCCTCTTACTGCGTTCCAAAAGATTTCAATAGAGCTAAGGGTGTCTTTGTACGTATTTAGTTTTGATTGACAGTGTTCTTGAAATGATTTGAAAAGATGAATAACTCTAGTCAACATGGTGGTTTTGTTAAATGCACAATTTTTGTTTCTTCTATATACGTTTTCACCTCCTGCAACGAACTCTTTCCTAGGCGTCCTCTTTTTTTTACCTCCTTCCCTTCCAAATAAAGCTTTGTTGACATGTCTGTAGTCAGTCATTCGTATGAAGTGCCCCAACCATCTGTGTGTGCCCTACTCTTTTGCGTTTTTTTGGGTGTTTCACAGGTCTCCATCACCTCTCGATTATTGTAGTCTAAGTATTGTCTGCTGTTTTGACCACTCCAAATATTTTCCTCAGTACTTTCCTCTCCCACATTGCTATTTTAGTCTCTTCTAGTTTGTTCATCTTCCATGTTTCACTTGCATACCAAACCAATAGTTGTATCATGGTTCGGTATATTTATGATCCTTCTACTTATGTTCTTCGTTTTGAAAATATTGGATAGTGATTCTAAAACTGTTAATTTTTTATTATTCTCTTCTCGATTTCTTTGCATTGGATTTGAAGTTTGGATAACAGTTACCTGTCAGAATTAACAATTTGAAAACTGTCATCTTGTCCTAATTTCCAGCTTCGATCCCTGAAGGTTGCGCTGAAAAACAAAAAACCTTGTTGTCATTGGAGAAATATTTACTTTTCTTCTTTGATGTTTGAAGCTTCTCGGTTCGAAATGAAAATGTGATGGGAAAACATACACATACCGCGGTAACGTAATCTCTTTTCTCTTTTCGGTTCTTTTATTCGAAAAAGTTTCGTCTTGAAAATTTCGTGTGATCATCATGAGTCCAAGAAGTCGAAGCTGCGGCCGCAGCCGCAGCCGTAGCCGAAGCCGCGGCAGCTGTCGCAATAAGAAATGGAAAAATTTCTGTAAGACCAAATGCAGCAGATCGAAGAGTAGATGTGGTAAACGCAGGCGCAAACGTAGCCGTCGTAGGAGGAAATCTCGCAGAGGAAAACTAACGAGGAATCCATTCTTCAACTTCTTGCTAGTCTTCAGATCGAAGCACAAGGGATGGCCCGCGACGAAGATAGCCGTGGAAGGCGCTCGAGCTTGGTGTTGCTTCTCCGATAAGGAAAAACACAGATTCAGAACGCAAGCCTGCCACGCACCCAAATTCAGATACAAAAGGCGACACGGTAGATGCAGAAGCCGCAGGGGTAGGAGTCGCAGCAGACGTCGCAGATCCAGAAGAAGAAAAAGCTGCCGTAGCCGAAGTAGGCGCAGGAGAAGCAGAAGAAGGAGCAGGAGACGAGGAGGATGTAGAAGCCGTAGAAGGAGCAGCCGTAGAAGGCGACGCAGCAGGAGTCGCAGAGGTCGTTGCAGAAGCGGCGGCCGAAGACGCCGCAGTAGAAGGAGAAGGAAGAGCAGAAGCAGGTGCGGAAGTCACAGAAGAAGACGTAAGCGCAGCAGAAGAAGGAGCCGTTGCGGTGGAAGGCGTAGGAGGAGAAGCAGGCCGAGAAGACGTAGACGAAGTATCTGTGCTGTTTAATGATAATAGTGACGCTTTTCGACGGATTGTGTATGTGTATCTAAATTTTGCAATGCCTTCGTTAAATAAATTTACGTGAAAATACCGCTGTTTCTTTTTGAGATAGATGACAGGTTGTTGTCATTGTCATAGACAACTTGCAATTATGAAGCGATGAGCGAGTAATATATCACTCGTTCATCGCTAGTTGGCAAATTTTTTGGGAGTTAATTGAATCATTTTCAATTTTATTGTTTGTATGGGTCTGAGAATCTAAATGCTTTCAATGAATTACCTTAAACTTTCGCATTTATACAATCTCTAGCCCGAAATTGTTTTAACAAATAATACAATTAAAATCATTTTAACTCCTTCGACACCGGCACTCATTTTTTAATAAATACTTATTATTTTCGTACTTTTAGTAGTACCAATATGGAAACATTTTCCTTAAACTAGTTTGACTGGTACCAGCAAACAAGCTTTAATACTAGTTGCTAGCAGGTAGTGTGGTTTTAGCAAATAACATAACCTATCTTTTTGGTTGGGGCGAGGTTAGCAGGTTGTTGTTGGTGTAAGAAAAACTCGCTTTCTTAACATACAAAAAAAAAAAACTCAAGGGATTCACGCAAATAATCCAGTTGACAGTTGATTATATTCATGACACTTCTTATATTGCACTGATTTTGACAGTCTAACGTTACGAAATGTCAACAGATCTCAATAACGGTGCAGCCAATCTGCAGCATTTCTAACAAGAGCAATTTCCACAGTTATAATATATTTTGGAATGCGTCAGGTGAAAAAGTTAGATGAAAACGCGTAAAATTTCTTAAAAAAAAAGGAGCTAAAAGATTTCCGTGAATTGAGGTGATCTTAAATATTCGTTGTTAAAGTACTTCCTGCATTTAGCAGTTATATTAAACAGCTTATACCTTCACCACCGAAGGCTTATAGATATAATTCAAATATTCACAGCACGAGGCACATTTTTTCCTCAAGTACTTCAAGTGCTATCATAATTGGAGTACCCTTCTCTTAAAATAGGCTCATCAAGGGGCGTCTTAATCGTTTTTTAACTTCCGCTTCTTCTATTTTTTTCCTCTACTTGGAATCGCCCCTTTTGTAGTGGCGAGACAAGTGGTGTAATATATCAAATTCTACGTGCTATATATAGACACTGATTGCAAATGAAGTAAAAAAGTATTGAAAATTTACAACTGCCTGGGAAAGCAAATGAAAGTATTTGGCGTGCATACATGTTATTAAACCTATGTAATTTCAATGGATATAATATAATACCATCTGTTCCTCTTTGTACAACATGTGAAAATGAGTACGTAGGTATTGAGCTTTTAATGTTTTTTCTTTTTTTTGCTCATGAAATCACGTAGCTTTAACAGATGGTCTTATCGCTGTTTTATCTGGTAACATATTTTCACGTTAATGCCATCGTATATTCCATGAATAAAATCAAATTTAGTAGGTGCCTGTCAGACTGAAGATAAACCAGTCATGTACGTACGTGAAGATTATTAGATTATGCATCGCTATTGAAATGTATGCTTATAACATCGTATATTGCAATAACTACATGCAGAGTTGCATGTAATACTTAGGCTGTTGGATGTTAATATGAACTTGTATATTAATAATAATAATAATAATAATAATAATGTTTATTGTCCAATAGGTAAACCCAATTACAGGACAAATATACACATTGTGAACACAATACATATTGATTTAAAAACATGACATAACTATACAAAAAACTATTATGTTTCGTGTATCATGGCGCCAACTCTCCGGTGAAAATATCACTAAATATCTTCTCAGCGTTCCTGATCATGTGATAGATTGGCGACCGCAAACGAAGATTGGTCCTCGGTGTCGGCATAGTAAAGGTTGGAGCATAACGAGATGCTATTCGAGGTACGTTGAATCCTATGTGGGAGACCAGCTGCATACAGTCGATCCTATCATTTAATAACTTGTGTAAAAATCGGGCGCTATGGTAATCACGACGGGATGACAATGAACGAAATTGATGCGATTCGAGAAGGGTGTTGTAAGAAGTATGCCAAGGCGGATATTCGCCATTAACTTTGAACGACAAAGAATTTGAGGAATCGACGCTGAACACGTTCAATTGGAGCTTGATGGGACATATAGAAAGGATACCAAACAATAGAGGCATACTCCAATTTCGAGAGTACAAATGCAAAATAAAGGGATTTTAGCACTAGTGCGTCATTGAAGTATTTGGACGTTCTCATAAGAAAACCCATCATTTTAGAGGCAGATGAACAAATTTGTTCAATATGTATGTTAAACGATAAAGTTGGATCAAAAGTGACACCTAGATCTTTAAGATTGGTAATCTTGTCGATGGAAATATCGTTGATTTGATAAGTGGAGATATATGGATTTGTTTTTCTCGTGAAGCACATAAAATTACATTTACTAGAATTTAATGTCAGTGTATTGGATTTTGACCACTCGGTCAGTATATTAATGCTCGTCTGAAGACTCTTGATATCTTGTTGGCAGTTAATATTACAAAACAGTTTAACATCGTCGGCATAAGCGAGGACATGGCAAGATAAGGATGTTAAGAGGTCGTTTATGTATAGAATGAACATCAATAGACCAAGATTGGATCCTTGTGAGATACCGCTGCTAGATACAAATTCAAACGAATTAAATCCATTATAAAATACATAGTTAGTTCTTTTTACCAAGTAAGATTTAATTAACAAGGAGAAGTTGGGAGCTAAACCAAACGAGTCCAGTTTATATAGAAGTAATTCATGACTGAGAGTATCAAATGCATGTGAGAAGTCGGTAAAAATAACGTCAACTTGTCCGCAGTCATCTAAAGTTTCGCTTATAAATTGTGTGAAACAGGCCAGGTTTGTTACTGTCGAGCGTCCCTTCACAAAGCCGTGTTGGCAAGTTGCGATATGTGAGCGAGTATTCCTGTATATCGTAGTATATATAATATGTTCAAAAATCTTCGCAAAGTTATTAAGTATAGCGATGGGCCTATAATTTCGAATTTGAGTAGAATCTCCCTTCTTGAAGACAGGTACAATTCGTGCACGTTTCCATCTATCCGGAAAAGTGGAGGTCCTGATGGCAAGATTAATAATCTGGCATAAAGGTAACGCAAAGGCATTACATAATTCCCTAACACAGAAGCTCGGCACCAAGTCATCGCCCGCGGTGGCCCTTAAAATTAATGGGCTTTATATGTACAATCCATTTTCAATGCTTTCTTTTCGAATACAAGCGAAGATGTGTCTTGCTTCGTTAGGAAAGGGACCATCTAGGGCTATACACAAACTCCCTTCTCGACATCAGCAATCAGTTAGTTGCGTTCGCCTCATTCGACAAGAACCTTGTAACTCATCCACCCCTATGATTTTCGACAGACGTTCATTGAAAATTAATGGCAATCTCCGTTAATATCGTTTCTATGGTGTATCCTGCACAATCTCGAACAAGTCTATAAAAAGTTGTCTAACATGCAGAGAAAAGAAGTTTTTGACTCAAATAAATATGCATTCAATTAACCAAATCGTATTGTAAATGGAATCATTATTTGATTGAAATATATGATCTCTTGAAACAAATAACCTTAAGTTTGATTTGAAAATATATCTGTTTGATTCAACAATACGATTCTTTCTTTTAAAGAACTCCGTCAGTTTTAAACAAATATATTTTTCCTTACCTTAATTATAAAAATGTTATGCAAATCATATGATTAATTCAATAACAATTTGATTTTTTAGGAAAGAAAGGAATTTTTTGGGAACGTTCGCCATTAAAAGGTTAAATAAACATGTATTTGCTTAACAAAATATTTCTGTGGTTTAAAGTATGCTGTTACTTTGGCAAATATATTATTCTGTTGGTATTATTACTCCACTGAAATCGTTAGTGCGATAGATGCTTTCTTTTTTTTTTGAGAAGAAAGCGTCCATTTATGAGTACATAGGGTAAAAATGTGTTAAAAATACACAATCTTTTGAAAAACTTTATTAACATTGCGGATGAACTAACAAAAATACATAAAGAATAAGTATAATGCCGAAAATTAATGTCCATTTTGTAGTGACGTAGTGTTTTTATTCTTGTAAACAAACCTCAGCTCCCGAAAATACCATTAACTTCCTCCATTGCGTTAAGGTGGTATCAAGACCTTCCTAAAGATCTACGTGGTCGTAAACAAAAACGGCGAACCTTAAATCTTACAGATTTCCATCAAGTTTCTTCCAGATTACTCAGATTTCCCAGGAACCTGTAAAGTGAATCTTATTAGGTTAGGTTAGGCCTCGATGTCGAAGTTGTAACGTGATTTTAACAATATTAATAACATCGAAGATAGGTTATAGTACGCCGATAACTTTAAACAGACTGTAGTATGCCCAAATTGTTATAATATATAGCTACAAAAATACGTCGACAAAAAAATTGTTAAAAGGTACACGCTTTTATATAGGCACCTATAAAAACAATAATCATCTATGAATAAAATTATTTCAATGAAGATGACATGACCACAAAATAACTTGTGTACAGATACATAATGATTAAAGTGATACTGGTACTGCTTTTGTTTGCAAAGAATCTTGTAGGAGTTCAGAGAATCGCGAACGAGTGACAGGGATAACTGTATGGTTAGGTGCTAGAAGGGTGGTAGGTTTTATGACAAAAAGGGTAGGAAGTAGAGCAGCAGATACCTCAACGGACTTATGCATGCAAGCATGTCTTATCACTTGCCTTTTCTGAAATACCCAGAATATCAAAAAAGGAGGAAATATATTAACAATTAGTTACAAAATAAGAAAACGGAAAGATCAAAGCATCCTTAAATGTGTGGTGTATTGAATCGCAGTTTATTTAAACTGCTAACATAGGTGTTACTATCCTTGAAAACGATATCGGCCAGATTTCTGTAATTTTTGTTAATCCCTGATACAAACAGGAGTTCTGATATTCATCAATCTGTGGCAACTATTTTATTTTTTTTTATACAGAAATTTTAGCGTTAATTATCCAATGATAAAAATATATAAATCCATTATCCTACTTACCTATTATCTTCTTCATTTACATCGCACCGTTTACGAACCGCCATTTCGCATAACCTAAGCTAGGACTACGATTGCGATTGCCCTGCGTTCACGCAACGGAAATTGCCGACGACGCGCGAAGCGCACGATTCTAACATATTTGTTTGACTCAACAGAATTATGTTAAGTAAAAACATTTGTACATTCAAACAAATTCAATCTATTGTTCTTAAAAAATGTGCTTTCACTCAAATAAACGTTTGTTGAAAGAAATAACAAGTTTCAAAGATATATATTTGTATGATTCTCTGCGTAAAAATACCCTAGAACAAATCGTTGACGTCTTCGTGGTGTGACTGTTATCATCATGCACAATGCAATCTCGCATAAGGATCAATAACACTCCAAGAATGACATAAATTTGCGGGAAATTCCACGCGAATCATCGCCAAAACCGGGGACTTTAACCTTTTCAGCAGTACCACCTTCCCTTCCTCAGCATCCCCCATTGCAACTTCCGCATAGACGTATACACATATGTAAAAAGAAATACACAAAAGGATGGCAATGCATTGGTCGTCTCCCTGTTATTTATCAAGTTTCTTGCCAGTTGGCCCCCTCTGACAAACAATTTCTGTAAACTTACGACTTCATAATCTGGAGGGAAATGAAAAAATGTTATGGCCAATTCTGAAGTTTTACAAGACGAATTTTGTAGACGGTTTGTGTTTACTTTCTACATATATTTGCTGTTTTATTTGAAATAGGGCTAGAAAATATGGTGCAATGATATGAAAATTGTCGGAAGATGTTTTCATAAGAATTTGTAAAATTTGAAATAATTTCAAGCATTTAAATAAATTGCTTCTACATTTAAGTCTTTTAGAAACTGAAACGTCAAGTATATTAACGCAAGAAACATTTTTATTGTTGTTTAATCCTTATAACACCCACTCTGTTCAGAAAATTATTACATTTTGAAGGAATAAAATCATTTTTTTTTAATTAATTTAATTTATTTGCAAGCTACAACCACATAAGATATAAGTTAAAGTAACTACTGTATATTTCACTCATATTAAACAAAAAACCGTAGATACAAATCGATTTACCGTCCCAATATCGATCGAACAAACTCGCCTACCACATTCAATATTGGAACAGCATTAAATGACACGACACCAATTGTTTTTCACACCGCGTCCCCCAGCCTACTACTATACGACGTGGACAAAGTATACCGCGATATCGAAGCGGCGTTAGTTTATTGTTTGCGTAAGCAATACCGAAAAAAAAATATCGAAAACAAAAGGAAAAAGCTTGTTATTATAGAGCATTGTTTACGCGTAATAAAAAGAAGTTAGCCATTGTTGGTTATTTATTACCGGTTGCCTATACTGCATTCAATTGAATATGCAGTTCATTGACGTCTATTAACCCATAAACCGTCAAAAAAAAAAGGATGAAAGTGAAATAAACAGAATGGTTTTAAATTTTTTATAGACTTCTTAGTTTCACACGATTCGTAAGCGAAATAAGTACAATATAACAAGGCAATGATGATGAATGACATGCAAGACGTGTAACTTCATCAATTAAATTAAACCACATCGCTAAGGCTCTTGAAACTTTTATAATATAACAATTGAAAACGTCACTTTTTTCACTTTTTTTTATCAACACTGGGATTATCTTCCCAGTCTAGTCATCATGCTTTTTAATTATTATTAACTTCTTTAGATACCATGCTCGTAATCCAGCAGTAGCAAGCCTTTTTTTTCTACTAATTTTGTCTAAATTAAAGAAGATACACTACCATTAATTAATTAACATCGAGCAGGCTTCGCGGTTGACAACTGAATGAAAACCTTAGTTAAAGGAAAGAGATGGAGAGAGGAAATACGTATTAAGATGCGATACTCTAGAATGATGACAAGAACGCAGAAAAAAAGGAATAACGTTACGATTAAGGCATACAGGGAGTTCTCAGCAAGAAGTTCGCTTTAAATTAAGATGATGTAACGTCCTGACTAATTAACGTTGTTATTTTATATTTAATAGTAAGATTATCTAGATACATATGCGCGCAATGAAATGAGTTTCTGTAAGATTAAATTGGCGCGTTCTTGAGTGTCAAAAGTTAATCGTGTTGATGGGAAATTTATGTTAGGAGTTTTTCTAATTTATCTGGACAAATTGCAAATTCTACTTGCACTTGTCAAATGTCGCATTGAGGCCTTGGGAGCAAAGCAACTAATGTTAAATCAATTTCTTTTGAAGAATTTTATGATCTATTACAAATACATACCATAACTTATACTCCTCAATATACGGGAAGAGATTTGAAATATTAATTGGTGCTTAGGAACCACACTTTGGAGGATGCTAGTGACCTTTTGTTTATCAAGAAGAACTTAGGAAGAATTTTGTTAACAAACTTGGAATAGAAGAGAAAAAGGAAGAACCTCCTACATCAGGTATCCCTGTAAATGGAATACCAGATGTTTGGTTAACTTTTTTTTAAAATGCTGCTAAAAGTTATTTCGTATGGTTCAAGAACTAAGAAGTATGCTATTTTATAGATAAAGATGGTTCTTTTAGTTTTTGAAGGTCCAGAGATATGCAGATGCCGTGACTGTGACGTCGAAAAGTGTTTAAAGGAAACAACAGCATAAAAGCAGTAGGTTGCTACGAAATCTGTACAAGCTGAATCGTTCTTCATCTTTTTCTCTTAATTCCAGGAGCTCCTGGTGATGTTAACGAAGACCATTTTAATAAAAAATTACACAATGTATTAACATCTTTTTTTTAATACTCTACAAGTGAAGAAGAAGAAGAAGAGAATCTATACAGATATTGCTTATGAAGCACAGATAAATACTCGTATCCTCGTCCAATACCCCATACATGGCAACGCTTTCATTTCAATCGCTCCATAATTTATTTATTCAACAATTCCTAATGTTTACGTTGAAGAACTCGGCGGACGCCTCGCATATACTCACTACCACGCATGCAAAACAATTCCAAGGATTATTACTTGTCTTGGCCGACGTCCAGTCGTGCAAAATTCAACGAGATAGAATCTACACCTGCAGTGACACATCTTTCGCGCAATTGCAGTCTCCGGAAATGCCCGCCATAGTTTACGCGATGAGCGTTTCAAATAAACAAAATGCGGACGAATGCACGGTACTGCACACAGATACACGTGATTAGTTTCGCCAAGTGACGAGGCGATAATGAAAAATGTGTGAACACAGCTCGTCGTTGAAATACGCTGGAGACGATGATGTCAGATGGTTGCTCGGTCGAGAGTGTATAGCAAATTTTATGAGGCCGTTGAATGATCCAGATGCATATGTTAAGTCGGACGATTTTGAGTAGATTTTTAAATAGGATTATTACAATCTAAAAAGACGAGATTTGAGATCCGCCGAGAATTTCTCATACCTCGAACCGCCGCCCCGGTCAAATTGACCGGTGATTAACACTCAATTTTGTTTCGACTGTTTTTATTAATTAAGATAATTTGTTTGCATAAAAGTGTATATTTATTCACAAAATATAAAAATAACTTCTAACTTAACTTTGGTATTTTAAATATCGTTATAATTTTTGCAATAAGTTACTATAAATCCACATTTTCCACATATCTTCTTGTTACAGATATTCCCCACTTTTTAGACCACAAGGAATCTAATTCTAAGTGACTGGAACCCTGTGCACCACGTGCGTATAGAATGGCAATAAAGGATTCTAGATCTTCTAAAGATAATTGCCAGTCTTGACTGTCTAGTTGTCTTCTAGCTTTAGCCTCGGTGCATTGCTTTATGTGTCTCAGCATCGAGTCATCGATAAATAATCTCCAGAAACTACTCACATTTTCTGCAGTTACTTTTTGTTTTGCACAGCTTGTTGACCCTGGATTGTCCTTGAATATATTGGGTTGGGTTTTTCTGCCTGCAGCAGGCTGACTCGCAGAAATTTCTTACCATTGGGAATTGTCTTTTGATTTCCAAACTGCACCAAGATTGAAGGAAAATCCTTTTTCTGTTGGTTTCTTTTGTTGGCGATTAGAACGAATAGACATTTTCACTTCCTGCTTATCACTGGAACTAGCACTAGTCACTGCAACAGTTACATCACAAACTGTGTCATTGTCAGATTCATTACTATTTTGTTCCTCGCTGGCAACAACTCGAGAACGAATTTCGTTTTCACTGTCTGTACTAACTGATTTAGAATCATTCTCGGAATTTCCTGGTGAAAGATTTTCCAGTTGTGCTTTCACTCAAATGAACCTTTGTTGAATTAAATAAATAATTTCAAAGATATATATTTATTTGATTCATTAACTTTTTTCCTCTGTATTAATATTTAACAAAACGATATTGATCGATTTTCTTTCTAGGTATTAAGTTCTAAAATTAACAGAAATACCAATGAAACTGATTAGTAGCACCGCCTTATTTCCAAATACTATCTCATTTATTTCAATAAACCATCACCAATACATAACTTAATCACCCTTCAACTGTTGACAATTGAAATCGACCGTTCCAAAGCAAAGATGACCGCGATCACGTTCCTGAGCCCTCTACGAATCCCTCGCTTTATCAAATATACCAAGCTAATGTCACTGAATTTCCTGGAAACCGATATGAACATGGGCTGCTGCGATTGTGTTGGAAATAATTGGCCAACTGACCTCGCCGTTCCACCCACATACTATTTAGTCGTGTTAGAGCGGTTTGCCGGGGATGGCATGGGGGTGAATCACCCTCTGGGGGATAATTGTATAGGAAAAACGGATTGGGACTGCTTTTGCATCTGCTTTGGCTTTGTTGTATTCATGTTTAAGGGTGTGTCAATTCGTGCAATGAGTTGGAAGGAATTGAATGAAATGCATATTTATTAGAATATCATGTATTTGCATAAAAACATATACCATTGCGTACTCACATTACATATTAAGTGGATTTGTGATATTCTCATACCGAACTTGTAACTCACTTAACTTTTATTAGTAAAAAATATGATAAATACAAGGATTTTTACTTCTTTTCAGGATGTTAGTTGGTGCTCCACTTGGCCAAAACCTCCAACCAGGAACCAACAGATCAGGAGCTCTTTTCAAGTGCCCAGTAACTGAAGTTGAATGCGAGCAGGTTGAAACCGACGGCAGAAGAGGTATGTTCTTTCTGGAAATCTAAGGAATCTCGCTTATTTAGGAGATTTAGATAAGGCTGAGGACGATTTTGTAAAATATCGCGAGATTAGATGAAATTAGTCTTATGGAATTGTTTTAGTTGATTCTATCAAGGTGTATTGCTATTTAATTTACTTAAAATTAGTCTACTTCATATAAATAAACATATATTTGTTATAAATATGTAATTTTAGTTTGGTTGTTTGCATAGTTTTCATTTAAAACTTTTTTTTCGGTGTTAGACATGCTGATTCAAGTAGAAGTTTCTTTATTTATGAAAATGCCTTAGGCAGTCGTTATACGTTTTAATTTACGTACATGTGTATGTTCGCTGAATTATCTAGTACACCTAGAAGCTTATCATTGACTTAACAAACAATTTAACGCCTAGTATACATTTGTAATTACACAATAGTACGAGATTTCATTCATCTCTATCACATTCAAAGGTCTTAAGAGTGTAACATGAGCGCCACAATAGAAATACATTCTGGAAGTCTTCATCAATCCAAAAGAATTTCTTAAAATCTATTTTACTTTTCTAGAAATATCCACTTATCTCTAGAATGAAGATGCATCGTCCCATTTCATGAAAACTATGCGATTGTGCGAATGTATAGAGCACTTGACACTTGTTGTTTACAATAGATTTCATAAGAAGGCGCCTGAACGAGGTCTGATAACCCTCTTCTTATAGTTTGCGGTTCTTGGCAACTGTACTTGTTCAAAATAAGAAAGACAATGCTTATGGCATATCTAAACATATCGATGATGCGTTTGAATGGCATTGATTTTAATAAGAATTATAGAGTTATGTAGATGGTTTGAATCTTTCATTGATTTTTTTTTTATTTACGATTATAGCAAAATAAATGGAAACTGTGCAAAGAACTTATTTAATTTAGCTAATGTTAGTTAGTAGAGGATGTAGATTCGATGAAATATGTAATCTAAAAACAATTTATAATCTTGTATTATACACAAAGATCATAGATCATAGAAAGCTATATTTAGATATAGAGCAAGTTACTAAAGTTCATCGACCAGAGAAAAAATCGCTGCAAATTTTCAATATAGGATTACAGCAAAAATTTAATTTTTTTTTTTTTTTTTTTTTAATTTTTCTTACCAGCAGAATATCCCCATAAGCGTGGATATGATCAGAAACTGGAAAAATGATCTGTTTTTTTCTGTTTTTTTTTTCGGGTACGCTCGCAACCAATACAGAGGCCTCTGGGCGATATACATGTAAGTGGTGGTCCCAATCCGTACCATGCGGCGGGTAACCAAGTAACCAATTGGTACCCCCTACTACTGCTACTACTTTTTGGTTTGTGGATGCGTAAATATTGCTTTTTTTCAAATTATTAATTCGCTTCTAGCATCTTTAGCAAAACTTCTTTAGCCGATTGCTGTAGTTTTTTGGCTGAGCGTAAATCTTGCATGGTCTTGGTAGATGGCGCTGCTGCTGTAATTGCTGGTTTAGGTTTGTAAAAATGCAGAAAAAAAAACTTTTTATTTTTATCCTTCTGTTTCTTTTTCTCGTTTTACTTTATCGCTTATATTCTTGCTTCTTATATCCTTGTTTCTTCTAAATTTATATATTTACATACTTCTTGGAGTAGAGAATAAATACAACAAATATTGCTTTGTTAAGGTTTATTATTTTATGAAACTAAATATGTACAAGCATTATTAAAAACTGCAAATTCAATTTTGATTCATCTCAAAGCAAGATAACAGGATTATTGACCTATGTAACGTAACCTCAAATAAGCTAGGTCATGTCTTCCATGTTTACTTCGGATAAAACGACGTTAACGTTAAATAATCTCCGTTCTTAAACACAAAACCTAAAACAAACTAAAATCGCCCTCTATAAATAACTGATCCGAATGAATCAGACGACTTTCCCTACTCTTATTCATAATACTTAATCAAAACAAAATAGATACGTTCACGCTAAAATATACAAGCGCTAGGGATTCATCGGAAAGCCAAGCCTGAATAGAATAACACACAGAGAACAATCGACGGACATCATAGGTGGCTGCCTTCGTTCCCGATATAAATAAACAATCGGCGATCGAAAACAGCTGTGTTCCGTGCTAGGCTAACGGTACGTACACTAGCGTACAACAGATAGGCTTACCGCGATTGATTTACGTGGTATTACAGTGGGAAGTTTAGCTCTTGGTAGTTTTGTGATGAAGTGGTGGTAGTATTGTATGTGAGATTATGCGTGGGTGTGGGAAAAGACGGTTTGGAATTTACGATAGCGTCGAATCGGTAAGGCTTTGACCAACGCATTTCAATCCTTTATTCTTAAAACAGAAATGGTGTGATCTGTATTTGTTAGAATTAAATTTCAATAGATTAATTTTAACGAAACTATTTCTCAATTAGTTAACTCTAGATGGTTGTGGTTTTAAGTCTCATGAATAAGGTTCAACAAACGCGTGCTACGGCAGAGCCGCCGAGGGGATTTAGGTCGATGCGAAGTCAGTGGAGAGTTTAGTCATTCGATAGGCGTGGAAGTGAACGGCCGTTCGATAATTATCGGTTTATCGGTGTCCGTCTTTTAAAACACACAAATAAATATATTAGGCGTTTCCCTGGGTTGGAATATACAGGTACTATCATTCAGTGCAAAACTTGCAATATACGGTTGATAGGTCGCGATACATTTCACTGTAGAAGACATATTAAAAGTACAACGTCATGTACTGAATTTAAGCAACAATATTCCGTACTGGGAATTTCTGTATGATTTTATTTTTACGCTAAGTGTGTAAAACATCCCACAACACCTAGTAGGCAATGAACACTTTCATCGTTTTTGGAATAAATATGTTCCCTCGTGGAAATTACCAACCAATAGACAATTGCGATATAATTTACCACATTTGCGGAGTACACTAAAAAACTGTATAGTGGACGATTTGAAAAATAAGAAAATTTGCGGAATGGTGGGCGAAACAACTGATACACAGAAACACAGCGTGATTCATGTTTTAGCGCGTCCTTTAAAACGTAATGATCCAGCAGCTTCCTTGTTATTAACTAGTAAAAGGATTGAAAAAAATGATGCTGAAACCGTTGCGAAGATAACAAAAGATTCGTTAAGAGAATTTTGTGTCACAGGAGCCCAGGTCACAATGTTAGTTACTGATGGAGCTGCAACAATGCTGAAAGTTGGCAGGATGTTGAAAATATGCTTTCCGACTCTTCTTCACATAACATGTCTCATACACGCGTATCATCTCGTTGCGAAAACTATTCGAAAGAAGTATCCGATGGTGAATAATTTAATAGCATCTACCAAAAAAGTGTTTGTGAAATCTCCCAAACATATCCGCGTTTGCAAACAATTGTGTCCGAAACTTCCACTGCCACCTTAGCCTGTAATAACTCGACGGGGAACATGGCTCCAGGCAGTATTTTATCATCATAAATATTAGGTAGCCCAGATTTTCGGTGAAAATCTTTTCAATTGTGGTGTTGGAAATCTCAGGAATCCGAAGAGCGAGTGGACGAATGGTGACCCTCCGATCTTCAAGCGGTATGCTCTCGACCTTATCAATGATTTCCTCTGAAACTGATGGTCTTCCGCTCCGTTCTTCATCGTGAATTTCCGTCCGACCTCCAGTGAATTCCCTACACCATTTGCGGACGTGTTGAACAGCTATACACTTTTCTCCATAAACTTCGGTTAATTGACGATGAATGTCTATAGGTGAAACCCCTTTTGAGAGCTGCTGCACACGCCAATGTTGTCGGATTTCGCCTAGCACGTCTTATTGCTGCTGTAGGGTTTTGGGAACCTTATTTTACGATCATCCCTCATACTCTTTTGGAACTCAAATGTTATTTATTTTAACTTTTGATAGTAATTGTAAGATCCCACTTATTTAATTTTATATTTCAATTTTCCCTGAGAAAGTATCAAGGGGCTCATTACAATTTATTTAGCAATGTCAAGAAATAATCATTTTTAAACTTTAACTTATTATTAATTTTTTAAAAACGTTTATATATTACAGTAGGAAATTAGGGTGAAGTGCGTGCAATCACACCTTAATTTACTAGTTTTTATTATTTTAATTTCAGTACGCCGTAAATATCAGAATTTAATTTAATAATTGCAGAATTCGAATTATTTTCAGTTATTATTCGAATTCTGGCATTTTGATAATTTCTATTATTAATTCTCTATTTCTTAAAAAAAATACTGCATTAATATTACTTTGTGGGGGATAATCAAAGTCACCCAGTTATTTTCAATGCAATTGAGCATGCAACATGGCTGAAATTTTCAAAAATATCTTTCAACGCATACACAGTCATGTTACCAGAATTTTTTTGACGACTAGCCCCATCTTCATATTGGGACATGAAACTTTTCAGACCACCCTCGTAAAGTAATTCCATTAAAAAAAGATGTTAAATAAGAAACCCTACAAATATGCTTTTACTAATGTTTTAAATCAATTAAATTCTCGGAAAATCAACTTACTAAACGTTTTCTTGACTGTGACGATTAACCCAAATTAGAAATAGATCAAACATACGAAAGTGTAACGTTTAATTGCGTAATCAAGACGGCGAGGAATAAAACGATTGTTTTGTTTATAATCATGTTTTGTAAGACGATAAAACACGTCGGAATGTAGGAATTTACCGAATGGGGATCTTTAAAAAAATCTTTACCCTACTTAGAAACAATTCAAAAAAATATTTTTGTTTCTTGAATCGAAAAATATTTAAAAAATAGTATTTCTTATTTACAAACCGTTTCCCAGAGGTCTTTGAAGACACAATACCATACATTATTGTTATTACCAAAAAGAGTGAAATAAAATAAATCGAATTAACTACAATCGCTAAGCACTAATGTGCTTAGATTCGCCCCCATCGTTTTTCCATTGTTTTTGTAAACATACAAATGTATTTCACTTCCGACAAATATCCTCGAACTTCTTGGGCAATCTCCTCTCGTATTTACTTAATACAACCGCCTTAATCTGGCGATATTTCATTTCATATGTACCTATAAATATTTACTTATTTTAGTTCGTCTATCTTGTAAAATGTTGAAGAACCAACTTTTTGTGTGAAGCTTTTCTCGACTTTTCGCGATAAAACTCTCTTTTACTAATCTAACGTGGTCTTACACACAAAGAAAACCAGTTCTGCTGCTAATTTCGTACTCATCTTATCCACAATATTCTGACTTAGCGTCCGTCGTACATATCAATGTTATTTTTGTTTTCGGCACGTTGCATACGACTACAGATGTGCACATCTGTCAGTGTTCTCTCCGTTTGGTATAGATCTAAATGATTCTGCGGTGTCTTCTAAATTACGCCGAGTTCATTTTAAGGCGAGAATATGAGGGTACAATAAAAGAAATAACCTAAGACTGAAAGAGTTGGCTTTAAAATTGTTGGTGGTAACTTACGTTATAATGATGAGTGATGAGTCAAAGGGCTTTTTCATATATGTGTACATACATAGAGCAATGAAACAATCACGTTTCCATTTGAAGTTACATTATAATAAATTTAGGCTTTTTCTTGTATCGCCCCCTTTTAAAAGAAAATCATTCTTCATCGACCCCCTTATATTTTTCTCTATAATAACTTTATAATACTAAAAAGGGAACGTTATAAATTTAAGAAACAATAGTGTAGGTTACAGGATTAAAAATGCGCTAAGAAGCCATTAAAAATAGAAATTAAACAGGTGAATCGTCGTAGAACAGTTAATGCTGTAAAATTAAAAGAAAACAACATTCAAAAAAGAAATAGATACTCTAAACTTAATTTGATATACCCGAAGATTACAAGATACAAAAATTAATCCTAAAATCCTATTTGTCCTGTTCCTGACCTAGAAGATGTGTAAAACAGCCCTGACCCTGTTTTGAATTGAAACACCCACGCTACTGGCTTGTACTTAAGTTGTGCCTAAGGGTAAGTTTATGCTAGAGCTGGGATAAACCATAGCGGCGACGAGTTATCATTGTTATCAATGTTATCATATCAAAACGGACGGATCGGTGAGGGTAGCACCTTTCCGTAACGTGCGCTGACTGGTCGGTTTTGCTGACTTGTCGCTCTTATCGTTTATCGCAGCTCCAACATAAACTTACCCTAAGTCCTATCCAGTTGAAAGCAAGATTCCCATAAGCGCAGTAAATTAGAAATATTGTTAAACCGTTTTAATTTATTCGATTTTTTTCACTTTTCCTTTACAAGTCGTAATTATTTCATTATATTTAGTTTTATATCAAAATATCCAAAGTTAAAGGTTACATTTCATATCGGAAGATTTATAAAAAAATAAGTTTTTATAATTCCTTTTAATATATTCACAATTCTACTTTCTGCCGTTTTACTATCACTATTATTACAAAATTAATCTAGCTCTAGGTTTTAAATCCAATCGAAAAATCTTGAAATTTGAATGGGTAAAATCTTTCTTTAAAGAAAAGTTCCACAAAAATTTAAGAACACCGCATACCGCCTATACTTTTCGAGTCAAATGAAATACGACAACTAACTTTATCAAAATGGCGAATGGCAGTCCGTTCAAAATAGGGGGCGTGCAACTTTTCATAAAAAAAAAAAAATTAAAAACCAGTTTATGAGATGAGAATCAATTGCTAAATTGAAGCAAAGGCAAGTGTATAACAAATGTTGCTGTATATAATATATTTTACACAT